>CM074503.1:8066413-8153852 GCA_037389245.1 Oryzias sinensis | reverse complement strand
ATGTGAAACGTGTAATCAATGTTTGAGCCTTTTTTTACATGCTGATTATAAATATCATAAACTGCATAATCCTGTCTTAATTTTATGTTACTCAGTTTCATATTTATTCAATCGGATTACATCTCTCTTCGTTTTCTTTCTATTTCCAGTTCTCTAATGATTAATTCTGCTTCCTGACTTATTTGCTGTGTGAGTCTGCGTGTGTCTGTCTTTGTGGGCCTGGGGCGCAGCTCAGAGTGGGGTCCCAGTTCCCTCACAGGGAGGGACTGAGGAATAACCAAGGCTGTTGACAGAAAATCAGCCCCGGCCACGCTGTTCCCTGCGCTCCACTAATCCGCTTCCCTGGTAAAAAATAGTCCCTAATACCCCCAAAGCAGCCCTCAGGCCATATCCTGGCTACACTGTGGAAAATGAGCATGCACACATGCAAGGATACACCCACACATAAATGAAATCCCACTGAAGACTGTTTTTATACAGAAAAAAAACAAATGCGAACATGCATTTTGGATATGCATGAATACACACAAATGCTAGACCGGATAGATAGAAAGGGGGCCCTTTGCAAGAGCATATATTAAATAAAAAACACTCTAAATGTGTATAAAATACTATTACCCAGCTGCAGACGTCCTGTCATATTAGACACACGCACATATTAGAGACACACACACACGCACGCACACACACACACGCACACGCATGCATGCACACACACGCACGCTCACACACAAACACCCGCCCATACACACACGCATGCGCTCGCACACACATGTGCACACACAAATACCCGCGCACACACACGTACACACACAGGTGCACACTCACACACACACACATGCGCACTCACATCCATCCATCCATCCATCCATCCGTCCATCCGTCCATCCGTCCGTCCATCCGTCCATCCGTCCATCCATCCATCCATCCATCCATCCATCCTCTAAACCCACTATATCCCTTTCAGGGTCACGGGGCTGCTGGAGATAAACCCGGCTACTGTTGGGCCAAAAGCATCGTTTTCAGTTATAGGAATACGGCCATGTATGATTTTTTCTCTTTTTTTCATCATAATTCTAGAATTTTATATTCTGAATTTATTGAGAAAACAGGATAGTTATTCCACCAGGATAATTTCACAAAACAAAATGTCAAAATAAAACAATGAAAAAATCTTTTTGAGCAGCATGTTAGTCTGGTCAACCTTTAAAGTTCTCTCTTTGGTAGGACTGGTCAAATGTATACCAGCAAAAAAATAAAAGAGGAATTTAAAGGTTTTAAACCTGACAGTATTTAAGGGTGTATTGAGACTGAGAAAGTTTGTACCGCCTAATTCTGACAAGTGGCCTTTACGGACTAAAGCTTGTAAACAAAACCACATGACTAAAGATCTCTTCACTCATTGGTCAGGAATTACAAGGGCAGGGCAAAACAACTAGAGGCAGAAATAATGGAAGTCCTGTGCTTTGCACTACTTGTCGGGATAGTTCATTAAAAACTTTATATTTCGCTGACCAATTTTAAACACCTGTATCAACGTCAGGTTCGAAACTTTTAACTTGCTTTTTTTGTTCATGAAGATGTGCTGCAGGGCAGTTACTGGCAAAAAGACGGCTAAGAGGGAATGCTGATGAGTGTTTATGACAGATTGTTGGAAAAACAGTAAGAAGCTATGTGGATCACGCTAAAGGTTGTTTTAATGAGCCTGAATTCATCTAACCACATTTCTGTCTCATCGTTGTGGTGTTATGGTATTATTTTAAAAGAATTTTGTCAAGGAACTTCAAGGTTGCTTTTAAGATGACGTCACAGCAGCAAGAATGAAAGACAAATGTCCATTGTTTTAGATTTGTTTGACTCCCGGTGTGAATACTGCAACTCAACTAACCATGGACATGGTTACATGGACAACCATGACAAAGGTGGATGAAGGTGGAAAGATTTCATGTAATCCATGGATATCAGTGAAGATCACAAATCATTAAAGAAAATAGGTTCAGAGCACTGTCTAGTGGGTCTAGATGACCCAACTCCCGATGTTAAAGTGCCTAGGATAGCACAAGGGTTACGCTAAGATTATGCATGTTGTGTTCTGTGTCCAATAGTCAAATTAGGCTATAACTTTCCTGCAGAGTCAGATGGGACGGAATTTAGTAAAACGTGGTGGAGGTGTTTCTTCAAGGTCTTTCATGCTCCTTAAAAATGAGCTAAAAGCTAGGAAGCTTCCAGAGGATCTCAAGGAGCTGATAGACCATCTCTGGGGCACATTTCCTGTCAGCTCCGCTGTCAAAGTGCATTAAGGCCTCCTCTAAGGATGCTTTATTCTCTCCTTGTGCCTTCCCTGTCATGGTTTGGAGGATCCCTGTACCTCTGTCTACCTTCTCTGGTTACTCCTACTAGTATCGTCCTCTGGTGGCAGGGACCCTTAACACACCTGCAACCCATCTGCAATTACCCTGAATTTTTTAGGAGAGATTTTAGTAACCCCTACCTGCAAGTCCATGAACTAACGCCTTCTGGTTTTGAGCCCACATCTGTTAAAAGGTTAGCCTGGTCTCCCGCAGTCCGGCCAGGGCCAGGTGGTGGCACTCTCTAGCTCCAGGTCCATGGGCTTATGATGTTTATCTTATTTTCATCAAAACAGTAATCAAAAGTTCCTCCAGCTCTATTTTTATCTTTCCCCCAGCGGGTTTACACTCAAACTGGGCCACAGACAGACGGAAGTAACAGTTACATTGACCAGAAACAAGCGGAGATCCTGCAGTAAATTCACCTTACTGCGAGCATCTCTGAAGGATCTGGTGAATCCAGACATGGTGACATGCTCGCCCGCGCCTCTGTAAAGCTCTCCAAAATACATAAACCCAAGCTACTCGCTCAACATCAGCCATATTTTCCTTGATGTGGCAAATAATGAAGTGCAGAGAAACGTTGGCGGTTGCTCTGCGGCCGGGGTGTCAAAGCATCGAGCGGTTAAATTTGACGTGTGTCAAAAGAGAGGCAGCAGACGCGAATTTGACACACGAATCCTGTCCGGTGTGAATGCAGCATAAGACAGAATGTTCCTGAAATCAATAATACAGACATTTTTGCCTCAAATACTTGGCCGTTGTGTGCAAAGTTCTGAACTTACTAAAATAAATCCCATTTGTGCAGACAAGGGAATCTGAACCTTTCTCCAAGAGTCTGCATATAAAAAAACAACTTCTTTTTACTCATTTTACAATCCTGGGAATCAGCAAACCTACGTTTTAGATTCCCAGAGTTAGTAGTAGGCTAAAATTCCCCACCTAAACAGAATAGCTGACTGCAACAATTCTACACAAAATCATTCTGAAACATGTTTTTTTTTAACTAAGTTTTTATACTGAAACAGCATCTATGCTACAGTATTAGCTGCTCTCAAAGTGACACTATAGACCAGGACAGGTGATCAAATCTCATTTAAAGCTTAGCCTTTGAATGTATGTTATGCACGTGTATCGTGTGGTACATAACTGCCTCCATCTCTGACCCCACTCACCAATGAGAGTGCTCTTCCAATGTTTTCACAGGCTCCTGAACATTGCGGACATCCCAGAACTTGACCTTGCAGTCGTCTCCGCAGCTCGCCAGGTAGTACTGACGGTTTGGATTAAAGTCCAGGTCACGCACCAGCTGGCCATGAGCATTTTCTACACAGTAGATCTGACTGAAAAAAAAAGAAGATAAGCAAGGTGATAAGAAAAGAAGGAAAATAAATATATGTTGAGAAAAGAAAATTGTCTAGAACTTTAATGGCAGAAAATGATTCACAGATGCAAACAAGAGAACTCCTGAACTAAATCAAAGCTCTTTCTATGTCCCTGTCTGTCAGCGAAGGCCAGGATTATTAGAGAAGCAGATGCTGAGAAAAATGATAAAGACAAACCTTGTAACGTAACAGCCTTGAATTACTGATACAGCAAAGCTCAAAGTTAAATGACAGAGGAAGAAATCATCTGCAAAACATTTCTCTCTAACCTTACCGTCCTCCCCATCAAAATCTGTACACTCAGTTGGTTTAAGGTAACATATATTGTTTTAACTTAAATCCCTGCTCATGTCTAAACTGTTTTTGAAAACAAAAACATTTTTTGGAACATTTGGGATTACACTACACTCAATTCAGTATTTAGGCGAAGATATCCCACCCTATTTCTGAATATAGCAAATGTATAAAGGAAATGGTTTAGTGCAGTGTTTTTCAACCTTTTCAGAGCCACGGCACACTTTAACCTTAAAAAAAATCCCGCGGCACACCAGCATCCAAAAATTTAAAAAAAGGAGAAACTCATAGTCTGTATTGATCTACCGCCCCTCCACAATCTCACATGCATTTTTGAGATAATTGTTGCAGAAAAAGCTGGAAACTGCAGCTGTTTTTTTCCTAAAAGATGCAATAAAAGTTAAGTTAGAAGATTTAAAAACAGTTTGATGTGTGTTTGTTGGATTCAAGACGTTTAACAACAGATCTCCTTTGTGCGCTGTCACTCTCACAACCCAATGAATCATGGGAGATGTAGTGCATAAAACGACCGGAGATCGGTTTTCGGAGCTTCATTGTTTTGTTCACTTGTTCCACGGTCTGATCCTGGATTCTGTGGAAAGCTGCACCGATAAAGATGAGCTTTAGCTGGTATTTTTGTTAGAACTGAGCGACTTTACGATCTAAATCGGGACAAGGAAGTGAAGACCACTTTTGATTGGTCAGACTGATGACATGTGATTAAGCCCCCCAAGAATGATTGGTGGAGACAGTTAAAGGGACGGGACTTTTCCAAAATACAGCCGAAGGTGCAGCTGAATCGCGGTACCGTGATTCTTATCAAAATGTCTTTAATAAAATAAAATAAACGCAAAGAAAAAGTATTTTACGATCTTTTATATTCCTAACTTCTCAGTGTTTTATCAGGGCCTGTTTGGATGAACACAGAGCTGAAATCTTGGAGATGGGAAATGTTTTTAGATCAGTTAATGAGGGTAATTTCTCACGGCACACTTGACCATCTCCCATGGCACACTAGTGTGCCGCGGCACACTGGTTGAAAAACACTGGTTTAGTGTGACAAACAAGTCCAAGAGGCAGTACAGCAGCATGTTTAGCTATCTCAACCTTTCCAGGTGTAAATTTCAGTATCTCTGTTTTGCAGCTGAGAATAACTAACAACAGGATATTTTGAATACATCAAGATCCCTAACAGAAAAAAAGCCAGAGTTGGTTTTTAATTCCCAAAGCCAGCAGTGGATTCTCAACATTTTTAGGCAGCAACTCTATTGATGGGGTTGTATTAGTTCTTCTTGTATTATAGGTAGCTGTGTCTACAAATAAACCTGGATTTGCTACATAAGACTGACACTATATTACCAAAAGTCCTGGCTCACCTGTCTTGACTCACATTTGAACTGAAGTACCGTCCCATCCCTAACCCATAGACTTCAATAGCATGTGGGTCCACCTTTTACAGCTTCAACTCTTCTGGGAAGGTTGTCCATGAGGTTGAGGAGTTTCTAGGAATTTCTGACCATTCTTCCAGAAGGTCATTGATGAGGTCACACACTGATGTTGGTGGAGAAGGCCTGGATCTCAGTCTCTGCTCTAATTCATCCCAAAGGTGTTCTATGGGGTTCAGGTCAGGACTCTGTGCAGGCCAGTCCAGTTCATCACACCAGACGCTGTCTTCCTATCTTTATGGACCTTGCTTTGTGCACTGGTGCAGAGTCATGTTGGAAGAGGAAGGGCCAACTCCAAACTGATCTCACAAAGTTGGGAGCATGGAATTGTCCAAAATGTTTTGGTATAAACATCACTATATAAAACGTCTGCATTTTCACAGCTACTTTATTATGTTTGTGTGGTTTTCCAATTCTACAATCACTTTCATTATGGTCAACTTTGAACATTTTTACCTTAAAGTTGCTCTATTCTTACAAAACTAAACTCAGTTTATGAGCAGAAATTTTGATCTACCCTAAATTGCAAAGAGGACAATCAGTGCTGAAATATAGGGCAAATACATAACTTTTTATTGAAATAATAATACTACAAACAGCTGTAGTGCAGGGGTAGAGCGATTGTGAATGTGTGTGTGTGTGTGGGGGGGGGGGGTTGGACTGTTAGGTACTGTGGGCTTTAAAGAAAGGTAAAAAAAAGCATTACTAAGCATTACCATCTCATATGTTTGTTCTATTAAGCCTCTACTGTTGTATTTCTAGGCAAAATCTGTCAATAACTAAGTGAAAAGCAAGATACCCTTGTGCTATCCTAGGCACTTTAACATTTGGGAGTTGGGTCATCTAGACCCACTAGACAGTGCTCTGAACCTTTTTTCTTCAATGATTTGCCAGTCTTCACTGGTGTCCATGGATTACATGGAAATCTTTCACCTTTATCCACCTTTGTCATGAAGTAGGAGAACGAAGTCAATGTAAGGGTAGAGAGTCATCTAAGATAGCACAAGGGTTACTAAAAGCTTTTTAAAAAAAAAAAATAATATTTTTGATTTAAACATCTAACCTCATCCCAAGTGAATCTCTTAAGGCAAATTTCCCTTTTTTTTAACAAGATTTTCTCTCCAGGGGCAGCTTTCCACAGTTCGTCCTCACAAGTTTGCTCAGTGGGTAGAGAAAGCCCCCTCTGTTGTATGGCCAGTTGGATGCTGTGGCAGCTATCAAGAAAGCCGTCCTTACCCTGCTGATTGTGTTTGGCAATTAACATACTAATTAAAAATGTCATTAGAATAAGCAACGTATAGGAGGATGACCCGAGGCAGACCACTGGGCTTCAATTAGGTCAAGACTACTACACACAGTGTGTGCATGTGTGTGTGTGTGTGTGTGTGTGTGCACGTGTGTGTATGTGTGTGTATGGAGATGCTACTGCAACATGCTTGGCTTTGGATACTTTTTGACAGTTAAAAAAAGCAATGAAGACATTTTTTAAATTACCACCATTTTCACGTAACATAAAGGTAACAAAAATGAATGACTTTTCTGCTAACATCATATCAGTTTTTACCAGCTAGTCACCTGTAAATCATCTAATGTTGGGAAAACATTTACTAATACTTAGCTGTGAGCTGCAGATAGAGTTAGAGAGATAGAGACAGACAGACAGAAATTATTCCAGACTCATAGTCCAATCAATAAAAAGGTGTACACAAACCCCTACATTAAAAAAAGCACAATTTAGTACACAAAAAATTACAATAGTTAATAAAAGAAAACGTTAATTATACATAACACACCATAAACACTAGTTACAACGACAAATAAAAACACATTACCTTCAGTGTTTCCATGTGTTTGACTATAAGCTTATGGCACTAAAACTAATGTTAATTATAGCCAAGATGAGAGTGTTCTCTGAAGCCTTTAGCCTGCAGATAAACCTGAATCCGAGTGAGCACACGCAAGCCCAGAAAGTGTTAATTCTGAGAGACAAACGACTCACTGGCACTCGTCCTCCTCGGCTTATTTAAAGGCACTTTCAGAGCATCATAGTTCACCACCTGCAGCTTTATCATACTGGCACTTTCACAGTTAAGCCAAAGTTGAGCTGTATACAGAAGAGTACAAAATGCTTTAAATAACACCACTTTGACTTTTTCTGTACACAAACCAAACTTCAGAGTGTTGGCTTAACCCTACACCACACCACACTGCCTGTAAATATCTGCGTCATCTGACAGGTCTTCAGTTTGAGAGACAATTCATCCAAATATAAATGAAAAAGAACAGGAGGGAGAATACCCCCTTGATTCACCCCGTTGCTGGATTTAAAAGGCTCTGACACCTGGTTTCCCCATTTAACCTGCATTGTTTGTTGAGCATACCAATATGCCAGAATACACACAACACATTTAGGTACACCTCTCTTTGCCAGTTTTATAAATAATGTCTTATGATTTACTCTGTCAAACGCTTTAGAGGCATCTACAAAAGACAGAAAAACAGAGGAAAATAGATTCCTATATTTGCAAATCATTTCTTTAAGAGCATCTATACACATGTCTGGACCAAGCTTTTCTTTAAACCCAAATGGACTGTCAGTCACTTTTACAAACTCTGTAATCCTGTCCAGCAGGAGTATCTCAAAGAGTACGTTTACACAAAAACAAACCCGGTGTCTGATAAAAAAAAAAAAATAATAATTTAAGTGCTAATAGAACTTATAGACACAATGAACTTCATTGAATTATCTCAAAGAGTTTTTGATAGAATACTGGCAAGAGCTATCGGTCTGTAATTTTCAGAGCAACCAACTTTTCCAGCTTTGTTTTTTATCACTGGTACTAAGAGAATGGCTATCATAGAGTCTGTTAACAACCCATGAACATTAAAGCTGTAAAAACACATGGCAAGTAGTGGGATCACCCTTGCACTGGCAAACTTCAGATGCTCAGATACCCCATCAAGTCCAGTGGCTTTGTTATTTGACAGTTTGGAGATAGCTTGGTGGACGTTATGCATTGTGATTACATCAGTGGTATCAGTGTCATTTGCTACATACAGATACTTCTGGACACAGATGCATATTCGTTTATAGTGTTGTTGCCATAGTTCTAAAATCTTTTCAGAGCCAGAGACCCCATCTACCACACAGAATTGTTTTTGTGCCAGAAGGATTGTATTTCCCTTCATGCATAACTCTCTGGTGTTGTGACAAAATAAACTCTTGGAATCAGCTCTCATTGGCTGATCATTTTATAAGCAAAATATATCGCATACGTATATCTTGCATTAGTAACCATTTTTTGCTCAAAATATGCCTTGGTTTTCCAGCGAGAACCCATTTTTTGATGCTTCTTGTGCTTTTAAAAAGAATTCTGTTACATGGGAACTCCAGCCTGGTTTACCCCTTTTCTTAAATTTTGGTCTAGGAAGGAAACTACTAGAGTCAAGCAACGCTTTAGTTATATTCTCACACAGAGAGGAAATAGTAAAGACATGAGCAGGTTTTTACTATTTCCATTTCTACATGTAATTGCTTCTCTAGGCAGAGAGATGTTACTTAATAATTTATCTGAATATACAGAGTACAATGACACTTTATTCCTTGAGAAAGTGCTCCAATCCAAATATGAGGAACTTTCCTGTGTGTAACCTAGCCTCAAAGGTAAACTCAGCAAATTTACTTGCATGTCAAAAGGAATATGATCAACAAATGATAGTTTATATACTAACTTAATATACTAAAATTGTTGACAGCTTAATAAAAGGGAGACAGATAAAGAAGTTATTTTGGTTTAGTATTTAAATGTAAAAGTCTGGCTAAAAACATGGAATTGTGTTCTGTTTATATCACACACTTGAGCTTGGTAAACACCCACCCAGGATTAAATACCCCCCCCCCCACCAAAAAAAAAAAAAAAGTGAAAGTTAAAACTCCAGAACTATGGCACCATGTTTTCATTTCTCTGGACATATAGTCATACAAATAGGATTGTAGGTTCAGACAGACTCTTCATAAAATCACTTTGAGACAATGATTTTGTACATACTTTGTTTAAAAGAGCAAATGAAGCTGAAAGTCTCCATCAAAAAAAGAATTTGAGAGTATTTTTTCTTATAATTGAGTACAACATTTTTTTTAGACATCTACTGGTTTAAAAACATTTTTAGAAACAAATTTTCAAATAATTTCATGTCCATGCATAGATTTGGGTTGTTTTTATTGTATTATTGTTTCACTGCCATCTCCAGATTCATCATTGTAGAATTGATGGGATTACACAGGTTTACACGTCCATGGAGAGAATACTTAGTGCGTTCAAACAAATGAATTAAAATCCAATAATGATCCTTAAAATAGTTCAAGCCCACCCCAACCCTAATGCAAGTGATAACAAGAATAATTCATTAAAAAAAAACTACAGTAGGAACTGTTTTTCAACTAAATCATTTTAAGAAACATACAAATGACCTTATCGTCATGTACAACATTTGGGTAACCAAAGAATTTCTGCAACCTCCAAGGAGACATCTGCACTCTTCAGTTCATTAAGATCAAAATGCTTCAGATGTCTGAACTTTAAAGCTACAGCATTTTTTAGCTCCTCTCTCAGACATTCAATGGAGCTCGGATCGGGCCTCACAGAAGCCGCTTCACAATAGCCCAGTGTCTTGTCCATGCCCATAAACTTTCTGACACTATGAAGCAAGAGGAATTCGCATCAAACAGATATTCAAGAATAAGAGGCAAAAAATACTTTGGTGTCTGTGACACAACTTGTGTGCACCCTCCAGAGATTTGGCCGAAGTATGACCATGTCAACAGCACTCCATCAATCAAACATTCATGGTAGAGCAGCTCGACATGTGCCACTCTAGGCTAAAGACATCCGACAGCCTGGTTAGAGCTCGATTATCTGCATACAAAGAGGGTAAAGATTCTCAGGTGTAATTAAAGACTGACTTAAATTAGGCAAACTTGCAGCGCATCAGGACAGTTTTCTTAGCTCTTCACCTCAGCCACATTTTGTCACGGTGTAGCCTTATCCCAGAATGGATAAATTTATTTATATCCTCAACACAAGTCAGGGAGCTGACCAATAACCCGATAGTCACTCTGTCAGAGCTCTAGCCTTCCTCTGTGGAGAGCAGAGAACCTTCCAGAAGAACAACCATTTCTGCTGCAATCCACGAATCAGGCCTGCATGGCGGAGTGGCAAAGGCAAAGAAACACATTTCTGTGGTCTGATGACCCAAGAATTTACCAGGCCAGTATCATCCCCACACTGAAGCATGGTAGAGGCAGCATCATGCTGTGTGGATGCTGTTCATAAGCAGGAACTGAAAGACTAGTCAGCAGAGAGGAAATGATGAATGCACCAATGTACAGAGTCATCCTGGATGAAAACCTGCTCCAGAACACTCTTGACCTCAGACTGGGATGCTGGTTCATCTTTAAGTAGGACAATGACTCGAAGCAGGGAGACAAGATACCGAAAGAGTAACTTTATACTCATGTTGTTGACTGGCCCACCCAGAGCCCAGACCTGAGTCCAACTGGAGAAGTTTGAAAGTAGCTGTGCATAGTCGCCTTCCGTCCAACCTGATGGAGATTGAGAGGGACTGCATGGAGGAAATGGGTGAAACTGCCCAAAGACAGGTGTGGCGAGCTTGAGGCTGCCAAAGGTGTATCAAAAAGGATTCCTTTACATTAACTTAACACATTAACTTAACAGGAATGTTGGGATATAAATGACTTGTATTTATGTATTCATTCTGGCATGAGGCTGTAAAAAAAAAAAGAAGAAAAAAAAAGTGGAAGAACTACTGTAAATACTCTCCGGATGAAATGTGAGTGCTATGCTGAGCTTCATCCGTGATATCAAATATTAACCGTTTCACCATTACACCATAATACAATAAAATAATAATGCTCTTTAACCTCAAATTCTCCACCTCACAGACAAGGCATTACATCACAATATACAAAACACAAATTCAACTTGAATGCATAAAGACAGATCTCTGAAAAAGCCTCCAACAAAATCCCAACAGTGTGGAGGTTTGGTCTGCTAGTCCACATGAAAAACCATGGAGCCCCTTAAGAAAACACTAAATAGCGTTGGTTTCTGGTCCTAACTTGAAAGTAAGGCACGCACATGACAAAAGAAATGATGCACGCAAGAAATTAAGTTACATAAATCCGCAATCACGATCAGGTTCTTGTATTCATTCTAGAATCCTGGACGTATTTTCCAATGAAGGTTTGAACTTTAAGAGTTTAAACAAGAGAGAAAAGCGTGATAAGGTTCATGTCTGAGAAAAGTGGATACAGCGTGATGTTTTAGAGCTGGGGTGCCCATACTTTTTTGGCATGTGAGCCACTTTTGAGACGACAATGTCTACCTATATATAAAAAGAAAAACGTCCCTCTCACCCTTCCGCAGGTGGTTTCTCACACAAGCTCGGGTCCAGAGACCTGGGAGCTTGAGGTTCCTGCAGTATCTTAGCTGTTCCTGTACTTTTCTGGACTGAGAGGTCTGAGGTCTTTCCAGGTGTCTGTTGTAGCCACTCCTCCAGCTTGGGGGTTACTGCCCCGAGTGCTCCAATTACCACAGGCACCACTGTCACCTTCACTTTCCAGGCGTTCTCCAGTTCTTCTCTGAGTCCCTGGTATTTCTCCAGTTTCTCATGTTCCTTCTTCCTGATATTTCCAATGCTTGGCACTGCCACATCCACCACAACGGCTTTTCTCTGTTCTTTATCCACCACTACAATGTTTGGTTGGTTCTCCATTTCCATCCTATCAGTCTGGATCTGGAAGTCCCACAGGATCTTTGCCCTGTCATTCTCTACCACCTTCGGAGGTGTTTCCCATTTTGACCTTGAGGTTACCAGTTCACATTCTGCACACATGTTCCTGTATTTTAGTCCAGCCACTTGATTGTGGCGCTCCATGTATGCACCATGGAGCGCATCTTACACCCTGCACTTATGTGCTGGATTGTTTCAGGCACCTCTTTGCACTGCCTGCACCTTGGGTCTTGTCTCGTGTGGTAGATCTACACCTTGAACTTGTCTTGTGTGGTAGATCTGAGCCTCTATCGCTCTGGTGCTCAGGGCTTGTTCCTGAGCTGCCAGGATGAGTGCTTCAGTGCTGTCCTGTAGGCCAGCATTTTCTAGCTATTGGTAGGACTTTTTGATATCAGCCACTTAAGTTATGGTCCGGTGGTACATCCCATGCAGGGGTTTGTCCTCCCATGAGGATCTGTCCCCCAGCACAGTGTCCTCTGCTCTCCATCGCCTGAGACATTCACTGAGCACATCAGTTGGGGCTTTGAGCTTGATGTACTCATGCATCTTGGATGTTTCATCCTGGATAGTGGCTTCCACGCTCACTAGTCCTCTGCCTCCTTCCTTGTGGCTAGCATACACTCTTAGGGTGCTGGATTTGGGGTGGAACCCTGCGTGCATGGTGAGGGACTGACTGTCTTAACATCCGTGGTCTGTATCTCTTCCTTTAGTTATCTTTCCTTTCAGTTATCAGATTCCTGCAGGGTAGCTGTTTATTGCCCAGTTCTTGTTCTTGCCATTGAGCTACTTCTCAAGACTTGCCTTACTCATTGGAGGTATTTAGTTGCAGCTTTCCTTGTTGCCTGCTCCAGGTTGCCATTTGCCTGCAGAATTCCAAGCTCCTTGTAGCTGTCCTCAATGTCTGCTATCACTCCCTCTGGGAGTCAGACCCTCCTGTGTGGACTACCTTGCCTCTCTTTGACACCAACCATCTACATTTGAGATATATATAGTAATTTGAGACTAAAATACTGTTTAACAAACATAGTTTTATGAACTGTTAGTTGGTAACATTGTTCATTTACTGATAAATCAAAAAGTACACAGTAAGAGTACACACATCTATGTGAGGAGATAATTTAGTATTAACAGATGAGGCGTTTTATTACAAATCAGAAAGCAGTGACTATCGTATTTCATGCTATGCTGTAAATCATCCAATGGAGGCAGTGTGGCATTTCTAAGGCACTGCTGGCTCCGTGAGCGGCGCTCTAGAAGCACGTGCTACAGGAATTCACTGCTGCCACAGTGAGCTCGGATCCATCGGGCGGGAACTGTGGAGGCATGCGGGGCGATCCGGGCCTCAATAAACACCCCAGTGTGCCGGAGTGGTCTTCTGCCGGGGCCTTGACATGCCGTGGGGCAGATAGTGACTTTATGATTTAAACACGCATGTGCAGTGATGTATGTATCAGAGGATGTTCGATTGGCTGTTCTGCATGTCAATCAAGTCACATACTTCTCCGTGAGGATTTTGATTCGCTGACGGATATTTTAGAAATACATTTACATTGTTTTGGTTATTTATTTTTGCTGGCCTGCGATCTACCCTCATGTCCTTGAAGATGGACCGCGATCGACGTAATGAGCACCCCTGTTTTAGAGCCTGAAAACATCCGTAATCCTAGCTTGCAGATTTAACCAATCACAATAAACGAGGGAACGCTTGCGCCTGAAAATGAAATCATGCGAGAAGGTGGAGAAAATGACCTGGTTGCAGACAACAACACAGCGCCCAGACATCATTAGGCGGAAACAGAAGTCTGGAACCAGAAGTCGTCAGTGAGATGTGGTCCAAGAATGAAAAAAGGATGATTTAAACAAAACATGCATAGAAGGGGGCAAGATCACAAACAAAAAGAGGCAACAAGTTATCTGTGGTTTATCATCATTACTCTTACATGTGGTTGAGGGCAGAAAGTCTGGGCATCTCTGCTTCCATTGATGCCCTTGACCGGACGGGGGGAAGAAAATGGGTGGGTGGGTGGAAGTGTTATCACATGTAGATGTTTACCAAAAGCCCTGGTCCAGACCACAGACACATTCATTTATACACTAAAACACACCAAAAACAGAAACCTAAAATGAAAAATAAAATAATTATGACTAAATGTAGTCATCATTCTGTTTTTTAAATGACAGCGTTGTTGAATGTAAAGCTGTGGCCTTTATTTACATCGCTCCTGCCCCCTCCTGAGTGTGACTCAGAGGTAAAATGCCTGACCTCAGGCTTTAGGGTAGCTGGTGTTCATCCCGACCCACTGTGGAATAGAAAAAAATCCAGTGCGTGAAAAGGAAATGGAGCAGGAAATTGGGTTAGTTTCGCCCTTTCCCCCACTTGTCTCTGAGCAATCCCTTCCCTAGCACGTTCACGCAGACATGCGTTCAAAGTCCCTCAGCCCTGGCTAATAGCGGGGAGACCTGGGACCTGATGCATGCGGCCAACTGAGTATTTATGTGTGTTTGAGTACCGAGGATTAGGACTGTGGTTGGCCTAAGCCACCAAAACACTTCATCTAAAGTCATTCTACAAGCTGGAGTGTGTGATGACGGGGTGATGAAGGGACAGGGGACCTATTACACGGATAAAACAACAAACTGGGAAAAGACACAGCCTCAACACCAGGTCTGTGTGAAAATACAGTCGATAAAAGTGTGTAAGAAGTAAGCTACCTCAGGGTAGAGAGGGAGGCTGCATTTGGCATCCCTCTCCCAAACACCTTCCTAACTTTGAGGGAGTGATAAATCTTTTGGCTGAGGGGACTGACTGCTTCACAGAACCTTAGACTTTCTTCTGCACACATATCCCTCGGTTTCTATGGCAACCTGACAAGAAGAGGAGAGAGAAAAATTGAAAGAGGAGAGCTATCATTTTATTGCTGATCAAAATTAGAGCCTCCCTTAGAAACAGAGCAGGCTAAGAGAGACAGATGGGAGAGAGAAAGGTGGAAGAGTCCAGCCATGCATGACAGTGAAGAATACATAAATGAGATAGAGGGACAGTCACAGGAAATGGTAATAGGAACTCTACAGAGACCAGATCACACATGTTCCATGAGCCTGATGAGCTTCATGCACTCTTACAAATTTTATCTAAACATGTGCATGTAAGAAAAAAAAACACTTCAACCACTTAAAGTTAAGATTCTGGACTGACTGATGAGGTTCACCTTATCCCATCAATGCCTGAAATAACAGGGGTCAAGTATGATTATGTGAGACTGGCTATAATCAGAAATGTTGTCTGGTAACTCTGTGAAATGTAGACAAAGTTCATTTTATACTTCTCCATGAAATAAGCAGACTCACCTTTTGGCCTCACAAAATTGATGTGTAGTCACATAAATCTATATATTTCAAACATTTGTGATTAGATTTACAAGTACTATTAGTGTTTTACAATATAAAGTAAAGTTTAAAATGTATGTCAACATACAAAACCTAAGATTTTACCATTTAGATTTAAAATAGCCATTTAACATTTGGATTTAACTCAGTATTTCGGTAAAGGATCACCATTTACACATTTTATATCATATTTACATTTAGCATTACCATTTAATGTTGCTGAAAATTTACAAACACAAATTTAATGATCTATGAATAAAATTTAGATTGACTATTTAACGTATACATTTTATTTTGCATTAGGATGTCCTTTTATATTTAGTATATTTACTTGCCTCACAGCAAAAAGGCCCCCGGTTCAAGTCCCGGCTGGGGATGTAAAAAACAACATCAATGGGGGACCTTTCTGTGTGGAGTTTGCCTGTTCTCCCCGTGTATGCGTGGGTTCTCTCCAGGATCTCCAGCTTCCTCCCACTGTCCAAAAACATGATTCATAGGTTGATTGGCAACTCTAAATTGACCATAGGTATGACTGTGAGAGTGAATGGATGTGTGATTGTGGACATTCTACCCTGCGACAGACTGGCGACCTGTCCAGGGTGTCCCCTGCCTTCGCCCAAAAAAAGCTGGGATAGGCAGCCCCGTGACCCCGTGACCCCAAAAGGGTTAAAACGGTACAGAAAATGAAAAAATGAATGAATGAATATATTCATATTTTGCATTGTACTCAGCATGATTTTAACTACTACCTATATAATAAAAATTTAATTTACCAACATTTCTGAATTTAATGTGTCAAAAATGTGGAAAAACTGAAAAACATAAATAACATAAATTATAAAGAAGTTAGCCAGTTTTAATTGGCTAAACCTTTACAATTGTGCTACATGTTTATTTTGGAAGTTACTAGGGACCGCCAAGTTTGTTCTGAGACTTTGTTCGCTTCTCTGTCTACTAAGAAAATCCCACATAGACAATTTTAACAACATAACAATATTACAACAACCCCATTACTATTGATAACATTTAGCCTTAAAATAATAAGGGTGTGTTCCCCCATTGACTCCATAAAAGAACTGAACCAAGTGAGTGTGAGGCGAATAGTTCACTACCAGCTCCAACCAAATGAAGTCAATTCAGTCGCCATTTTTTTATGATACAGGCGCTGCCATTTGGAGCCAGATGTCGTCAGTAAGCAGTGACTGATCCGAATCTGTCTGAGCGAATGTTTCTATGGCAACCACTCCTGCCAATTAGGAGTCAACTTCTTGGAAGTCCAATTAGGAGTCAACTTCTTGGAAGTCCACACTCCGATAAATGGTCTCTGGAGAATCTGTCAATCCATTCCATGAAGCTATTCTGTGTGCTGTACTTGGACTAATCTGAAGGTCACATGACCTTTGGAGCTCTGTAGCAATTGACTGCAGAAAGTCGGTGACTTCTTTGAACTATGCGCTTCAGCATCCACTGACCCCTCTCCATCAGGTTACGTGGTCTACCACTTGGTGTCTGATTTGCTGTTGTTTTCAAACTCTTCCACATTTCACCACTAGATCTATTGCACAGGTGGCGTCCTATGACAGTTCCACGCTGGAATTCACTGAGCTCCTGAGAGCGGCTCATTCTTTCACAAATGTTTGTAAAAACAGTCTGAATGCCTGACGGATGCTTTTATACACCTGTGGGCAGGCCGAGAGCTTAGGACAGCTGATTCTGATCATCTGGATGGGTGAGCCAATACTTTTGGTAATATAATGTATTTTTATGGAGGCATCTGATTGTTCAGTTCATAACTTGAATAACTTGATATAAAGAAAGGACATAATGAAAAAAAATTATCAGGAGCATGTTAAAAAGGTATTAGAACATGAATATTTCTTATGACCAATAGAACGACTTGGTAAAAGCAGTTTATTTTTTCTGTAGATGTCTGTGCGATTATGGCTTCTTGGAGCCACTTCCTGTTTGGAACGCCAGAGGGGAGGGGTCACTCAGTCTAGTGTTTGTATAAAAGTATTGGCTCACAAAAAAAAATGTAGTAGAAACAGTCAGAATTACATCAGTGATCTCAGGATTTCATGTCAGTTTTTTGCTGGCTTCATTAAACTACGATTTTCAGCATCCACTGTGGCTCTGAGAATAGTGGGAATATTCAGACAGGGAAAAACGTTCGTTCCGGACCCATAATTTGGTCCGGATGGAGCGCTGAACATGCGTTTGGACTGTTTTCAGACTGGTGTCAAGATGTCCTTTCCTGATAGGAACCAAAGCTTGTAAACAAAACCACGTGAATAAATCTCTTCACTCTTTGGACAGGAAGAGACATGCTGCAAGACGGGTACTGCCAAGAAGGTGTCTAAGAAGGTACACTGACAAGTGTTTATGACATAGATTGTCGGGAAAACTGTGAAAAGACGTGTGTGTTATGTAAAGAGTTATTTTAATGAGCCTGAATTTATCCGACTACATTTCAATGAGTTGCTGTGTCTCATAGTTGTAGTTTTTTGGTGTTATTTAAAGAGAATTCTGTTAAGGAAACTACAAGAATCCTTGTAAGATGACGTCACAGCAGCACCAGGCGCGAAACGTCACAGAAAAGCATGTAAAACGTGTTTTCAGCAGTGTTAACATAAACGCTGTAACAAATAAGGAGTTTGACTCTTTTTATCTGTTTGATAACACAACAATCGTTACTTTACATTTGTCCGCGGCTCATCTGTTGCTACATTCTATCTGTGTTTAGATCATGTGACCACCCACCGTGATGGCCGTGTTGGTCCAGGAACGGATTGTATTCATACTGAGAAAACTCAGAGTGAACAGAAGCTCAGTCCGATCGGAAACGAACCGAGACCACCTCCAAAGATGGGTCTAAGAGTGGATCCTGGTCCTGGATCAGGGCCTTCTTTGGTGTATTCAGACTTAAAATTTGTTCCAGAATATCGGGGAAAAGGAACTTTAACCAAAACAAATGTGTATAGCCTAAATACAGCCTTAGTAAATGGTAAATGGCGTATACTTATATAGCGCCTTTCTTCCTACAAGGACAAAGCGCTTTACAGTCACAGACCCATTCACCCGGTCACACACACATTCACTCACACATTCAGACACTGGTGGCGGCTCCGCTGCCAAACACAGGCGCCCGCCTACCACCAGAGGCAAGGTGGGGTTCAGTGTCTTGCCCAAGGACACTTCGACTCATGGGCGTGCAAGGCGGGAATCGAACCTGCAACCTTACGATAGAGTGCCTCTAAGCCTCCAAAAGCCATGGACCAGAAAAAGATGGTTTGTTCTTGTGGAGCGGTGAAGAATTTGTAGCCAAAGTAGGCGAGTTCAAATATCTTGCAACCTTGTTCATGAGTGAGGAACCATGTGTTTAACAGGCAGATAAGTGAAGTGAGTGTATTGTCACAGCACTTGTTTTAGGTTATGGTGGTAAAGAAGGAGCCAAAAAGGCATCACTTCATTTTCGTGGAAGAATTGTTTCAATAAGAGCTTTCAGTTTTGACCGGGCCTTCATGTGACAGCGCACTGTAGCAGTTATGCAAAGACAATTTTAACCAAAGAATAACAAAACAATCTCCTTTTTTCTGACTTTCATTAAATGCTTCATCAACAATTTAAAAGAAATAAACTTTAAAAACGTACATGTTTGTGTGTAAAAAAGAACAGTATAATGCAGCCATTTTGGGAGAGTTTAAAAAGTCAATACTGAAATAGATCCAACATTTAAAAGAATTGTAAGACTGTGGTGGGGGATAAATATATTTGTAACGTAGCACTTTCTCATCTTATGCTGGCTAATTACGCTTTCTTGCATCTTTCAAAAGAGCAGAGAAAAGAGGATGGTAGCCAAATCAATGGGTGCAGGAACTCTAATTTGTTACAGGGATGACAGGAAGAGATATTGTAATCTTATCCAGCTCTGTGATACACAAATACATTCTCGCTTTCCCTATGTCTCTATCTCTCTTTCTTTCTCCGCCTCCTCTCATCAAGTCCCCCTCAATCTCTTCGACACTTTGCTGTTATCACTGAGATCAATAGTGAAGCTATTATTATTCAACTTGCACCATCCACACACAAACTGACCGTCCTCATCATGTAGTTCAGGAGCATTTAAAACAAACACACACAATGCATGAACACAGAAACAGAAAAGATGGTAGGGGGGCTGTTAATAACTTGCAGTTGGTTAACAGCTCCATGTTAAACAATAATCGCTGCTGCATCACACCCTTGAGTTGAAAAAAGGCAAAATTACTTTTTTCAACTAACCAACAATCATCACATTTTAAGCAAACCCACAAAACAACAGGAGTTTACCCCCAGCCAACTTGAGTATGCCACTGTTACCATGACTAAAAATAAAACAGGCAGGAAACCAGAGTCCACTCAACATCCACTCTTTTAGGTCCCCTTAGAACCAGGTTGGACCCCCTTTAGCCTTCAGAACCGCCTTATTCCTTGGTGCATAGATTCAACAAATCAGGAAAGGACATCTTGACACCAGTCTGGAAACATTCCTCAGAGTCACTGGTGAGTCAGTGGTTATGGAGTTGGAAAAATGTCTGCACCATTCAGCCAAAAGTTTGAGCCCCTTGGCAACGGCGGCCGTGCCCCCGGGTGCTGGTTTCCTGGGCCCGGCGGTGCTCTCTCCGTGCGGGGAGAGGGTTCCCATTACACCTGAGCCAGGGGTGTCCGTATCCCTGTGGGGTGGGTTCTGGTCCTTGCCCCTGATCGCTGGGCCGCGCCAAATTTCCAACTGTGGCCGAGCCTGGTCGGGCCATGTTTACAACACCCATCATGGGCCCCCCTTTTCAGGCGGGGACGGCTGGCCCCTGCCTTGCTCCTTCCTGGACCAACTGTGGGCCGGGTGGGTGGTTGCCTGGAGTGCGGAGCGGGTCTCCCTTGGGGGGTCCTGGCTCGTACCTGGGGTTGGGGCAGGGGGATGCCCAGAACTCCTGGGTGCTGATGGGCTGCTCGTCTGGGGCTGTGGGGAACCCTTCCCTGCGTTGGTCCCTCCTGGCGCGGCGGGGGGGCTACTCTCCTGGTTGGGCTGGGGCGGCACTCTCTTTCCCCCCCCCCATGCCTCCCTGCAATCTGGCTCTGGGGGCCTCGCGGCGGTCCTGCTGGCCCTGGCCTGGGTGGCGGAAGTGATCGCCCGGGGGGGGGTTGTTCTCTGCCTGCTGCCGTGTGGCGTTGGGGGCTTCTGGCTGCCGCTGCTGCTGCGGCGGGGGTCTTGGTGTGGGGATGGCTGGGCGCGCCCAGTCCTTCTTTTCACATTCTACCATCCATTTTAGAAGAACATAAACACTCACCTGAGCACAGGTGTTAGCTCACCTTTGCACTAATAGTTTGCATGATTGAATGAATGAAATATTTCACACTAGTTGGTTTGAAGGCATAAGTATGCGTGTGTGAACAATATCTGTTTTGTGTACATGTTGACATGTGGTGCTAGCAGGTGTGTTGATAACATTTGAGTGTGTGTGTGGACAGCCCCCCCCCCCTTTTTGTACTACATTTGAACCTTACCGTTATGAATAACATCCAGTAAACTTGTTGCTTTATGCTGCTTCATGTTCTTATTCTTCCCCCCCCCCATTACCCCCGTCCCCTCCCCCCCTCTCTCTAACATCCCTCTATCTTCTTCCCTCCTTTCCTTTTCCGTCCGGTCCAACACCAAAGATTTTCAAATATGATTGAAATTAACAAAGTTTGGCCTCAATTACAAAAGGGGTTTATTCAGAAACACCTCTCGTTTGTCTGAAGATTAATAACCCCTGTCGTTAACGTAAAACATGTCCAACACAAGAGGCCATTTGGTTTAAAGTGCTACACTACATAGAAAAAATGTCAGTCAATATATAAACTATTAAATTTAGGACAAAAGTTACATTTACATTTTAAAATTATGTATGTTACTATGCCATGCAATTGAGGAACTTAATTACTTGAAATGAAAAAACACCTAATAATATAATTGATTCATGTCATTTAAATTTTATAAAGGTTTAACTCATTGTAGTCTAATAAGGCTCTGCCTTCCTAGAAGGGTATTTTTGTTCATTCTTTTTTGTTACTTTGAAAGATTTTTTTCTTATTTGAAAATACATTTGGTTTAATAAACTAAATAAAACAATCCTGAATAGAGAAATATAAATATTAATGCATTCAAAACAGCATGTTTGTGCTTGTGAGCTGTTGTTGTTTCGTGTATGAGTTGACATTTTTGTGTGTGAAGGTTTTTGGAGCCAACAGGTATATTTGTTATAATGTGTCTGAGGATAAGCTCCGCCCTTTGACTAACATCTACACCTGACAGTAATAACGATTAAACCTTTATAGCAACATAGTTCATATAAATAAAGGTTAGCCTGAAAATACAAAAGGGGTCTATACAAATATACACCTCGTGTGTGAGTAGATTCATAACCCTCTATTGTAACAGGCCAGGAAAAAAAGGATTTCTGCTTTTATCAGTATTGTTAAAAGTGTTTCTGTTGCTGATTAGTACATGCTTTAGCACATAAACTTAAAGATCTGTTCAGGTAAAATAAATTATTCCTAAAGACCTTTTGCATTATTAGAAACTTGCACCGGTCTCTTTTTTGTGATAAAAGTAGCCCAACCACTGACCAACAAATAAGTTCACTACATCAACTTCAACAGAATGTGGAGTATTCTGTAAATTTTGATCATTTTAAAAACTCAAACAGCAGATTTTGGAGTCTAGCAGCAATGCAGAGTTGGGAGCTCACCTCATGGTGCGAAGGTCCCAGCCTCGTATAGCCGTGTCATTTGCTGTGGCGAGCTGACTGCAGTTGTGGTGGGGGCTCCACTTGCCAGAGGTGAACTTCAGCTGGCCTTTGCCCTCCAGAGTGGCTGTGCTAGAAACCTGCCAAAGGACACACCTGTATCAAATTTTTCCTCTAAATTCCAGGAGGGGACAAGGAAAACAGTTCTTCCATTCCGCATTGTGGCTCATTATCAAATAAAGTTTTCTTAGGGATTAGATTCTAGTCCATGTTCTAGTCATTACAACATGGATGTGCTAGGAATGTGATTTAGCTGAAAAATAGGCAAACTGTTTTTATTAAGGTGTGTCACATGGATTGTTTCATTTTTCAACCTCCCCGAAATCCTGCGCACAGTGCATGGAACCCACAAATGTTAGAGATCAGGACGTTTAACAGTTTGATAGTTTGTGCTGGAATCCTACGGGCGCCTTATGGGCGCTACATATCACATGCACACCCCATGCGAGCAACATTGGGGACCAGAACTCGCACTTTAGTAACCATTAGAGTGTGGCATAAGGGCATTGTACAAGTTTCATCTTTTTCCGTTTATTCCCTTTCTGGGTCACAGGGCTGCTGGAGCCTATCCCGGCTACTTGTGGGCGAAGGCAGGGAGAACCCTGGACAGGTCGCCAGTCTGTTGCAGGGTAGAGTGTCCACAATCACACACCCACGCAATCTCACACACACACCTAGGGACAATTTATATTAACCAATTAAAGTATCCAGTATCGAGAATAAGCTGGCCAGCGACGCAGGATACCTCCCTCCAGTGGCTGGCCGTGGACAGATGGCAGCAGCAGAAACGGAAATCCCTCCGCTGCCTGACGCCTTTGGCCGGCGGGCAGACGGGGTAGCGGGGATAGCAGGGAAGCTGGGATCCCTCCACTGCCTGCTCGAGCGTTTTTGTTATTTTGTTTGAACATTCTGTTATCATCATCTCTTTTTTTGACGAACATATAGGCTGTGTTTGAATTCCCAAACTACTAACAAACTAGATAGTGCAGCACTATGTAGTGCCCTGGGTTTTTAAAGCAATTCGGACTCCATGCTCACTAGTTTTTTTCCTTTATTTTTAAACAGCGAATATGTATCATCAATATCATCAATTTCACGAAGTTCAAATGTAATTAATATGAGCGTTTTACCGCATTTATTTATGAGTTCAATGTCTGAAGATAAAACCATAAATGGTTGTTTTTGTCAAATATAAATGGCATTTTTTTTATGAGCAACGGTGAATTCGTTGAACAGATCTTAAAGAAAATCAAATGTTTTAACAATATTTTGCTCTGGAGGACTCACAGATCACACACAGGTCTGTTGATTTAGTGTCAGCAGATAAACTTAACCTTTTATTTTACAGTTTTAGGAGATTCTCAGCCATAAATTCACAAATCTGACTAAACAAAAAATTAATCAATGCTAAAAAATAAAAAAAGGAAAGAAAGAAAGCATAAATTATTGTTAAAATGATTAAAAATGAAATTTACCTAAAGAGACTAAATCTAGGGTAAAAAGAGCTGGTTCAGCTTCTGAGCCTCGTTAGCAGACACCATGTTAGATAAATACAGCGATTTGATTGGTCAGAATCTGGACCAATCAGCAGCAGTTCGATGGCAGCTTTGTCACTTTAAGCTAAAACTTATGAGAGCAAAATCAGTGATAGAAAAAAAACGAGATGACACACAACGCATGCAAAAATATTTGTGTTGCAAATGCAAAGTTTTTGAAAAAAAAATTTGATAGCAAATATTTAATATTTTCATTTGCAACTTAGAAAGTTTGTTTGTTTGTTTGGTTGCAATAATATTAATCTATATTTTCAAGAGAGAGTTTGCTCCATCAAAAAGACATTTGTCCTAAGAATCTTTTGCATTCTAAGTAGAGTGAAACCCTTTACACTCTGATCACCAGAACTAAATTCAGGTTAAGTGACGCAATTTGCACACGATTGCACACTTCAGCAGACATGTCTGTATAAAATATGTAAGTGCCAACATTTCACCACTCATTCTAGTGGCTCCATGTGTCTGATGAGGTCACTAGAATGAGTGGTGAAACGTTTTAAGAGGAAGATTTGACCGGGTGCCACAACTCAATTTCAAGACGCCACCTGGTTAAATAAGAAACCTGGATTGATTTAAGAAGGGATGTTTAGTGCATTAATGTTGTAAATGAAGGCAAAAGTGTGACTTAGAGAAGGAATTCTCCAAAACTCCAGTTGTCTGACATAATGGAGAAAGCTGAAGATGGGTGTTCAAGATTGAAAAGAAAAGTTGGCATTTAGATTGGGAGCAGCATAGAGTTGTTTCATCACAGTGTGGATGGACAGAGGAACAGAGGAGTGATCCTGAGTTTGCTGAGAATGTTCTGAGGGGAAAGAGAACCTCAAATGGGGGGATGACTTCATGAAGCTGGAAGTTGAAGGTGTGATGTTGAATATTGTCAGTGGTTATGAACCCCAGGTAGGACAAGAGCTATATGAGAAGGACAAATTCTAGAGGGGGAAAGAAGAGGAGATCCAGGTAGATTTATTGCAGACGCGTAAAAAGACAACTTGTAGAATTCAGAAGATCTGGGATGTTTTTGCAAACTTGCATTGAGAATTAAAAGCTTTAAAAAAATCAGAGGTTAAAATAATTTTAAAATGCTGTCTCAAAAGGCGTCTGTACAACAATTTAACAATGAAAGGCAGCATATGTCAGATAATGTATCTGTAGCTGTGTTTGCTGCCCCCGGCTGATGAAAAGATCTATCACTGCAATTCTGCCTCACGGCAATGATTCGTATTCAAGATCTGCCAGTGCTCTTTTTTGTTCAATCATTCCATGAATAACACAGAGGGACTACAAAGCTTTAAATAATGTAATTTTTTAAGAGGTCTTTCGAAAACCAAAAGTACAGTTAACTCACAAATGCTATATATAGTCAAATAAATGAAAGAGTTCACTAGCATTTCAGTAAATAGCTAATAAGTCATATTTACTTTAAAGAAAACACGAAAGTGAAAATATTTAGAGTCACAATGCTGGAAAACTTTGAAAAATACTACTTCATCAGGAGACTTTTGAAATGGTTTACAAGAGCTTGAAAATGTTCTTTTCTTCTAATCACTCTTCACTTAATTTCAAAAGCAGCATACTCTGCTCCATTGTTAACTACAGATGTTTGTTCTCCTGTTTCTCTTTTCTCTCCTTTCTGTCTGCTGGATCATGGATCATGGATCGATTCGTCACCACACAGCTCCGTGGTGCTTTCTCATTATTTCAGCTCGGAAGGACAGAGGCGGGAGGCAGAGAGAGGCTGATCGTCAAAGCAGAAAGGAAGCATGGAGGAATACTGAGAGAAAAAACCTGAGGATTAAAAGGGCAAACGGAGAGAGACTGATGAAAAACGGAGGACAAGACTAGCTAAACCATTTATCTTGTTGCTATGGTATGAAATTTAATACATTTTTATTATATAAATATATAATATATAATTACTTTTAATTTGTGATGGAGTCCAAATAACGTGTCAAACAGCCACTACAGGGATAAAAATTGGTCATACGTGAACAGACGTGGAAAAAGGAAGAAACGTTGGGGTCTTTATGTGAAATTTTGACAGATGTATCACAAATGAAAATAAAACCATGGAAGAAGTAAGACTGCTTGTGGTTCCTAGAATTAGTAAAAGTACAGTTGGAGGTAGAGCGTTTAGCCACCAAGCCCCTGTTTTATGGAGTAAACTCCCAGCTCATGGAAGAGAGGCCGACACAGTTTCTCCATTCAAAGTTAGACCGAAAACATTCCTCTTTGGACAGGCTTTTTGTCAGACTAGCAAGTAATCAGAGAATATTTACCTTACTGTTAATGTGTTTAAATTAAACTTAACAATAACAATTTTTTGTTAGTAGGCTGCTAGAAGTTTGAAGCTGGGGTAACTATGGTGCACTGGGGTTCTGTCCTCTTTTCTATTCTCATCTACTTCTACTCTCCTTCTCTCCTCTATTCTTGATCATTATTTATCATTTAGCTCTCCATGCCTCTTGGGCTTTATAAATAAAGTTGAGCCCTGCGACAGACTGGCAAACAGTCCAGGTTGTACCCTGCCTTCGCCCACAGGACAGGCTCCGGCAGCCCCGTCACCCCGAAAGGGATAAAACGGTAGAAAATGAATGACTGAATAAATAAATAAAGTTGATTTGAATTGTCTGGCCACTATACCATACAAGCTGAATGGTGGATTGCTGCAGATATGGTTTTCCTTCTGGAAGGTTCAGCCCTCTCCACAGAGGAACACCAGAGCTCTGCCAGTAACCATTGGGTTACTTGCTGTGACTTGGTCACCTTCCTGAATAGGGCCCTGGTTCGCCGATTACTCAGCTAAGATGGCCGGCCAGCTCTCAGAAGAACCCTGGTGGTTCCAAACATCTTCCACTTACAGATGATGGAGGTCACTGTGCTCACTGGAACCTTCAAGGCAACAGAAACCTTTGTCTCAGAGGTCTACAGACAATTCCTTTGTCATCATGCTTGGCCTGTGCTTTCACATACTCTGTTAACCCCAGGAGCTTATGTAGACAGGTGTGTGGCATTTCCAAATCATCTTTAATCAACTAAATTTTCCACACATGGACTCCCCTAAAGTTGCTGAAAAATGTCAATGATGATCAGAGGAAACAGAGCTCAATTTAGAGCTTCAAAGCAAAGGCTGGGAATACCTTTGTACGTGTGATTACTCCGGTCTTTTATTTTAAATAAATTTGTAATAGTTTCCAAAAAGAAAACTTTTTTTACATTTTCTTCATGGGGAGTTGTGTATATAATGGTGAGGACATAAATGAACTGTATCCACTATGGAATAAGGCTGCAACATGAAAAAATGTGGAAGAAGTGAAGGGCTTTGAATACTTTCTAGAGGCACTGTAACTGTAGGCTGCTTTGTTTCTCTGTCCCTGAGTGGAGAGGTGGCATCTTTACAGTGTTCCCTGCTTGATGACAGCATGATCTTCGAGTGTTCTTAAAAATAATACATTAGAAAACACAGAAAATTACTAAATATAAATATATTTTATTTAGCCTAAAAGTGAATTATATCTTTAGACAAGGTTGCTATAAAACTAACATAGTCTGTGATGCTCTGTTAACACTGGGATCAATAGAAAGACTGAACTAAGTGCTTGAGCTCCGTGCATCCCAGTTTCCCAGCCTTATTAGGATACTAACCAAATTAGGGGCCCTAACAAGGCAGTGCACCCAACACAAGGGGACGCATTCATTAGGGGAGAAAGCAACACTAATGTAGAGTTATCTGTCAAATCGGAGAGCATTCATCCTAACTCTGAAATGTGGTCTTTGTGGGCTGAATTTCTGTCAAAGCAGGACACGCCAATGGGGTGTTCTGAGAGCATTCTCAGGTGTTTCACTTAATTCCACCAGTAAGTCTAATCAATGTACAGGACCTACCACCACACCAAAGACACACACATCTACATGCACACACACACCAACATGCACACAGGAGTCCTATAATCCTACACCCATTGTAGGTGTGTAGAGAACCTAGAGAAAGTTAAAGCTTGGATGAACCTACATTTCCTCTGCTTAAATGAAAGTAAAACCGGGGTCCTTCTTTTTGGGAAAATGGACCTCCTGACAGGTTGCAGCAGTGCCATTGGGTCATTAGACTCTAACCGCTCTTAGGAATCTTGGGGTTACTTTAGATTGTAGTTTTAAATTTGACAAACAAGTTAGTGCAGTAGTCCAGTCCAGCTTTTATCATCTTAGATTAATCAGTAAAGTGAAGCCATATCTCCCCCATGACACCCTGGAAAGGGTTGTTCATGCATTCATCTTCTCCAGACTGGACTACTGTAACTCCCTTTATTCCGGGATTGACCAGTCTCTCCTCCGCTGTTTTCAGCTGGTCCAGAATTCAGCTGCCCGACTACTAACGGGGACCAGACGGCGTGACCCGTCACATCACACCAATGCTGCGCACTCTGCACTGGCTGCCTGTTTCTTTTAGAATTGATTTTAAAATCTTACTCTTGTTTTTTAAATGTTTACATGGTCTGGCACCTCCTTATCTTACTGAGCTCCTGCAGAGCCATTGTCTTCATAGAACTCTGCGATCTGTAGACCAAATGCTCTTAGTGGTTCCAAGGACTCGACCTGTGACCAAGGGGGACAGAGCGTTTTCAGTGTCTGCTCCTAAACTCTGGAATCGTGTCCCCCTGTCAGTGAGGTCTGCCAGATCCTTAAATGATTTTAAATCTCTGCTAAAAACTCATCTTTTTTATTTTAGCTTTTAACACCAGAGAGAATTAGGCAGCTTTTATTTTTTGTGTTTTCCTTTATTGATGATTTTATTGTTATTGTTTTACTGTGCTTCTTTGAATTATACCTATGGTTTTAGTGTATTTTTACGTGTGCAGCACTTTGGATGTCTGGCAGATGATAAAGCGCTATATAAATAAAGATTGATTGATAGATTGATTGAATCAATGGTTCTACCCACAGCTCTTGTAGGCATATTGCAAGTAGGCGAAGAGGACCAGGTGTCATTGGACTGCTGACTGGGCTCAGTTCCCATATCTATTTCTGATGGGAGTCGTCTGACTGTGGGAGGGGGGCCGTCGTCGCTGCCGCAGGCTTTCTCGGCATCCCGGCTTGGTTTTAGTGGTGGTCTTTGACACATGTCAACTCGTCTCAGCTCCGGAGGTGGTCCCCGACGCACCCTATCCTGTCTTAGTTTCGGAGGTGGTCTCCTACGTACCCCATCTCTTCTCGGTTCTGGTGGTGGTCTCGGACGTACTCTTTCTAGTCTCAGTCCAAGTGGTAGTCCCTGACGCACCCAATCTCTTCTCAGTTCCGTAGGTGGTCTCGGACGTACCCCATCTCGTCTCGCTTCCAGTGGTGGTCCCCGACGCACCCCATCTCTTCTTGGTCCCGGTGGTGGTCCCCGACGCACCCCATCTTGTCTCGTCCCGGTGGTGGTCCCCGACGCACCCCATCTTGTCTCGTCCCGGTGGTGGTCCCCGACACACCCCATCTTTTTTCAGTTCCAGAGGTGGTCTCCGACACACACCATGTCGAACTGCCAGTTCCAGACTCCTGTTCCGACCCGCCAGCCGACTGCTATATAACGGTTTACATTTCTCTGTTTTTGTGTTTTATCTTTTTGTTCTGTCATGTTTTGAGTTTCAGTTTCCTTTTTTTTTTTTAATAAAGGTTTCCTGTTTTGTTGTTGGATCGAGTTTTACTTTGGTCCCTTACTGACCTCATTGTTGTCACCTGTGTCTCGTTTGTTTGTTTGTTTGTTTGTATGTATTTAAGTCCTGTCCTTCCCTTCCTCCTGTGCTGGTCCATAGTCTGATTTAGTCTGTTGTGGTCTGATGTTAGTCTTATGTCTCTCGAGTTTCTAGTTTCTAGTGTGTCTTGCCTGCTCAGCAGTGGTTTTTGGTTTTTAGTGTTTGATTATTAAAGTTCTTGTTCAACTGGAACCTCCTGCCTCCTCCTCTCTGCACCTGGGTACTCCCCAAACCCCCTGCCATGACAGGAGGTAAAGAGGGTATAGTTTAAACCAGGGGTGCTCAGGACATGTGGGTGGATCGCGGGCCATGAAAAGTAAATAAACAAAAAAGACACCACATACAGAGGGACCCTAAGATGCTGGGAAAGCATACATGGAGCGCCACAATTAAGTGGCTGGAATACTTAACAGGAACATGTATGCAGAATATGGACTGGAAACCTCAAGGACAAAATGGGAAATGCCTCCGTAGGTGGTAGACAAATACGGAGGATGTTTAGAGATTAGATTTGTTTATTTTAAAAAGCTCTACAAAAGCATCACACTCGTTAGCTGTCACTTCACATCCGAAGGCTAGAAGCCTACATGCTACAGGTCCAATCCTGCATCACATTTTCCCCATAATGCATCTCAACCAATCACTGTGTCCCTATAACTGTAGTGTAACAACAGGACAAGTGATTGGCTGGTGTGATGAGTGATGCATGATGGGATAAGTAGCATGTAGCCAACTAGCCTTCGGATGTAAAGTGACTGCTAACGAGTATGATGCTTTTGTAGAGCTTTTTAAAATAAATAAATCTCATCTCTAAACATCCCCTGTGTCTTCAATGCAATGTAATGAGACACACACACACAGAAATGTGAAGGTATCTGCTATAAATCCAACTATTGTCCGGTAGGCGAAGCAGCAATCCGTGTTTATGAATGACTTATGACTTTGTTCGCACGAATTAATTAATGCGTGGGAACTGAATATTATTTTGTGGGCACAAGATACTATTTTGTTCGCACAACTTAATTATTTCGAGGGAACAAAATAGTATTTCGTGGGAACGGAATATTATTTAGTGCGAACAAGACATTAATTTGTGGGAACGATATATATATATATATATATATATATATATATTTTTTTTTTTTAATGTCAGTTTTCTGTAGTTTTCGTAGTTTTCTGATATTTTGAAACGAAAAAAAGTGAATTTGACATGTTAGGAATCTGTAATCTGATGTCTTTCCTTGGCTTCTTTATGCACAATGACAGAATGTTTTACCAAGGGTGTCAACATTTTTTATCCCCACTGATATTTAAGTATCTACAAACTAAATTGGCAAACAAACCTTACTTTATTAAAAAGAGCAAATGTTGGTTTTGGACCACAAATCCCTCTACATGTTGTACTGTGTACTAGTCTTACCATAGTAACTCTTTCTGTTTTGGCTTTTTCCCATCAGGGGTCGCCACAGCATGGTTAACTTGGCTATGTTTTACGCCGGATGCCCTTCCTGACCCAACCTTCTCAAAGCAACCGGGCTTGGGACCGGCAGAATAGTAGAGAAGGGAACAGGGAGCAGCCCGGATTCGAACCCAGGTTTCACGGACGGAAGGCGCCGCAAACCAGCACGAGCTAAACCGGCTCCCAGTCTTACCATACTAAATCATCATTATATTCATTTAAAGAAACGAAAAGAGAAAAGAGACCCATACGCAAAGATGAATACAATCATAAAAACATTGTTCCTGGCATCAGAGGTAATTTAACTAGCAGGTTTTATGTACTGCAAAGGCAAAAAATAATGTATCACCTAACAAAAATGTATTAATGTTATTAATACTTAAAAGACAGTGCATGTATAATTTAAAATAACATGATACACTAAGCATGCATAGACAGAAACATTTTCTGTGTAATGTAAAAATAAAATCTTTTCAGATTCTGCATATTATCAGGTGTGACTGATGACTTCTGTCTTACATACAAATAAAACTTTCACTATCAGTCAGAGACAAACAGAGTAACATTAAAGGAACTGCAACTTTTATTCATTCAGTTGTTGCGTGAAAGTGTGTATTAATGTAACAGAACAGTGGAAACAACTTCTCTCACAGGATGAGCTTTTGATAAGACCGAGATGATATGGTCTTTATCAAATAATGAGTTGGCTTTAGTGCGATATGGGCTTCCATGCACCCTGTGGTTCACAGCTTGTGTGTCTCTTACTGTGGCCTTTGTGGGGCTTTCCTGCAGGTCCCAGAGCAGTGCTTGGTTATCAGCCAATGAAATCACACGCTTGCCATCACCCATGGGCTCCCACAGCACGCTGTACATATACAAAGACACACAGCAAATACACAAGAGCAAACAAAAACTGAGGTTAGTTCAGATACTAGAGCATAACCAACATAATGTGATGCCAAATCCCACAGGATTGTTAAACATCATTTTTACATAAAAACCATTTCCAGGGGTAGTGCTTATATTTAAAATTCATTAAAACGTTCATTTAAAAACGACAAAATGTCAAACATAAGTAATGTTCAAGAGAGACTTTGACATGTTCAATTGGTAGAAAACAAAACTGAATCCAATGATTGCTGTTTTAATCTTCAGAGGTTTCACTTCCTCCAGGAAAATCCCTATATTGGTACCCAGGCCAGCCAAGAGCTGCATCTCTCAAGCATGTCCTGGGTCATCCCCCGTGAGGACATGTCCAGAACACCTTTCCATGGAGGGGTTCAGGAGGCATCTGGACCAGTTGCCTAGTCTCATAAGCAAGCTGATCTCAATGTGGAAACAGCGAGCACTCTCCAGGTGACCACGATTCTCACCCTACTGCTAAGGGAGCACCCAACCAGCCTACGAAGACAACCCACTTCAGCTGCTTGTATCCATAACCTTGTTCTTTTGGTCAGGACCCACAACTTATGACCACAGGTGAATGTTGGAAAAAAGACCAACCAATAAAGTGAGAGCTTTAGATCAGTACAAAGATCAGTACAATGAGTCATGACTGTGGACACCGCACCAATCCACCTGTCAATATCATGCTCCGGTCCTCCGTCACTCTGGAACAAGACTTCAAGATATGTGAACTCCTCCAGCGAGCAGGAGCTCTCCACCCAGTCAGAGAGGACAAACTACCTTTTCTGGGTCAAGAACCCATAAAGCATGACCTCAAATTTTGTGACTTTGCCATGCTAACCTTGTTCCATCAACTTCACCCCCCAGCGCACGCTGGGTGTTCTTGCTCAATTAATACTCCAATAGTCTAAAAAGTTGCTTTTTAGGTAAATTGATATCTCGAAATTTTCTTTATGTGTGTGAGTGAGTGAGTGTGAGGCCCTGAAACAGACAGTTGACCTGTTAAAGACACACCCCAACGAAAATGATGTTTTTGCTGTTTTGATAAGGGGCATATATGAAAGAAAAATAAGATTAAAACTGCATTTCTGAGTATTTCTTTATTCAGGTAGTTTTGAATCAGGAGCAGAAAATGCTGTTTAAAAAAGCTTGGAGCTTTTGCATACAGACTACAATCAGAGGTCCAAAGTCTTCCTGCTCTGCTCCATTCTGATCATCCATCTGGAGACAGATAGATTCATGGGTCAGGATGAGCGCGTGGACACAAACGCAGGACAGCGGCAGGTTATAGTCGAATGAATAACAGATTTAATCGTGGGAGAACTGGAACTCGTAATACTTGTAAGCAAAGCATACAGAACAATCCAGTGACAAAGACAGGGGAGACACTGGCTATATACAAAAAACGGTGTGATTAACAACAGGTGGCATCAGGGAGGGCAGGTGAAAACAATGAGGAAGATGAGAGAACGTAAAGACAGCGGAACGGTACTACAGCACGAGAACAGGAAACAACAAAATAAAGCAAAACAAAACCCAGAGAAGGAAAAAAACAGCCTAAAAAAAACCGCCCTGACCCCAGTACCTCACACCATGAACGTCTTTGTTTTCCTGGTCTGAGCTGGAATCAGGACCTAAACAGGACGGCTGGATAGATCTGATATTGCTGCCATTTCTGTTGCATCACTAATGTTAGGTTGGGAGTGTGAGCTAGTGGGGGAGAGAGTGGTAACAAAGGGATGATGGGTAATGAAGGTGTGCTCACTCTGTGCCAACGGTTCTGTGAACTACTGCCACTCTGCAGAAAATATGTTTTTAGAAAACGACACAATCCGTTTTATAAATATATTGATCTCAACTGACTATATTTTATTTCGTTCCATTGATTTGTAAGAGAAATTCTGAGCCCGTAATTGCAAAACAGAACTGCCTTCATCATCCTGAACCTCAAAGCTGCTACAAGCTGACAATTCAAAGTCAATGCAACCCTTTTTTTTTTCTTCAGTCACCTTTGAATGTTATTAAGTCATTATTGTCAATATGAAGTCATAATGTTCAAAATAACAATTTTTGGGGGGGAAATTCCAGTACGTTTTCTTAATTTCAAACATCTATGTTACTTAGTCAACACAAAGCTGCAACAATACCAGTCTTTTGTTTTTGATGTCTCGTCACTTTATGATGAGACTTATAAACCTCTGACTGTCTTTGCTGTACCCAGGTGCATTGGTCATTCTATAATTCATGTAGACTGAGCAGATCTGACACTTCTTCTCTTCAGCTGCCACTATCTAACCCTGTAGCTGAGGCTTGAAGAGGGGAAAAGGGTAGCCCTTCTTGTTGACTCATCGCCTTCTGTGACAACAGCATGACATAGTTGTCATACTTGATGCACACAAGTTTTCATCAAAAAAATAGGATAATAGTGAGACATACCATGTTCTAATGCTTAAATTATATTTTCTTTACTTTTTCTTTTACCTTTAAATCATCATTTCTAAGAATCAAAGTTTCCATAACATTTTTCATACAATGTGAACCTTTCATGTTGTGATACTAAAACTACAACTTTGTCAAATGTGTAATAAGTAAGTTAAAATAATAATTTACTGTGTCAATACCAGGTTTTTAATGACATAAAGAAAGGATATAAAGAGAAAACTTATATCACAAAGACTTAACACGATATTTTTCCTACCAACTTTGGCACTGAACAGCTTAGTAAAGATTATTGACGCAATGGTGAAAATGTTTAACCTTTCTTTTATATTAAGAGAATCGCATGGACTGATCAAATAATTTTCCTTCTCATCTGCTTTTGTTTATTTTCTGTAGCAAACCAAAGGCTGAAATGGATCAAACCACCCAGATAATCCTGCCTTTCCAACAGCTGTTTCCTTGCTGTTTCAAACAACAGCTGACCAAGAAATATTAGAGATGCACAGTTGAATGTCACATTTTAAATTGCTTTTCTATCTTATTAGGCACTTTAAGTTATGCACATCTGACCTTAAGCTCTGCAATGAGCTGGATACTGGTACCATATGTAAATCCTGTCAGAAAGAAGTGCAAAAGTTTTAGAGACCTATAAATCTACATCATGGGCAAGGATAAACTCTTCTCTCTATCCTTGTCTTTTGCAGCAGACAGGCTTTGCTTTGCATCCATTTGTTTATTCCAGTTCATTTTATAGACAAACTCAACAGGATAATGTGTATGTCATATATTTTAATATGATTTACAACCAAAATTAGATGGTTAAACACGTTTTTAAATGTGTCAAGAGATTTTTTTTTGCGGTTTGGCACTACAGTAATGGCCACAGAATTAGAATTCTGGCTCGTAATTACCAGCAGTGAGGAAATAACGGTGTGCCACACGAAGATAATTCACAATGTAAAGATCCAGCAGGCTATGTAAATCACATTGTGGAAATGCATTTAACAGCTATGCAAGTTTCAATAAAAATCAGATTCAAGGTCCACACAGTAAATGTCTGTTTTCATTCAGAAAGATATTGGGTCAATGGCAGAGAGGTACTGCCCTGCTTGCTTTCTCAGGAAACCTTGCCCGACTTGCTACTGCTTATCTGGATCATGCGGCTTTGTTCATCTAAAACCTGAATCACCTGAAAACAAAAATTGACCAAACATAAACAACATTGTCCCTCATCCAGTTCTTCTCTCTGCAAAAATGAACCCTACAAGTATTTCTAAAGTAGACGGGGAGTAAGTGTGAACGCGCTGCAAAAAAATGGTAAAGATTGGCAGAAGACCAAAGCCATTTATCCCAGAAGGCCAATGGTGCATAGCATGTGCCACAGGCGCACAACACACAAACGTGCTCACACATCCATTCTGTTTGTGCACATGCACAGTGTGGTGCCCTTGTGAGGGTTACCGCTCTCTGGGGTACTGAGATACTGGCGTCTAAACTCATTCATCTTTACTCAGCAGCCTTGCTTTACATGACCTCTTAGTTACACACTCAAAACTCACACAGACACACACAGAGTTGTCTTTCGGGGAGACTAATTGGTGTAAGATAGCTTCCTTTCACCTTGTTGTAGTCAGTTCCTTTATACTTTAGCCTATCTACTACACATTACATTATAAGCAATTTGGAGAACAACGTGATGAGGCTCCTGAAGCATCAGAAATACACAACAGTTTTTGTGTATTTCTCTGTTTTTCAACACTTCTTACTTCACACTGAACTGACTTGTGTATCTAAAAATAACAGCCATCATAAGACACACAATGAACAGCAGAGTGAAAGGGGAATGATCATTGATTTTTCCTGTCAGAAGGCAGGGGGTTATGGCCAAAGCTCTGACTGTAAGACAGAGGAATCTGAGATGTAGAGAAGTCATCGACCAGACGCAGAAAAAAGAAAGAAAAGTCCACCCACAAGGACAAACAATCTAAAGATGAACATTTTAAAGGAGTATAATTGTTTAGACTGTTTACGTTACATACATTTCTACATGTCTGCAATATGGGATCTGGATCAAACGGAAAAGAATACATGGAAAGGTGGGGGCTGTACAGAGGTGACCAAACAGTTGTGTTACGGGAATGTACGTGCATGTTGCTGAATGTAGAGAAGAAGCAGCAGCCAGGAGCCCCCTACATAGAGCCCATGGCAGCCAGTAGGGCTGGGCAATATAGCCAAACAATGAAATCTCAGATTTTTTACACCCAATACAATTTGAGGAAAGAAAAGAGTGGAATGTAAAGGTGGAAATAAGAAATACTGCTGATGCAGCTTCTGGAAATTAGCCTATCCTGGTAAAGCAAAGTCTAAGTAAATGTAAATGCAAATTAAACATTTTCAATAAACATACTCAATTTTAAGTACAAAGACTTGAGAATTGGTTTAAAAACTTTGAAAAACGCTAATTGTCATGGTGGTTTAGAGTTTCCAAACTTACACAACTACTTCCTTATAGTAGTATAATACAACAGCCCACTCATGGATGGATGTAGAATAGTCATTATCTTCAATGTATCAGCAGTTCAATTAAGCGTTAGTTTGCTTTAAATGTATTTATATTATAGCTACATTAACAGCATGATGGGAACTCTTTAAAATGGCTAATTCTTATTCTACACCGAGTAAACTAATTCCCATTTGGAACAAGCTCTTGTGATCATTTTGACCACACAGGGTGACATCTGAGGTTGTGGACAGGTGTCTTTCTATAGATAACCAGTCCAAACAGGTGTCATCAATACAGGTAACCAGTGGAGGACAGAGGATCCTCTACATCCTCTACCCTCCTTTTTCTCATTTTGTCTCTCACAGTTGAGGTTTACCTATGATGAAAATTACAGGCCTCTCTCATCGTTTTAAGTGGGAGAACATTCACTGTTGGTGGCTGACTGAATACTTTTTTGCCCACAGTATGAACAACAAAGCATGTAACGTAAGTTACATATGACAGACATCCCATGACCTTGTATTATAAACCCCTTTTGTAACATCGGTTACAAAAGGGGTTTATAATAACGCACTCGAGGGTCAAGGCCCCACTCACTGGAAAGCTCCCCCAGCCCCAGATGACGAACCTATCACCACTTGGAAGTTCTGAGCATCCCCCCACCCCAACACCAGGAACGAACCAGGGCCCCCCAAGGGAGACCCGCTCCGCACTCCAGGCAACCACCCACCCACCCCACGGGAAGTCCAGTAGAGACTAAGGCAAGGGCCATTCCCCTCCGCCCAAGAGAAGGACGCCCAAGTAAAGTGAGGGTACTGGCGGGTGTGTAAATATGGGAAACAAGTTCTCCCATTGTAGGAAATTTTGAATAGGGCCAGGACCCAGGGGCATGGACCAGAACCAGTACCACAGGGTACCACACCCCCAGGCTCAGATGTAATGCGATCTCCAGCTGTCCTCTCTCCACTCTGCCAGAGTGGAGAGAGAACTGCCAGGCCCAGGAAGCCAGCAACCAAGGGACACAACCACCGCCACTGAGGGACCGATACCCCCACCAGGGATGGGGTAGTGGAGAGTGAATAACAGACCCCACCTTCCTTGGATTATGTGTGTGTGTTGGAGTGCATATTATTGTAAAGGAATGTGCGGAATAAAATGTGCAGTTAAAATTGTCATTTTTCAAATCATTCCAACACTGCATGAAAGCAGCATTTCTCTAATTTTGTGTTTTTCCTTGAAGGACATCAACCCATCAATGCAATTGGGAGTAAAAAGAGAACAAAAGCCCCAGGTTTGAAATAAATACTTCTAAATGTTCTGTTTTAAAGTAAGTTTGAATCTAAATTAAAGCATGTTTTCGTCCAGAATCCATGGTATGGATTCCCAAAACACGTCACACCTCTGCTCCTGCTCCGGCTCGTATGACCACCCCTACTCTAACAGCACCGCTGTCTCCAAATCAACAGTTTTTATGAAACTTTTTGTTGCATCTGTAAGTCCTGCAGGTTTATCCTCTCATGGATCCTGGTAAAAACCCTTACATGTGAATTAACAGGAGTGACGGGGGGTGCTTGTGTATCTTGAGGAACAAGCTCCTCTTTGCTAGTTGCTGCTTTCTGTCTGCTTGTTGCGGGAGAAGGGCGTACGACCTTACTCTGAACAACGGAAGCCCAAGAAAGCTGAGCGCTTGGGAAATAAAACCAGATTTTCCAAAACTAAATCTTCCAAAACAACAAATTTGAAATAATCACTAAAATCGATTTTCTGCCCAGCCCTAGCTGCCAGAGTAGCAACCAGACCCTGCCCTTAATGTACTCAGACTGGACCTCCTGGATCCCAGTCTTTGCTTCCCCAGCAGAAGGAGCTTCAGCAGCACTGAAGAAATCCTCCAAACACTCAGCCAAACACACCTAGATTATCCCTCATCTGTCCGGCCTTCTCCTCCACCTAATTGAACTCCCCGCTCATGTTTGGATCATGGAGCCTTTCCCTCCAATCATGCCCTCCTGAGTTTTACTGTCATTACATAATACCTGCAGTATCACTGGGCGCTAAAGTCCCCAGCTAGAGTACTTTCAGACATCTCCCCTAGTGGACCACACCAGTCTGCCTCCTCTCATCACTAGCAGCTCTAGAGTACAAAAGGGTTCTGACTATTTTCTCAACCTTTCACACAGGCTCAGACTTTTTCCCGCTCCCTAAAGCTGAGTGGAGAGTTGAAGAATTAAAAGGCAAAGTATCTTCTGATGATTCAGGAAGCTCTGTCGAGTGTGTTTCGGACAAGAAGTACTCCTCAAATCTAAACTTTTGGGTCTTTCACGTCTTAGACATATATACATTACTGTAATTTGCAGATTATAAGCCGCTACTTTTGTCAATCACTTTCAATCACTGCGGCTTATTCAATGATGCGGCTAATTTATGCATTTTTTCTAATGACTGCTAGGGGCACTCGAGCAGAAAGGGTAAGAGTGAGACAGGGGGAATACGGTTTATGTGTCGAGGAAGACACAAGTTTAATGTAATTTAATGAAATGTAAAAATAAAGTTAAAAGCAATCGTTAAAAGCAGTGTGAAAAAATCCACCATCACCAACGGGTTTGGAAAAGCCGGTCTGCTGCGCGACGGAGAGAACAGCACATGCTCAATCCGACACTGAGGAGGAAGACTTCCATGGTTTCAGGCGCCTATAAGTTACTGCTGCTCTCAGTGACTTTTACCGGTATGTACGCGCGGTTTCAGCACACACACACCCTCATTCACACCCTCAACACATGTGGCTTATAGACAGGTGCGGCTTATGTATGTCCAAAATGGTTTATACTTTAAAAATGTAATGGGTGCGCCTTGTAATCAGGTGCGCTCTATAGGCCTGAAATTACATTAGATAAATTAATAAAGAAGCTGGTTAGAAAAAACATTCATGGTGCATATTCTTCAAAGAACAGTGACGTGAATTAAAGTTGTACCCGCATTTGGCAATTGGGCGGGTGTTAATTTAAAGCCCTGCCCCTAGGTGACGAAATCTGTGGAAGGGGATTTTCCTCCCCCCTTCTTTAGAGAGCTTAGAGATGCAGACTTTGCAACTGTGTGAAGAATTTTGTGCAGGTTAAGGCGAGCATTGAGGCTAAAAATCTTTAATCAATGCAGTTGAGAATGTCAACGCCAGACTGCATGGAGAGTCACTGAGAGACTGCTCACGGCAGCTGCAGGTGGATTTTGAGATGCTGTTTGCTTTCCTCGAGACAAACAGATCCAAGGATGCCTTCATTTACTTCTCCAGGTCTTCTGGACTGATGTGGTACTGACCCTCCATATATTGCATAAATCTTAGTTTACCAGAGTTTGTTGCGAAATAGCAGCGATGCTTATTAAGCTGCTATGTTGTACGCAAATTATAAAAACTAGACATAAATATGAGAATCAGGTTGCAGGAATATGTGAGAGACGGGTCTATAAAGTGTAGTCAGCGTTGTGCGACAACTTTCCACCACCTCTCTACTAAAATAACAAAGCCAACTGCAAAAAACACCAAAGAAACAAAAGAATTAAAAAGGACTTTACCCATTTATACACTGATATTAAGTATCTGTCATATTCCCAAAGAAAATACAGTAAATTTTAAAGTTAAAAAAGCTTATTACTTACAACTTAAGTTTATTTAAGCAATTTTAAATATATGGTATCACTGCCAAGTATGAGAATATTCAAACCAAAAATTCTTCATGTAAATATCCAATAAACAGAACCCAATAAAGTGAATTTCTAATGAACTTCTGCCGCTTTGCAGAAACTAAGAAAACGACACAGACTTTAGGGCTTGGCGAAGGCTTGGGCCACCCTGGACAGGTCGCCAGTCTGTCGCAGGGCAACAACAAAGATATGGTTTCATTAAATCTTATTTTTTTCTGCAATTCCTTTTATTAGACATCAATAGTTTTAAACAATGTACGAAGCGAGGACAAGGTTTTGTAATTCACAAATGTATTACTGAACATTTTCTATTCTTAAACATACATCAGCAACTGAAGTTGTTTTCTAAGAAACACGTACCAGGAAGAGCTGTGTTGAGTCCCATTGTCAAGGTCAAAGAGCAGCTCCAGGGTTTGCGGATTGTGGGCAGAGTCATCAGCTGACTCGTGGCTTCCTGTCTCCCAACCAGAGGGCATCTGCCAAACGGCTGCACACGACATCACTTTGCTGTCATTGGCTGAAAAGGAATGGGTCACATTTAACGTTGGTATACAGATCTTAGCATTGATTCCATTTTTATGGGTCGTATTCTCAAATCAGCAGAGAGGAACTGGAGTAGCAGGCAGTCATTTGACGACCCGGATACATTTGTTCTAATCCAAATCAATACATTTTACACTTTGTCAAAATCCAAAAAGGGCTAAAGGTATGGAGTAAATGCAAAATCAAGTAGGACCACCACCTGACGTAGACCTTATTTGACCGGGCGATGTCAGCATGATGGGTTAATTGCGTCACCTGGGATTTGAACCCTGATTTCCTGCACTTAAACCACCATGAGTCTTATAAAAAAAAAAAAACATTTAGATATATGTAGATTTAGAATCAAATATAAGTTGTAATTGTTTTACAGTCCAGAAATATATTATTTTTCTTCTTATTTATTTTTGCCACAAGATATTTGATAAGTTAACATTAATTCTCGAATAAAAAACAATAATGTGTCGGATTAAGAAAAAAATGCAACTTTAAACACACAGAACACACATGGTGTGTCAAGTCCTTTAAGATTTTTGGTTTTAATCAAAATCTTCTGACCATTTATTGAATTTCAGCTACACCAGATTCCTAATAATCCATATCTGGTTAAAGACTTGGGTTGGGGGTTTATTACAGTAGCAGCAAAGCAAAGTAAAAATGGATTTAGAAAACCTCGCTGAAAAGTGCCGTTGATGTGCATGTGACCATCATTGCTTTTGTGTCACACATTGACTTTGCCTCAGCCATTATCCCTCTTGTTGGTCATTATGTTCATACATTAGTATTGATTGTATCAGGGTCTGAACATGACTTCTAACGCAGCTTCTTCCATTAAACCTGTAAGGACTGTCTGGCCATTACTGGCCAGCCATTAAGGATCACTGAATGGGGTCATTAGACTTAAGATAAGCAAAAGAAAATGGATCATTAGGTAAATGTAAAAAAGAAACAAAAGTGAAACCAAAAAGAAACATAAAGAAGCTGTGAATAGACAGAAGGAGGTGGTCGGACCTACTTTTGTTGTAGCACGTGCTAAGCACAGCCTTATTTGCAGGACTGGCAGCAATGTGCCATATCTCCCCAGCTTGGTGCAGGAGGACATTCTTATTAATGATGTTATTCTCATCATCAAAGTCAATGATGTGGATCTGAAAGAAGAGCAAAGACAAAGAGAGGAGATGGTTAGAGGGAAACTGTCAGTATATCTTCCTCCACTGTAGCAAACCCAACTCCATCCTCAGAAAACAAACATTTTTATTAAAAAACTTTGTCTACTGACAGTAATTTTAAGGTAGGATTTACGGACCTACATTTGTATTTTTATCGTTTGACATGGGACTTTAGATGTACAATTTACTGTTCAGTAGCACACTTTTTTAATAGCAAACTTTAGTATTTTTTTAATCTGTAAATTCATGATGCACGTGTTGTAAACAATTAGAACAAATATTGGTCGAGTTTGAGCTGTACTTACATATTGAAAAGCCTTTCTTTAGGGGGATTTTTTTGTTGCTTTTTTCAGCATTTTGGTAAAACAGCAAAGCGTGACGACAAAAGCCATTCTTCTTTTGCTGTTGCAGTGATTATTTCAGCCCCATCCTCTATTCCCCACCCTCCTTTAAAGCCAGGAGTATCACATTTTACTCTAGAGCTGAGTTATATTTCACTGAACCCTGTGTGTTTAAGTTTACTCTAAAAATGTACTAATCAGTTGATGAAACCTGTTTTACATGACAACTGCTTGTATTTGTGATATTAGCTCAAATTCAAACATAACATTCCTCTCCCTCTTTTTTTTTTTTGGCAGGCAGGGCGGCGGGTGGATTAAACAAAACTATCCTCGCCACGACACATCGGCCCTCTCAGGAATGCTGTTGTTTAAGGCAGAGTAAACTTCAGTCGATATGCCAGCCCACTTCAGGCTTCATTTACTTCATTCAGAATCAGATTTTAGTGGGTTTATGCACTTTTTTCTATGTGAAATTTGACAACACTTCTTCATACGTCCATTCCTCGATGAAGTGTTTTCCTAAGCAGTAAGTGGATCTGTCAGGAAATTGTAAAGGTGGCGAAGAAAAATGATTCATCTCATTTCTAGTAATCTATTCATATGTTTGGTCATTTTATTGAAATATTTTTGGGGAGAAAAAACAAAATCAACCTTCTGAAGGCTGTGTAGTACAGCTACTACGCACATTTAGTGCATTTTCCATGTATGAAGTTTCTGTGTTTCGTTATTCATGCATGATATACGTCATTTATACGTGTTTCTTGCGTTCATCGATACGTAGATGTCTGTCAAGGGTTTCAAGTGACGGGTCTTTATGTGAATTCAGTCTTAAGCTGTTCCGAATTTTTGACCTTTTACGTAGTTTATACACAATCACGTAAATATTTTGCAATTGTGCGTGATTTTTGTGAGATGTATACTCAAATTTGTAGCTTTTCTCGACCGTTCCACGTATGTCTAACGTATGTCTAAAAGTCTAACAGACTTTTCATGCATGAACCACCAATATATGTATGTATAATAGGGTTGTGCCGATGGACGATACCATCGTCCATCATGATGGGTGACTGACATCCCGATGGAGAGACACCATCGTGATGCCACGCCCCCGCCACGCTGCAGTCGACACTATAAGCCGCGGTTACATGTGCAAAATATCTTGATAAGGATTATTGGTCGGATTAGAATCCAACCGTGGACATGGGCCCAGAAAACCTTTTTCAGATTATAAAAACGTTCACATGGGTCACATTTTCGGTCGGAATAAATCATTCGCACATGCGTAGTAGTATTGAACTCTTTGTATTCATGATCCCTTTGAGTTCATGTTTTACTTCCAAGCCCATCGAGACGACTGTTGTTGTGATTTTGGGCTATACAAATAAAATTGAATTGAATTGAATTGAGGACGTCCTTTTGTGTGCCCTATTTTTATTTTACACTCATTTCACACACAAAAACATGCATGAATTTTCTAGACTCGTATTACAGGGGGGGTCAAACTTAGTTGCAGAGGGGGCCTAAATCCAAAACACACTTTAGGTTGCAGCCAAACAAAACAAACATTTATTGAACACACTAAAGATAAACTTTTAAACCTTTAAAACTTTAACTTAACTTTAACTTTTTAAACATACATGTGAATAAAAACAGACAGGAAAATTAATTCAGAACAATAAATATATTCTGTCAAAATGATGCAAATATGAACAAACAAAGCCAGGAAATAATAATAATTAGAAATAATAAATCAAATTATTCCGTTTTCTTTGCTCTTTTGTCATTTTTTTAGAGCTGAACTTTTTAGCAATAAGTTCATTTCTGCTTGGTGTGTGATGTTCTGTGTGCGTCTTTGGTCCTGTGTGTGTCTTTGTGAAACGTATGGATTTGATTATTTAAAAACCTGTTATTGTGAAAATCATGTTTAGGTCTCATAAAACATTAAAAACTAAATTACAGAACTCATCACTGGGATTACTCCAAAAATATCTGGCATTTTTCTAATTTTGTGCAACACCAACAGTAAAAATCCTCCAAAATCCTCAATACTTTTATAAACAAATTATCTTTAGTTTATTTATGGTCTGAAAAAGTGCAGCTGTTTTCCAGCCTGCATTACCTGCTGTCTTTATTTATACGTTACTATCACCAACTAAACAGCCGTAAAAATAAATGGATATGGAAAATACAGAGAAGTATAAAAAATGTCTGCAATAGTTAGTGAAGAATGACATTATTAGAATGAGCCGAGTCATTTAAGCCACCCGATGATCCAGGTGTTGCGCAATGGTCTCCGTGCGCCGTTTTACCTCGCAACCTGTGCCCACTACCCCTCCCCTTCTCCTCCTCACACACACACACACACACACACACACACGCCTCTTTCTCAAAGGCGGGAGCGCCTATTCGCAAGTTTAGGGCCATTCCATACTCTGCCATATATTTCACAATAGCAGAACTAAAGTGCATCAATTACTAATAGCAAGCACTGAATCACCACCCTCTAATATCCAGGCAAGTACCGCTGTACCCGAGTCTTAATTCACTGTCCTCTTACTTTATAGTGGGCCCACTGGACATGTCCAAACCTGCTACCCATGCCCCATGCAAAGCACAGCACAGGTTTGTTGAGAACAACACTCACATAAGTTAGCAGACAGTCATATCTGTCTGTTTATTTTGAACAACCCCACCACCAGCCAAACAGCCTTAACCTCACTTCTGCTCACAGCCTCCTCATTTATGGTGAGAGATTTAACACAACCAAGATTCCCCACTTCCCATGAGTCTTAAAAGCTGAAGGCGGGGCTAACCCCCAGACCACCACAATATATTGATTTGCTATATGAGCAGTGCTATTTTTGGAGCATTCCCGTTAAATGATATTTACCCTTCCAATCATTTTTTACATTCTCGCTTTAACTGGGATGGTGATCTTTGTGTCTTTTGTGGAAATGGTGTACAAACCTTTCTTTGAATGTTTGGATGTAAAAAAGTTTTCATAATTGGCTCAAATCCAAAAATATCATCATCAATCCTTTAAATTGGAATACATTTAAAATTCGATTACAATTAATTGACAAAAATCTGGACTTTCTGATTAATGCACTGATTGTAATTTCAAAGCATTTTATTCATACTTGTAAATTCTTAAAGGTGAAACCTCACATTAATGGATTACTCAACCGTATCAACCTATTCTCTAAATCTTTACATTAGTTGAATCATAACAATGCCCAGAGATTGTGTAATTTATTTGATCTATTTCAACTTTTGTAATAGACCCTTAATTGTATTGACTATTTTTTAAGTTATATTTGTTTTCATATTTTTTTTTTGTCTACCTTTATCTCAGAATTGATATTGTTGGTATTGACAGACGTGCCGTGATTGTTTGTTGAATATTTGCTTCAATTAAAAAATAAACTTTTGGTGCATTCCCTGCGGGCGTCACAAGGGGGTTGGTGACCCCTGGCATAGATATCTTTCCTTTAGCGCTGCACGCCGCTTCGTGGCGGAAGGTTCAGTCTTCCACGGCGTGCATTAATTTCTGATTATGCACACTTTGTAAGTTATTAACCCTTACATTACCAATTTTCATCCGCGCCATATGCGCAAAATGCACAGAGTGGCTGTGTGACCCGGCCTTTACATTTAATAGTCAAATCTCAAGGTCTGACAGAGCAAATGATGTACCTTTACAATTCTGGTTTTCACCCTCAACCCCTGCAGTTTGTGGTTAACTCCAAAAGCTCCCAAAGTCATAACAAAGCTCAGTGTGTCAAAGGTATGGTCAGATGATCCTCCTCTCTTTAGACTGATTAGGTCTACTTTCCAGCATCACCCTGACCTTTAGTCTCTACGCTCATACCTTTGAAATGTCTTACAGAAACTTGGAGCATCTTTTCTCAAACATTGTAACTATGACTGCAAAGATTACAAGCCAACACCTTCTGCACAAGTGGAGCAAAAATGCTCTAAGTTCCTTGACCTTGTCTTTCTCCCCTTGTCTGAAGGCTTTGATGGCACAACAGTGATGCTTTGCAGTATAACGATTCATCCAACTATCAAAACCTTTATTTACAAGGAGTTATTAGAAAAACCACTTTACTGAGCTCCTTTCATGAGAAAGATTCTATTATATATTCGGCAAGGGCCCTCAACTGAATGCAGTTCAGGGCCCTCAATGCAGTAAAACGGTGTGGATGTCAAGGTTTGATCAGACAATTAATGGCAGTTTCTCCCATAAGAAAGACACTTACAGCACCTTGGAGAGCCGTTAATAGGGTTGAACTGGACAATAACTCCTTCTAGACACTTCCACTCCCTTTGCATATAGTACTTTTACAAGCTGAAGAAGAGGACAGAGGAGGTGTGGTGGAGGAGGAGTAGAAGAGCACTGGAGCGGCAGCATCTTTCAGCCCCCTCAAAGTCAAACAGGCAGCTATTAACCTTGAGTTGGGTAAAAAATTATTACGCAAAGTTGTAATTTTATGGTTGTGGAGGTGCAGCACAAATAAATTTAGACTGACTGGATAGGGTAATTGGAGGGCCTGATAATAGGGTCCCCCCGAATGAACCCAGGTGTATGAGGACAGATTTTGAGCTCTCCTCCCCAAGGTGATTTATTCTTCACTCTTTCAGGCGTAAGGAAGTGACTCATAGCCTTCAGCCACTTGGGTATGGTCCCAGCCTCTAATTATGAGCCAGCGGTGAGAATTTAAGGCAGGAAGGAGGAGAGGTAGGACTGGTAAGTGGAGGTGGTGAGGTGGGGATAAAGCCAAGCTGGCTCACTGCCCCCACTTTGTGGGCCTCACCACTAAAGCTCTTTAGCTGCACAGATGACAGTAAGCAGAACAGAGGAGTAGTGAGCGGGTGAGAGGTGCCAAGCTTGGCCGTTTTATCTCGTTAGCAGCCCTAAATGCCATGCCAAAGAACCCTCCGATCTGTCATTTCGACTACTGGTCTCTGAAGGATTTGAGAGGTACTCAGTGAGTTAAGAGAGACATTTTCACCCTGCATTATGCTTAATGGGAGGTGGAGAGGACAGCAGGCTTATGGATACAGCTGAGGCTATCTGGGAGGAAATGCCAATCGAAAAAACATTTTTCATTTGAGTTCAAACTCCGCTAAGAGAGCTCAACGATATTAGCCAGCATGGGGAGGCAATGTGCTACATGAATAAATCCAATCCCACAGATTCAGCCACAGTTTACAACCTTGAGGAGCCAAAGTAATCCCTGGAAGGACTGAAATGGACCTAAAACGATATTAACTTCTGGTTAGGTCCATTTCAAAGGACTGGAAACAATGTTTTTGAGAGTACTGTGATTATTGTGTCTTCTACACATTTATGTATGCTCCTGTTGCTGTCATGTTGGAACAAACAAATTTGGTTGTCATTAATTTAATGTAGACCAAAGTCTTATGTGTCATGTTCCAAATCCCTCACTTTCCCGAATAAAATTGAACAAATTATCATCAAGTGCTAGCTGTGCATGTGAGTGTGCATGGATGTGTGATTGTGGCCCTGCATCCGACTGGGACCTGTCCAGGATGCCCCCTGCCTTCGCCATCGAGTGGCCGGGATAGGCTCCAGCAGCCCCGTGACCCCGAAAAGACACAAACGGGTTTAGAAGATGACTGGATGAATGAATCATCAGAGCCTTTTCCCTTTTAGCTTCAGCTGTAACATGAAGAAGGAAGCCAGTGGTGTAATATTTTTTCAAATCTGTGTTTTTACATGCAATATTCTTTTTCATGAAGGGAATATGCCTGAGCAGTAATTTACAGTTTCATTCTCATTTAACCGGTAATTCTCTAACTCTTCCTTTAATTAAGTTTCTCACTTGTCAAGGTCAGCTTTCTACAACGTAGTTTTAGGGCCACCAAAATAAAAAAATTAAAAAAGTAAAATTACCAGATTTAAAGTTGTAAATTTACAGCTTTAAATCTCGTAAATTATAGTAGATTCGAGTGGAAGTGATCTTACAGAGCAGCAAGTGAACGCAGCGCAGCAGCAGAGCAGACCCACTAAACGTAGCTGAACAGGGGAGCTGACTGTTTATTGTTCCAAATGTTTGGAAGCTCATTTGTTAGATTTATGATTTATTCCCGTTTTATTTATTGATGGGTGGTTTGCAGGATCTCTGCAGCCGTTGATGAAGACGTCGGTGTCCCTGCAGATGTCCACTTCCATCCTTTCTTCCTCCAAAGACCAGATCTCTAAACCTGTGTTATGCTTCCATCTGAGGAGGAGCACTTTCTGGCATTTTCAACGTTCTAATGCTAATATAGCAGACTTTTTTCATTCATCTTTGTTGTTTTATGTTGAAACGGGACGTTTCTTCTGGAGGAGGGGGCGTATGTTACTGTTAACACATTGGTGTTCTGTGTATGACAGGTTCATAAAGTAATGAGACAAATGGACTTCTGGGTATGTGAATGAAAAGGAAATAAAGTATTGGTCCTCTACACCCAAACGTGTCTCTGAGCTCCTTATTTTACAGATTAAACTCTGTTTTACCGACACCGAACGCCGGAAAGACGGCTACGCTGACAAGAATCTGGTTTTGAGTTCCCAACATGTCTTTGTTTTTTAAACGTATCTGGAAATAAAGCTGCAGAAAACGCTCCACATCTTTCATCTTTAATGTAGGCTCCGATAAACAGACAACTTTGGAGTTTTCTCATAAATTTACTACTTTAAAGTCGTAATTTAAAGAAAAAAATGTGTTTGTAAACTGGCCTGAAAACTGTGGTTTCCAATTAGATTTCGGGTAAAACTTTGGAATGAATTTTCCCGTGCATTAAAAACCTGCAATTCTTCAAAGTTTTGTAAAAGATGTTTACGAAAAGCATTTAATTTCTGTTTTGTAATAAGTCTTCTTTCTATTTTGGTTGAATTTCTTTCTGATTGACATAAATGTCCTTTTTAATGTCAATCATGGAACAAGTTGGTTTAGAATCTTGAAATTGTTTACTTACTTCTGCATTTTATCTCAACAGTGTTATTTTATATTTACGTTCTCTGCTCTTTATTTGATTTTATTGCTGTTTTTAAACATATTCTGCTACTTGTGACCTATACCTGTACATGCCTTGTCACTTTTTCTCTGTTTCTCCATATTTTATAAATTTTTTGTTTTATAATATGTGTGATTCCTTTGCGTGGAGGCCTTGAATAAACCATTTGGTTTTTTTGCCCTCCCTGCACTGCACTTGATTTTCTTTTCATCTCTATTGTGTATTTTGTTTGTGCTAAACAATAAACTAGACTAAACAAAAATTCAGAAAGTTGTAAGCTACCCCGATTCCAATATTCAGGGTCCAAAACTCTGTGCAAAGCATTACCTTCCAATCATATATTTCACAAAGCATCAGTAACAAAATCACGCCATCATCTCCAGACTTTGGTGATTACCATGAATGCTGTAAACATGATCAACTCCTGTGAGAAAGGGACTTTTGGTGGATTTGCAGCAATATATGAATGAGGACATCTGAATAAACAATTGACCTTTGTTCTACCATGGTCCAGGTGAATACTCAATTCTGATTGGCTGCAGAGTCTCAATTAAAAAGTGATAATGGGCACCTAAAAAGGAAATTCAGGTCACACAGCCTGAATGTTTTATATTATTGAACCGGGCTGAAGGTTGGAAGTTAGGTGGACAGACGTTATTTTAGAGTTTATTGCAACAGGAAGACAATAGTAAGTCCTTCAAATGTCTCTATGATGGACGTGTCAGAATTAATTACCATCAATGGCAATGTTGCCTTTCATTTTAAACAGTTTGTTGCATGTGGTTCTCTCTTCTTGTTTTTCTGTCTTGCTTACCTTGTTGCTTGATACAAAGTGATTTAATGGTCAGAGTTAAGAGTGAATAAAGGTGATCTAGGAAAATACGTGGACTTTGTTTCTTTGAAACAAACTTTTGCTTCATCATCTAGACAAAAACGAGCAATAAAAAAGGTAAACCTTCTCTCTGAAATGATGCTTTGGATCATCTATCATGAAGGCTTGGTAGCCGTTACCATGACAACAGCATAACATCTTGTGAAAATGATTCAAATGTAAAAAAAAAAAATAACTGGGTTAAAGCACTATTATTTTATTTAATATTTGTTTCTTTCATAAATGACCATGGTATAAGCAGGATAATACTGTTTGAGGTGTCCATTATCCATTACATAATTGTTGGATTAATTGTACAAATTGGGAAATGATGACAGTAACGCACACCAAGCAAAATGTGTTTTAGTGCCTCAGTGCAAAATGCAGCTTTGCTCGTCTCCTAACTAGGAGGTTAAAATATGGTCACATGTCCCCCGTTTTAGCTTCAATCATCCATGATTGACACTGTTCCTTTTAGAATTCATTTATTGGTTTTTGAATCCTTCCATGGCTCTGCACCGGTTTACCTCTCTGAACTGCTGCAGCCTTATGTCTCCTCCTGACCTCTTAGATCAGCTGCTTCTAAAAGTACCGTACAAACTTAGAGGGGACCAGGCTTTTGCTGCAGCTGCTCCAAAACTCTGCAGCGACCTTCCGATTCACGTTGGAGAGGCCGAGAATCTGGATCCAAACTGTGCGGCTAGATGCTGATACTGCATTTTGTTAGGTTGGGGGTGTGAGGGGCTGTACGCTAGTGGGAGAAAGTGTAAACAAAGGAATGATGGGAAATAAGGGCTGGCTTACTCTGCGCCAAAAGTACCGCCCACAACTCAGAAATGAATTTCTAATGAACTCCTGCCACTCTGCAGAAACTATGTCCTAGAAAACGACAGTTTTTTTTTTTTATCCTGGCTAAAGATGGCATCATCATCATTAAAAGACCACTGGGAACATTTTGAAAATGAATCAAACGATGATTGGAATGGGAACTGCTAAAACCCAGATTGAAATGGGGTGCCAACAATGGCTAGGATATCAAACTAAATGTAATATCAGGTTTGATAACAAGAAGCGTATCAGAATGTTGAAAACATGTGAAGGGATCTGTAAAGGAGGGAAAAATATGAAACCAGTAAAATATTAAAATTGATAAATACAACGAGGACAAAATATAAAATGTATTTATTCTATTTTGTTGAGAGAAAAAAATTAGGACCACCACAACTATACAGTGATCCCTTGATTATCGCGGGGGTTACGTTCCAAATAGAACCCGTGATAAACAAAACCCGTGAAGTAGAAACCTTTGTTTTTTTACAATTATTATACAATGAAATACACTATTATACATTGAAAAGAAAGAACAAACCATTTAACAGGCTAAATCAAATGTTTTTTAACAAATAAAAGTACTTTAGAAACGTTTTTTCAACAAATAACTTCTGTAGTGTGCTGTCAAATAATAATTTCAATCATCGATAAGAACAGAAGGCTTTAAATTGCGGAGATTAGCCCCGCCCACCGCGACCTGAGTGGATTAAACGGAAGAAAATTGAAAATGATAATGAAAAAAATAAAAAAGTACAGTGGGACAGATAGTGACTCCGGTCTTCTTTTTCACTGCTCTTCATACTGAGCCGCTGCATCCTCTGCAGCGTTTTTTCCTTCTGAAGCCCGCGGTGCAGCTGCAGGTGTGTTTGTCCGGGAGAGGAACATAGTGATAGGCAGTTGTTGTCCCTCTTTTTTCTTCTTTGCTAAAGATCCTTATACACCGACATGCCCCCATCGATTATGTTGGAGAACTGTAATGAACGGCTCATCAAAGGGTCCCATTCTTGAGCTACTCGCTGAGTGACTTTTTAGCCAATCAGAATGCAGAACACAATGCACAATCCAAATCCGTGAAGTAGCGAAACCGTGAAAACTAAACCGTGATATAGCAAGGGATCACTGTATTGTCAGACACAAACAGAAAGATCAAGGTTTTGTGGTGAGAGGCAACTTTAAAATGGATATAAGGACAGGATTGTTGAATTCTCTAAACACTGAAAGCTAGAAACAACAACAAAAATCTACATATCTGACAACCTAACTCAATCCTTAAATTCTGTCCATTTATAATAAAGAACAGCAAGCTTAAAGAAAACAGTGCCGTTGGAGTGAAATTCTCATTCTAACTACGACTCAGAGGGTAAACTTTTGACATCTTGATTGGATTTATTAAATACATTCTATAAATCTGATCTTCTGTCTTAAAACTCCCATCTTTGAATCTCTGAGATCTGTGCAAGACGGAAAAATCAGACTTTTTATTTAGTAAGAAAATTAAAAATAAGAAGTCCTCACCACATTTAACTTGCAGTAAGGAAGTTTGTGTTTTGGTTATTGTACCAATTCCTCTCAGCCAAATAATTCTGCTTACATCAGCCAAAGGTGGCAAACAAACTTTCTAGTAGTAGAGAAACGCTTACTGACCACTGCAGCAGAGCCCACAGGTGTACCGCCAAACAGGTGTACCGCCAAACAGGTGTACCGCCAAACAGGTGAACCGCCAAACAGGTGTACCCCCCAAACAGGTGTACCGCCAAACAGGTGTACCGCCAAACAGGTGTACCGCCAAACAGGTGTACCGCCACACAAGTCAGTGAGTCTGCAGCATGTTTTACATAACCAGTTAAGATTTGGAAAATGTTTCATCATGGGTGAAACCTCCAGACTCTGCTGCTCGTCCTACAAGTGCATGTCCCATAAAACTGCCCATTAAAAGAGACAAGCCTGACAGGAAGCAGCGTTATAGATCTGCAGGACACCTGCTGAGTGCTGCTCACCTGGTTATCAAACTTCAGGGACTGGGTTCCCACCAGAAACCGAATGGCATCAGTCTCAGCTGTTTGGGCTGTCAGCGCACGCGCCTGTAACAGGAGGAACAACGACATGAGAATAGAATAGAATAGAATAGAATAGAATAGAATAGAATAGAATAGAATAGAATAGAATAGAATAGAATAGAATAGAATAGTTTCTTGGTCCGAATAGTAATGAATGATGATGGTGGGTATGTTTACCTGAAATTCCAGCCCGTAAATGACAGGGGCGTCGTCTTCCATCCTTCAGTTTGCTGTTGCAACAAAAACACTTTTTCACCGAGAAGAAAGAAGCCGCCTAAAATGCTTTATTTCCACCCCGTGCTTCTCATTAAAAACAGCAGCACTTCCGCGAAGTGATGCGTAACTAAAGATTCAAGCGTAACGTGAACATACGTCATTACGGCTTTGAGAGCTCGAGCTCTCTGCTCTTTTTACGTATGGTGGTTTCGGGAATGTCAAAGCAGTTCTGTTCACTAAGTTTGTCCTTTCTGGGGAACCTTACTAAGGATTTCCTCGGGTGACGCATGCGCACTGTAAGCCTATCTGTCAGTCGATAGTAAGGTAGGAAGCATGATCGTTATTGTCTGTTTTGGTGCATTTTTTAACATTATTTTGACACGTTTGTACGTTTTTGCTTACTGAGCATGTTATACATCTATTCTGCTGTCCGTGGTAGATCCCGAACGGACCTCAAGAGCTGGAGCTTAGCCGGTTGATGAGCTTCCGGTAGCCAAACGGCTAGTACAGTACGCAGCAACATAAACACAGCATCAGACAGATCTGTCTACCTCAAATGGAGACTTATTGAGATGACTTTAAGCGCAAATGAAGTACTTACGAAATCTGGTTTGCCTATAATTCGTGTTTCCGAACAAGCGGAGGTGACAGGAAGTGGTCACGATTTAGGTTTTGTACATGATCATGACTGGTTGATCTCACCTGGTGATTTCAGATGTTTTTAACCTTTTAGGAACAGTAAGATGGATGCAAGGGAAGCTCCTTCCCAGAGGCCTGACACGTTGGACATCACAGACGATGGCGACCCTGCAGCCTCATCCTCAGAGCCGGCAGCACCCGGCACCTTGGCCCCCTTCAAGGACAACATTCTGCCCCTGGAGGACAGCATTGATCTGGGAGGAGCAGAGTTTGCGACACCCCACGAGGACAGCAGCGCCACCCCCTCAGAGAGCCTGATGGACAGGTTGAACGACCAAATGATGGAAAGCGTCATGATTTCTGATTCACCTAACAACAGCGAGGAAGAGGATGTGGCTCCCATCGACTCATTTCTGGATAGAGGGGAAGATGAGAGAGCAACTGAAAAGGATGAAGGGAAAGAGGCTGAGATGATACAGGGGATAACTGATATAAAGATTTTTGTGGAGCAGCAGAACAACATATGTTCAGAAGAGGGCCCAACAGAGCAGATGAACACACCAGAGGAATCCAAAGACATTGTTTCACCCCAAAGTGACAATGAGAGCTTGTATGTTAGTGGATGTGAGGAACCGGAATCTCAGTCACCCCAGGAGACAGAATCAAAAGACCAGCCTGTGCCGGTGTGTACAATCTTCAGCCAGAGTGCACAGCCTAAGTCACTGGTGGCTGATGGCTTCCAACCCACCCTGATCAAATCCCCCAGTTTTAGCATGGGAAGCGATGGAGCCAATGATGACACAGCGACCCCTCATAAGCAGAACATTCCACTAATGTGTCAGCCAAGCCCTAGTCTCAGTAAATTCTTCACTGACAACGGGCAGGTCAATCCAGCCTCTGATTTTTTTGATTCTTTTACTACCCCTTCCTCCTTCATCTCCATTTCCAACCCAAATGCAGTGGTGCCTCCTGGGACTGGAATGGCAGCTGGAGCTCCTACAGCTGAGCACCAGCTGTCCTCCACATCCTCCTCCATCTCCACCCCAGGTGGGAGTTTGAACTCTGGTCCTGTTGTTCCCAACCCAATGTTTTTTCTTGATCCTAATGAACAAAGCACCAAGCCCCATGTCCTCCCAACCCAGACAGCCCCACTTCCCACTCTGTCCCCTGTCTCAACTCCAGGATCACAAGAGCAACCCTTTAACCAGCTCCAGGCTGTGTTTTCAGGCACAGACGACCCGTTTGCAACTGCACTTAGCTTGAGTGAGGTGGATAGGCGCCATGATGCTTGGCTGCCAAGTGAGGAAACCAGGAAGGTGTTGATTTCAGTGGCCACCCAGCAGTATAGCCCTGCCTATGTGGAGAGCAGCAGACTTACCATGCCTGGTCTAAAGTTTGACAACCTGCAGGTAGGAAACTTGCCAAGTCCTTTGTTTTTTTATTTTTCGACGACATGATCGTAATTGTTTTTGTTTTTCTAGAATGGCTATTTTCGTTAAAAAATCAATTCAGTGAATTTTACAAGTCAAATGAGTTTTATTTGCATTTTGGAAAATGTCTCTGCTTATTTTCATGGGGTATTTTCTGAGCCTTAATTGGTTAAAAAGCTTTGATTGACACTCTGCCATGTGGCTACTGATCTTTTTTTTTCACCTGTTCATGTGCAGACTGTGCAGTCAGACAGGGCTGAATGAGTTTAAAAAAAATTCCATCCATCCATTTTCCAAAATTACAAAATTCTTTCAGGGTCACTGGGCTGCTGGAGCCTATCCCAGGTACTGTTGGACGAAGTCCAGTTCACTGGACTGGTCTCCAGTCTATCACAGGGCAACACAACTACATACACAGACACACACACCCTCTTACTCACACCAATTTCAATGATCAATTAATCTATTGAGTACGTTTTTGGACAGTAGGAGAAAACCCACACATGTACGTAGAGAACATGCAAAATCCACACAGAACTGTCCCAGCTGGGATTTGAACCAGTGCCTTCTCACTGCTAACCACTATCCCACGTGCAGCCTGTGACTTCAGTTCAGTTTTAAACTATTATTAAAGTTCTGTCGTTTGTGTATTACAGTTACTAAAGCAAACATAATATTCTAAATAGAATCCATCGTTGAAGATCCTCTGAAGTTTTTCAGCTTTCTTACTAACTCACAACAACAACAACCCTGTTGATGTTGTAGTCTTAAGTGCTCCTATGTAGAGATCCGGACTCAGAAAGTGTTCATTGTAAAATCAGGATGCGATGAATGCTTACTGAAAAACTGATAACAATAATAATAATAATAAAGTAGTCACCGAACTACTCCATTGACATTTAACTAATAACTCTATGAGACGTTTCAGTCTGGATTCCGTCCCAGTCACAGTACTAGGACTGCACTCGTCAAAACCACCAACGACCTCCTCACAGCGGACTCTGTATTACTCTCTCATCCTTCCCGACATCAGGGCAGCATTTCATGCCATCTCCCACTCCATCCTGTTACAGAGACGGTCATCCATTAGCATCACTGACACAAACTGTTACTGGTTTCAATCCTACCTCGCTGGTCATTTATACAACTTTCCTCTTCCTGGTCCCACCCATCCCCTGTCACCTCTGGCATTCCCCAAGGCTCTGTCCTTGGCCCCCTTCTTTTCATAATCTGCCTCCTACCTCTTGGATCTTCTGTGATTTCAATATCTAAGTCTACTGCTAATCAGACGACACTCGATTCTATTTATGAACCACACCAAACTCCACCCCCCACCCCCACGTGCCTCTTATCCTGAAACCCTGGTTCTCCTCCAATTCACTTTAACTAAAATGTAATAAAACTAAGGTTCTCCTAGTCGTCACAAAATCCATCCTCTCCAAGGTCAACAGCTTCACCCTCACCATGAGTAACTCATCAGTCACCTCCTCCCCCCAAGTGAAGAGCCTGACGTCATTTTGGAAAGCTCCCTCTCATTCCACGCCCACATCAACAACATTATCTGGACTGCATATTATCTTCTCAGAAACATCAACCGTCTTGGTCCCTCTCTCCCATCTTATGCTGCCTCCACCCTTGTGCACAGTCTCGTCACCAGCCGTATCGACTTTTTGTAACTCCCCCACTCCAGGACCCTTGTCAAAATCCTCCTGCATGCTTTTAAAGCCAACCACGCCCCTTCACACCTGTCCAGCCTGATCCACATTGCCACACCACCCTCAGTCCCAGATCCTCGTATTCTCTTACTCTCTTCATCTGAGGGCCCCCCTCCCTTGTCTCAGCACAATGGGGGGCTGAGCCTTCATCTGTTGTTGGTCCCAAACTTTGGAACTCACTCCGCAATCAGAAACAGACTGTTTTTCCATTTTTAAATCAAAACTCAAAACCCATCTGTTCAAACGGTCAAACTCAACAGAATTTCACATCCCCACCTCTTTCTTAATCCTCTTTTTATTCAATATTTATTTGAGTTTTGTTTTACTCACTTGTACAGTGTCCTTGAGAGTTCTGAAAGGCACTTTATATAGAATGTATTATTATAATTTTTAAAAACCAAGCATTCCCATGTTCTATTCCTCTAAATTCTGGAAAAGAAAAAAGCTCTGTCTTGATATCTATGCTAAGATTTACTCACTTTGCTGGGGATTTTGTTGGCATTATTCCATTTCACCATATAATTTCTTTAAATATTGTGTAAAATGTGTCACTTTGGTTAACAGCAGTTGCTGACTTTGAAATAACGATTTTTGTGTTTCTTCAAAATGCTTTTGAAGCCATGTGTTTTGTTTCAGGTGGATGCTGTGAAGGACTTAATGCTTCGTTTCGTGGGCGAGCAAGCAGCAATGAAGCGTCAGGTCCTCACCGCCAGCTCTGTGGAGCAGTCCTTCAGTGGCCTCAAACAGCTCGTTGTAAGGCTTCCTTTAGCTTTTCACTGATCTTACAATATTCACTCTTAAAACAACTTTAGCTGGAGAAAAAAAAGGTTCTTTCAAACAGGATATGTATATTTTGTAAACAGTTACACTCCACTTAGTTTGCCAAAGAGCCTGTTTGCTTTTTACAATTGTTTTAAGTTACCTTAGCCTTTAATCAAACTGTAGAATAAAAAAAAACTGTCCCAACATTTAGGGGGATTAGCACATTAGTCAAAAAGCTTTGTCTCATATTTTAGTGTAGGTCCAGACCAATGTTTTTCAGTGTTTTTTTGAGCCAAGGTAGACTTTTTCCAATCAAAACTCAAAGCAGCAACCAAAAATATTCCAAAAGAGAAACTCCGTATTCATGATGTACTAGTCCCTCCAGAATTTTGTGTGCAATTTTTGTTATATTTGTGGTGCAAAAAGCTTAAATTTGTGTTTGTTTTTCTTAGAAGTAGCAAAAACTGTCAGTTAGTTTTCAATAATTGTTTTTTTATTTTATTTTTTTTTTAAATTTACGTGAGTTATGTAGTGGAGTTGTTTCTGTGAAGCCTGTAGGTACCACAACCATTCGGGGTCCTTTGACTAATGCAGACGTCACATTATGTGATTGGCTGTCCGTTGGTCCGATGACGTGTCAGATAGTGATTGGACGGGACAAATCACGATACTACCATAGAAGAAGATATTAGGCAGTCCGTTGTAAACAAACAGAGCTCCGAAATGGAGCGAGATTATCTTCTAAATGTGCTTTTATTATTGTTACGATTATTATTAAGTGCATTAACACAGTGGTCCACAACCACCGGGCCGCGGACCGGTACCGGGCCGCGGGACACTTGGCAAGAAAAAATAATTCCCATTTTATTGGGTTTTTCTTTCAAAAAAGACGTTTAATTTTGAAAATTGACCGGATTCTCTCTGTTACATCCGTCACTCTTAGGCCGGCTTTACACTGCAGATCTTGATGCTCATATCCGATTTTCTGACTATATCCGAATTTCTTGACGACCCGCTTACATCATCTTTTAAAAGTGACCCATATCTGATTTTTGCATTTACACTATACAATGCTGAAACTATCAAACGTAGATGTTCTGAGGACTACGTAGCAGTATTTCCGCATTCCGCAGACCTCTTTCGGACTTTTGTGATTGCGGTTGTCATGGAGGCAACGCAGCGACGGAAGGAGGCGTTGCCCTGGGCGCTCCTGAGGGGACGCATGGGGGAGTAATAATGAGGGCTGGTCGGCCGTTATGTGCTCTCTCTGAGTTTTGAATGAGGAAGTGTTTGCAGACGTTGTTGCTGTCCGAACAGTTTGATCCAAGTGTTGAACCTTTCCTGCGCGATGACTTCTCTTTTCTGATCGTAGTCAGAAACACACGGGAGATTTCCTCGGGGTTCATTTTTCCGTTCTGAACCCTCTGCCTCCAGAGTGGGCTAAGAGACTCCAAAACTTTTGGGGGAGACACCTTATTATTAATTTACGGTTCTCCGACACTCCCCCGCTCCGCGCTCACACCCCCGCGCTCACAGGAGAGAGGGGGACTCTCTCCTTACACACACACATGCAAGCACGCGTGCGCGCGCTCACACACACACACGGTCCCCATCATACGCGCCCCCAAAGAAATAAACGGCTTCTAGCCTGCTGTTCCATAGCAACGGTGTCCCGCTTCATTAGTTACCGTTTGCGTCCCGACCGGGACCGGACCGGACATAACAGCGGTTTCCAACCACGGTCTGAAGCATGAGGCTGAAAGGTAACACGCTGACAGCAAAATCAGCACACAAAAAGCACCTTAATAAGTCATGTGATCTCAGTTGGTGGTGTCCTGAGTTGCCGTCACTGACGTATGACTCGCATTTACTGGGGAATATCCGATCTGTCTGCTTACATGGCACACGCAAATGCACGTATCCGATTTATCCGATTTGTTTCCGATTTATTTCCACATATGAGAGAGGCCTGTATCCGATCTGAAAAAAACAGAATCCATGCGCTTTTGTCCTGCTTACGCGTTCACCGATCATATCCGATCTGTGCCACGTGAGAGGAAAAAATCGGAATTGGGTCACTTGAACCTTGCAGTGTAAAGCCAGCCTTAGAGTGTGTCGCATTGGGTTGGGGTAGAAAGGATGTTGCTCATGTGATGTTCTGTTGTTGGTGTGACGTTACGAGGACACCGCTAATAAAGTTGCACATGATTAAACAGTGAATTTACGTTCATTATTATTATTGTTATTATTATTACTAAAGAGAAAATACCACCCCCGGTCCGCGGGAAACGTGTCTTGCGTTGTACCGGTCCGCGGTGACAAAAAGGTCGGGGCCCACTGCATTAACAGACGAACGGACTGCAGTCCGAACCGTTTTCCAGACTGCACACTATAACAAAGCACCTTCCCTGCCTGCGAACACGAAGCTACAAGGCTGCAGCTGCTCTGATCAGAGACACGGTTAGCTTGTGTAGAGCAGCAGGTTCATTCTAACAGCCACAGATCTTTTTACACAGTGCGTTGTGCCAAAATCTCTCTATAAACACTACAAAGAATAATGTCAGACACAACTTATGAGGGAAAAGAACTTTAGGTCACAAAAGGAGACGTGAAATGAAAACATGTAGAACCCGAGCAGATCTCCACGCTACGTGGTTTCTCCAAGTGGGGCTACCGTAGTGTGACGTTATCCTCAGTCCAAAGGACCCAGAACGGTTATTGCAGGCCAAATGGTTATGGGACCTACAATGTATCCAGGCTTGCTTAATTAAGGGGAGGTACCACAAATTATGGCGTCTGAAGCTTTACGAAAGCTTTACCATGTGATTGATTCATGGAGTGGTTCACATTGTCCTGCGATTTTTGGCTGCGGCATGACTCCCTCAGGCGCCTTTCAAAATGTTAATGCAAAGTCAGTGAGAGTTAGGAGACGGCGTGGAAGAAACTGTGATATTTAAATAAAACCATTGTATCCCCTAAACAATAACCCCTAACCTTATCTCCACAGTGGTCCCTCATTTATCGCAGGAGTTGCGTTCTAAAAATAACCCATGATAGACAATATCTGCAAATATTTCATCTTTAATTTTTTTACTAATATAACAGACGTTTTAAGGCTGTAAAACTCCTCACTACACACTTTATCCCCTTTTCTCGGACAGACATGAACATTTTCACACTTTTCTCTCAAAGTTCTAACCTTTAAGAAGTCCAGAAGACACGGCACAGACAAGATTGATTGACAAAATCTACAGCCAATCAGGATGCAGAACACAGGTTCTGTAAGAAAGAACAATCTTATATAGTGATATGACATTTGGTATCGAGGCTTCACAGCATGTGCCGAGTAGGGGAGAGGAAACGGGGGGGGGGGTTCATGATGTTGATGATTTCTGAAGCCTTGCTGCCCACTGCACCATGTGACTGATTCATGAACTGGTTCAGATTGTGCCGTGAGTTTTGACAGCGATATGAATCCCTTTGAGAAATAATGAAATAAAGCACTTAAGCGCATTTATGCGCTCTCCTTCACCCTGTGATACTGATTTTTCACACCTAGATGTTATAGGAAGAAATAGCCTTTTTTTTTCTTTTCTTTTTTGTAATACAGGTTCGAGCACCTTTTAGGGACCAACCCAGACCCAACACAACCCCCTTAATTTCCAAATTTTCCTTTGTGATTCAGTAAAAAATACTTTATTATTATTGTTTATTTCAAACAACATAAATAAACACACACAAAGAAAGTATTCGGCAGTGTACTTGTTTTTTAGACGTCTTTATTGTGTGGACATGATAATTCACAGCCTTTCACTTCAAATTCCAGTGATATTGTTGTGTCCAGTAGATGTTATAATACAGCAAATGACGTTTCAAGAAACACTGCATTAAGGCCTCAATGCTTCATGAAGCTTTGTCTGCCAATCACTACCAAATGGGTAATTTCATTATAGCCTTTTATTGTGGCCAGTCTAAGGTACAGCTGTGAAATATCAATCTGTCTAGTCAGCATCTTGATATGGTACACCTGTGAAGTGGGTTGGAAAACCTCAGCAAAGCAGAAGTGCTCACTATCGCAGATGTAGACACATTTGTGAACAATATTTGATAGAAATGGTTATTATGTTTTTGTAGAAAATGTGAGTTCATCTCATGATAAATGGGAGCAAAAACAAACATGTTGTGTATATATATTTTTTCTTTTCTTTCCTTTAACGTTTATTTAACTAGGGGTCCCATTGAGATTTAAAACCTTATATTCAAGGGAGCCCTGGTCAGTAGCTGCGGTTAAATGTGCAAAATGTTTTTGATCTGATCAAAGATCACATTAGAATTGAACTGTGTACATGAGACCAGAAAAACCTTATCCAATTATAACAAACTTTTACATACGCCACACTTTCGGTCAGAATAAATCCTTTGGCCATGCCCAGAAATAGCGAGTTCTGTTGTAAACAAATAAAGCTGCAGCATAGAGCGAGATGACTTTCTAAACATGATTTTATCATTGTTATGTTTACTTTTAAGTGCCTGTTCGCTGATATTTTTTTAATCCGTGCGGCTGGTGGTTTATTCTTGGCTAAACAGAACCTGAAGAAGGGTTAGGATTGGGCTAATATGTGCTAAAAACATTTAGCTTTGGATGAACTTAAAATCCCTGCGGTCAATGGTGTAACGTGCATCTTGGCTCAACGTAAATATGGGGGAATAACTTCAGCCTTCATTTTGTCTGGACATGAATGTAAACACAAATGCACACGATTGTTTACACCTTTTGTAAGGACAGCGCAGCATTTCCGCATTCAAAAGCCGCCTCCGTTAGCTGACACACTGTCCTAAAGCTGCTCCTATGCACTGAAACACGGTCCTCCCGGGAGACCCGGTTCTCCTGAGTCCAGCAGCCCGCTCACGCAGAGCGGACGGACGGTCTGAAGCCTCCTCTAGGGCGCACATCGTAACAAAGACCCTCCCCTGCCGGCAAACACGAAGCTATGAGTCCGGCTGCTCTGCTCAGAGACACGCTCTCCTCACGCGGAGCAGCAGATCGGTCCAGTTTGCATTCACACTCCTCCTCTGCAGCGCTACGCCATCTATGCATGACGTAAAGCCAGATCAGTGACCCACGATCGGAATAAACTGTTTATATGCACTACGATCGGCATAACCCAAAAGAAAGAAAGAAATTTTGATCCGAATGAGTCTGATCATGTCAGAGTTTTCCAAACGGCGTGTTTACATGACACACTTTTATTCTGATCAGACGTTCATTCCAATTACTTTCATCCATGTAACTGCAGCTAATAGGTGGTATCTATCTCGCTGGCATTCAAGTAGCACCTGTCAGCATGTTTGACCCACAAATGACCCTGAGACACTAAAGACACATGCATAGCCAATGAAAAGAAGGCAAAGCCGAGGATAGGCAGTGTGGTCTGAGAAGAGGGAGAGGCGGAGACCCACTTGCCTTCCAAGTTCTGTTCTCCTGCTGTGCCCATGTATTATGCATGACACTGCTGTGCATATTTGAAAGGCCCTCTGGATTTAGCACATATATAGATATATACACACACAAGCTGTTCCTTTCATCATTTAGTCAACTGCACTAAAGTACTGGTGAGAAAGAGAATGAAAGGGCGTCAGCTGAAGGTGTGGGTGGCTCTCCAGAGCACAACCAGCTGTGTGTCTGTGTGTGTGCACAAGCGTGTGCATTTGTGCGCCAGTGCAGGCTGGCATTGGTACTTGCAACATGCAGGGAATGAAGTGTCACTGTAGCACTGTATTTAAAGATAAAGTGTGTTGATATGTAGGGCTGCACGATATGAGGAAAACTTGCGATATGCGATATTAGTGATCAATATTGCGATAACGATAAATTTGCGGTAAATAAACAAATAGAAAAATAAACAAAAACATCATTCTCATTTCATTGCAACAGTTTAAAAATTATACTCCAAATGACCCTCATCAACATGGGGGACAAACATCTAACATAATAGGCCTCCATCTGATTGGTCAACAATGGGAAGGCGTCCATCTGATTGGTCAAAGCATAAAGGGATTTATTTGATTCGTTAAATGCTTCAAGCTGCTAGAAAATTGTTTTAACACATTTTGGGTTTGCGATTTATTGCGATATTCGCCGTCTTTTGCAATATGCATATTGCAGAGCTGGATATTGCGATAACGATAAATTTGCGGTATATTGTGCAGGCCTATTGATATGTGTCATGCTTTGCAATCAATTTGTTACTAAAAAATCACATTAACATAAACTGTGACATGTTTCTAAGTCTAATTTTGCATCAATGTTTTGGAGTTTTGTTAAGAACCCCATTTTTCCTGAAAGATTAAAAAATGTAGACCAGTGTTAATCGAGCCGGTGTGCCGCGGGAGATGACCCATTCACTGATCTAAAAACATTCTCCATCTCCAGGATATCAGCTCTGTGTTCATCCAAACAGGCCCTGATAAAACACTGTGTAGTTGGGAATATGGAAGATCATAAAATACTTTTTCCTTTGTGTTTATTTGATTCTATTAAAGACACTTTGATAAGAATGACAGTACCGCGATTTAGCCGCATCTTCAGCTCTGTTTTTGGAAAAGTCCCGCCCCTTTATCTGTCTCCTCCAATCATTCTTGGAGGCTTAATCACACGTCATCAGTCTGACCAATCAGAAGTGGTTAAAGTCTTCACTTCCTTGTTCAGACTCGGCTCATAAAATCTCTCAATTTCAACAAAAATACCAGCTAAAGCCCGTCTTTAGCGGTGGAGCTTTCCACAGAATCCGGAGTCAGACCGTGGAACAAGTGAACAGCCAAACATCCCAGAGTTTGGTCCAAGTCATCTTTCTAATAATGTCTGGATTATTTTATATGTTAAATTTAAGAAGTAATAACAACATTTAAGAAACAGGATTAAGGTGAAGTGACCAACAGACACAAATAGACTAAATTGAAACAATTTATTCATCTAAAAAGAAATAAAACATTTTTGTTAAAGTTTTGAAAGACTTCCTCTTTGGTTAAGACAAGAGAAAAACTAATAAAACGTCAACATTTTAACTTTTTGTGTAGCTACAGGAAACATAAATATACTGTTAGTCTTTTTGTGTAGAATTTATCAAACATATTGTGATCATATAATTGTTCAAATATTACAGTTGCCTTTGCACCAACATTGAAAAACTAAATCACTTTTAAGAAATAATATATTTGTTTTTTTGTGTGGTTACATAAAATTGCATGTTAATAAACTGAAGGAAAAAAAACTAACGGTAAAATTTCAAATAATTTAGTTGAAAATTATTACTGAAAACGAACTTAACTTTTATTACATCTTTTAGAAAAAACAGCTGCAACTTCCAGCTTTTTCTGCCACAATGATGAAAAAAATGCACATCAGATCATGGAGGGACTGTCCATCAATACAGACAATGAGTTTCTCCTTTTTGAATGCTGGTGTGCCGCGGGATTTTGTCAAGGAGAAAGTGTACCTTGGCCCAGAAAAGGTTGAAAATCACAGACTACACCACAAACCAAGTGGACCACGAAGCACATTTCTGATGTTTCTTTTACACTGAAGTCACCATGGGTTCCTACGGGCTAAGTGGACTTTTTTTATTTTGATTTGAAATGGTTTATTTCAAGCAATCAAATAAGAATAATACACGAAAAACATTACAATCATCAGTTATACATTCATACAAAGACGTATCAAATTTAGGAATATTTGACATAAAATTAAAGATTGCTTGAAAGGGAGTGGAAGGAAGCGAGTTTATATAATCCCACCCCTCTTCTACCGTAACCATACATGATTTATCATTATCTGGTTCATAACTTTTACCAGACAGAATTAAGAATCCTTAGGTATCAATAAATCACATCACAAAGATAAATTACTTAAAATTATGGAAAAAATAGACATAACTATTTTAGAAATCAACATGGCAAATGCAGATCAGTGGTTGAAAGATTATTCACAAAGGTTATATTAATAATTGTTCTAATTCTATGCCACCATGTCTTACAAATATAAGAATAGGACTGTGCAAAAAGCAGCCTGGAGGTAGATTGTGACATTTGCACCAATTCAATGCAGGCAGACATGCGCTTCTAAACAGAAGAAAATGAAAAGTAGAAGCCCCACCTTGCTAGTCCAGTGTGAACACCACAGGCTGAATGCATGTTAATGAAACCGTGTGATGCCCGGTGTGAATGTAGCATTATAGTAAAATAATGTATGCAGTTATGTTGGCCAGGCCTTCTGGTCTGCCATCAACATGTGCCTCTGACCTCTGTATCTTTCTTTTATGCTGATGTGAAGTCAGCAGTGAGCTAGTTCATTTTAGCTTAACACCTGTCTAGGCCAACCTCCCTCTTCTTTCTCTCTACCTCCCTCCCCGACCTCTCCTTCATCCCTCTTATACTTTTTTCCTTTGTACTGCTCGATCCAGGCCTAGCCCCTCTGTCGCCTCACAGTGTCCTGCTGCCGAGGCTGGAGGCCAGAGTGAAAGTGCGTCACTGTGTGTCTGAGAGAAAGAGAAAGAGAGAGGCACCTTGGTTGGGTCAAATAGACACTCTCATAATCCCACCAACTGGCAGCTGCTCCCACACACCTTGATTTGATATCCGTAACCTCAACTCGTCATTATCATAACTTTTCTATCCGGCTGTCGTTTTCATGGCTATTTTCACTGACCGGCCCAGGTGTGAGAAATGCAGCATCAGCTTCTGTCTTGCTTAAGGGCATGTTTAAACCTTAGTGCGGGTTGTTTTCAACTCTGCTTTTTTTATACTGACAACAACCTTACTTAGGCTGGCTGTTTGACCAGGGGCACATGAATCTGGCCTGTTGGGCTGCCATCTTAAGGGAAATTTTCAACTGTATTACACACTATACATTGAAAGACAAAACATTGTTTTGTCTTTCAATTATGTTTTTTTTGTCTTCTAAACAACAACTTCAGCAATGCAGATTCAGGTTTGGATGTTTACTTGCATTATAAGGCTCTACAAAGTCAAAAGTTGACCGTAATTTCCGGACTGTAGAGTGCACCTGATTATAAGCCGCACCCATTACATTTTTAAAGGATAAACCATTTTGTACATACATAAGCCGCACCTGTCTATAAGCCGCATGTGCCCACATTGAAACGTGTTGTAGAATTAGGATCTGTATGTGCTGAAACCGCGCGCGTGTGTAAGAAAGAGGGGGGAGCGCGTGCAGCAGAAGGAGGGAGTGAGAGCGCGCAGCAGAAGTGTGTTGGGGGTGTGCGTTCATGTTTGAAATACAGAGTGAAGGAGAACTGTTATAATGGAAAGGTTTCCCCCAGAAGAAGATGAATGGTTCTTTATTAACCCACTCTGGAGGCTCTAAGGGTCTGAACGGGGAAGTAAACCCCAAAGGAAGATCCCCCTATAGCGGAGTGGATTTCCCCTGCATTTGACCACGGTCAGAAATGAAAAAGTAATCGCAGGAAAGGTTCAACACATGATATATTTACAAGGAAAGACGGTACACAGAAAGAGTTTTCAAAGTTTTAATAAAATACCTGTGCTTTTCTTTCCAAACTAGGGGTGTGGCGATAACCGCATCACAGTGGTGATGATTCATCTTTTTTTTTTTTTGAAAGTTCTGCATATGGTGCGTGATTTGAACTATAATAAACACAATCATCTTTGCAAATAATTTACTTTTTCTACGAGTCCTGTGTTCAAACTTCAAGGGCTTCTGGGGGAATTTCCATTGTAATCATTTCCATTACAAGCTGTGTGCGTTCTTGAGTTTGCGATGTGGCCGCCCGCCGTGGGATTTTGTGTGTGTTTGGGGGTGGGGTTGCAAGAGTCTCTTGCTGCTTCATCACAGCGGTGATCAAAATCCCACACCGTCACAGCTCTACTCCAGAGCGGATTAATAAAGAATCAATCACCGTTCTTCTGGGGGAAACCTTTTATAACTGTTCTCCTTCACTCCTAACACTAAAAATGAACGCGCGCGCACCCCCAACACTTGTGAGCGCTCTCACTCACTCTTCTCTCTCACTCACTCTTGTGCTGCACGCGCTCCTTCCTCTTACACACGCAGTGCGCTGACACATATACTCATTCTACAACACCTATATAGTTAGTTCATTAGTTAATTACTTTTTAATGTTATTTGTTAATAAAGAATACTGCGTTGTAATTATTACTTCTACCAGTATTCATTTGCGACGTGGCCGCTGGGGGATTTTGTGTGTGGGGGGGGGTAAACCGCAACACCACAACTCCTGCTGCTTCATCACCGCGGTCAAAATTCCCACCCCGTCACAACTCTATTCCAAACAGTGCCTGTGATGGGGCAGTAACACGGCAATTTATTGATAATTTATTGTTAACATGCACAAAACCAGTGGTTGGTGTCACCCAAAGGAGCACCGCAATGAGCTTAGGGAGACCATCCCTGGTCTGCAAAGGTTTGCAAAGATGTGATATCACAAAACAACATTTATATGTAGCTGTGTGATACTTTAGTAAGCGTTTGAAACCTTACCTTTGAGAAATGTCACCTTTTTACATGAACAGCAAATGCAAAGCCTTAAATGGGTAAACAGTGAACTATATGTCCATAAATCAAGCGCACCCGATTACAAGCCGCACATACCTATTTTCACGTGCTTAATTATTTCTGTACATATACACGCCGCATCAGATTACAAGCCGCTGCCTCGACAAATCGCCCAGAGTGGGCATGGCTCATAACCACACTGTGGGCGAGTACTGCCTTGATTCAAGCTTATATATCCAAGTACACCCACATCCGAAACAGCATGGACCTCTATTCTGTTCACAAGTTCCTCAGTTATGGGTTTTTTTATTTGATTTTTAAAAAAAAATGTTTTTACTTATTGACAAACTAGGTATCATACATAAAATTAATAACAGTAACCATATAATCAACATTACATCCCTCAGTTATAATGAGGAAATTTACATCCACGATCCCCCATTTCCCATGAGTCTTAGGGGCTAAAGGCGGGGCCAACGCCCGGCTCGCCACACTGTTGTACGTGTTTAAGAAATGAGCAAGGAGCAGCAGTGCATGGAGGGGTGAATGGGAACAGCTCTCCTTCCACTTGTGTCGCGGCAGCATTATGGTACTAACGGGGCTGGTTAAAAAAACACCAGTAAAATAGCGCGCGCGCCTCAGCGCGGCGCGTTCGTCAGAAGCTTCCTTTCACAACAAACACTTGTTGATCCACGGACGCCTCTGCACTCCGCACTCGCCAAGCGGGCTCCTTGTCTCCCCTTCCTATCCGAAAAGCTCACACGGCGGCTGTGAGCTTTTCAATGCAAAATTCCGCTCAGTCAGAAACCGTAAAAACGACCACATGGATTTGTGTTTCCAGTCGTGTCCCGACAAAATAAAGGCTGATGTTATTCCCACATATTTACGTTCAGCCAGCCGAGTCACTATGACTCAGAGGTAAATATACTTCTGAGCATGCGCCGTTCTCTCCGTCACGCAGCTGACCGGCATTTCCGTTTACTGATGGGGGATTTTTTCACGCTGCTTTTAACGATTGCTTTTAACTTGAAAGCTTCATCATATGGTAGCGGCGATCAAGTGCACGTTGGGTCTAAGGGCACCAAAGGATTCTGGGATGCAGCCGGGCATGCGTGTTTCTTTTTGTTGAACCATGACTGAAGTGTCTAAGACCTGAAGTGAGGTCCATGCTGTTTGGCTGCTTAGAGGTGTGTTAAAATTCTAATGACTTGTGCTTGGTGATGGATGGCGAATATAAAACCGTTCACCGAGCCCGAATGTTCGTACATGGCGGCCGCCAATTAAATCCATAAATTAGCCGCGTCACTAAATAAGCCGCAGGGCTGTAAGCGCAGGAAAAAAGTAGCGGCTTGTAGCCCGGAAATTACGGTAGTCATAAGCCCTGGTGTATTTTAGCACATAGCTGGCTCAAGTAACTGCCTACCAGAGAAGAAGGTCATCAAAGTAAAGTTGATGCGCATGTTTGCCATGCTTTCCACTGTTTCCCCACACCCTCTGTGAAATCCAAACTTCAGGAGTCTAATTGAAGTAACACTCCAGCTCGCCATGTTAACCAGAGCTGTTGTGAAAAGCCCTTTCAAGTTGAAGTTGCCTGCGGACCTTGAGCCTTGTGAGAGAACAAGTGGGCGTTCATTTGGTCATGAAGCTGTGATGGTTTTTTTAACTCCCCGTTTAATATACAAGCTGAATTTCCAAATGAGCTCAATTAAGGACATTATAAACCCTGTGACAATTTCGACTTAAAATGAGATTATCTTTTTTTTTATAATGAAAATTGTGAGGATTCTTCAGCTTTAAAAAAAAAGAATTTCTGTGTGAGAGATGTCAGGCAGGTCAAACTGGTTGATAAGAATACAGTACAATGTTTTTTATGAGTACCTTTTAGAGCTGGAATTTCAAATGGTTCTAGTTTTACTTAATGTTTATGCTGAGTTTCTTTCTTCTTCTAAGAGCACTCATCTGCCACAAGGCCTCTAAACTGAACTCCACATTTCATTCACTTCAGACAATCTGTTTGTAAATCAACATTGTTTTGTTTCTGTTTTGTTACAGGTGTTAGCTCACCTATGCACTAATAGTTGGTCTGAATGCTTAAGTATGCGTGTGTGAACTCTAATGTGTACCTCTTGACATGTTTGAGTGAAGATTTTTGGAGCCAACTGGTATGTTTGTACACATTTGAGTGTGTGTGAACAGGCTCCGCCCCTTTTAGATTTTTCTATATCTACACCTGAAGTAACGATTATAAACTTCCAGCAACTTGTTTTACCTAACCCCCCCCCACACACACACACACACACACACACACAATAATCTTTCCCCCCGCAACATCCCTTCTCTTCTTTTTCATCTGGTCCAGCAAAAAATTGTTACAAATATAATTAAAATAAATAAAGTTTTGCCTAAATTACAAAAGGGGTTTATACAAACGTACACCTTCTGAATCAGAAGATTCATAACCATTGACTGTTTTAACAGAACAATCTGTCCAACACAAGAGGCCTTCAGCTTTCATCTGTCTGCTCAGCCGTTGGACAGGACAAGGGGAAAAAAAGGTGTTTGGGTCTACAAATCCAAAGTTTGACTTAGTAATTGGAAGAATTAAATAAACAATGAAAAATGTTTAGTTTAGTTTTTTTGATGGCATTGAAGTATCTAGTAATGCTTATTTCTGTTTTAATCAGTTACATGTTTGGGTGTTCAGTCTGTTGTACTAGTAGTTCCTGAATGTGTAGTGAGTAAAAGGTGTATGTTGGTAACACCATACACTACTTTGTAACAGCAAAAAGTTGTATTGTTGCTGTAATATATTATTTTTATAATGATTTCTTGGCCCTTTAACAGCCTACTCCACCAAATGGTAGAGCACACTTCATACAAAATATTTAAAATATATACATAGTTTTGGTGCAATAAGAAATAAAAAAGCTTTTTTTTTTTTTGGTAGGGTTAACACTGGTAAAGACACTAAATCAGCCTGTGAACACAAAAAACGCTCCTTGTCTGTGCATAGACAGACACACATGCATGTGCGTCTGTTTTTGTTTTTTTTGTTTTTTTTTTGTTTTAACTTGTCCTGTCCAACAGCTGGGCAGACAAATGAGAGCTGAAGGCCTCTTGTGTTGGAAATATTTTACTTTAGCAACAGGGGTTATGAATCTTCTGACAAACCAGAGGTATGTCTGAATAAACCCCTTTTGTAATCGAGGCCAAACTTTATTAATTTTAATCGTATTTGAAAATCTTTTGTGTTGAACCGGACGGAAAAAGAAAGGAGGGAGGAAGAAAGAGGGATATTAGAGAGTGGGGATAGGAGGGTGATTATAGGGGGGGACCATGAAGCAGCATAAGACAACAAGTTTCTGGATGTTTATCATTACAGTCAAGTTCAGATGTAATACAAATCTAGAAGGGGCGGGGCCTGTCCACACACACACACACACATTTAAATGAATGTTATAAACATACCTGTTGGCTGTAAAAATGTCCACATGTCCACATGTACAGACTCAAAGGTTTTAACGGAGATGCTTCACAACATGCTCCCTCTTTTTTGGTGTTTGCATCATTATGCAAATATGAGTTATTCCAAGAATACTGTTGCTGTCTAGACCACCTCCCAGCAGATTTCCACCGTAGCTCGGTTGGTTGGAGAATCGGTCTAAAGAGCTGATGCAGTTTCCTGTCTGTGTTTCTGTTTCAGCATCAGCTTCTGCTTGAAACAAATGAGTCAGCTTCCACTCATTTGAAGCTTGTGGATAATTAACATGTGGCATAAAACCAAAGACGTCCTCCTGTCTGTCATCCTGAACAGAGTCCTTACTCTGCTATCGGTTGTTACCGGAGCCTCTTATCCATTCGTCTGTGAGCGTTCTCCGCCAGCAGGGATTTTCACAGTCTGCTCAACCACATTGTTTTGTTTGTTTATTTATTTAATTTTGCAGGAGACTAGTTTGCAGTGAAAGAATACTGCAATGTTGCAGGAAAACATACAGTATTTCTTGCTGCAGCGCCATGCTTCAATAAATGGGTGCATTTATTGAAGCATGGCGCTGATTGATGTATGAGCAGAGTTCCTTCGCTAAAGCCTGACCTTCACCCAAAATACACATTTAGTTTCCAAATTCTGCAGAGTGTGGTGTGCTACACATGCTGTTTAACACAAGTAAAAATGTTCTACAAACTACATACTAAATATGCTCAGTTTCTAAATGAGGTCAAAGCAGACTCCAGAGAAAAAAACTGCGGGTTTGTGTTTTATATAATCAATGTGCAGACGTCCAACCCCTGAACAGGAGGCCAGTTTAAAGACAGCGGATGTGTAATGAGAAGTTTGGTACTAGTTAGTTTGATCCTATCTGGTTAAGTCATCAGTGCAGACCTGAACCAGCTCTGGTCAAGGCATTGGTTTAAATGTCATCATCAGTTTTACCGTCTCTTTTCCAAGGAAAGGTCGGCATGGTCACTTCCTCCTTTGTTTCAATAAGTTTGACCTCACAGAATAGACTTAGTGACATTGAAAACCTGCAGTCAAAACTTTGTGCATTCTGGATATCAGATTAGCATTTTGGTTGGGTTTTATTGGGATTCTTCTGTCATCAGTGGGGTAAGCCCTTATTTTCTCACTCAGTGAGGTAAATGATGCCACCTTAGCTTAGAAAAGAAGCAGCCTTCTGCCACCAGCGTGGACTCTGTTTGCTTAAGCACTGAGGATCATATGATATTGGAAAATGTTATACTGAGGCAGATAGGCTATTTGGGCCGTAAAACTACAGATTTTGGTTTTTTTTTCTTTGATTTCTTAGTCTGCCCCTCTGATTTCCCCTCAACTCTTCTCCTAATCTCTTGCTTTAAGGTTTGCTTTGTCCTCCCTTCTTTTGGTTTTAAACTTTTTCTTTTTTTAATGTGTTTGTCACTGAGGAACCTAGACGGCTGTACTCTAGCCTCCTCTCTGCAGAAATCTCTTTGGTGTCGTGTCTCGGCTCTGCAGGTATTTTGAAGAAGGCTGCTTTTCTGACCCATTCCAGTCCACCAGAGCCACCGGGAGACCCTCACTCACACACCTGCCTTGCCTTGTGCTGTGTGGCAGGGGATTGGGGCTTACTGCGGGAAGTGTGTGCGTGTGAGTGACTGCAGCTGCTTTTGGCTGTCCAGGCTGCCTCCTCGTTTTCAGCTTCATTTCCCCCCCTAATGAAGATTCAGAGGCAGTGCAAGTACCGGCAGGAGAGAAGGATGAAGGAGGTTTGGATGAGAACGAAGGATCAAATGAGCAGACATCGACGGCATAAAGGGAAGAGGGGTTCCAGTCGGATGAAGTGGAGGGAGAAGATGAAATCGAAAAAAAGGAGGAAATAAAATTGTGATTGCGAAACAACAAATTTCAGGAGACATGCATGAAAACGGTGGAAGAGATTGCCAGAAGGATGAATGAGTAGAAGGCGGCTAAAATGGAGAACGATTAGAGAAAACTGTGATGAGTTTTTGGGGTAAAAATTGCTGGCGAGGAATTTGGCGTCCCCTTCCCTCCTAATTAGCTTACATGGCTGTGATGAATGGCGCAGTGCTGAGGACCCAGTCGGTGAGCCGACCTTGTCGCGTGTGTTGACAGGGTGAGGTGACTCCACGCCCTCCTCTCCACCACACCGCCACCCGCGTTGATTGTGCCGCCTCTGGTGAGAGCAGATGCTGCTAATATCTGGTTTTGTGTCTGTTTGTGAGTTTGGATACTTTCTGCTGTTGTGGCTTGTACACGTCTTTTTCATTTGTTTGCAGTTTTCAAATCCTAACAACCTGGAAGAAGGCCAGTTTTGTCTCACAACTCAAATACTGCGTAAGCTCCAGGTTTTCCAAGAGGTGAAGTATTTTTGGAGATTAAAGATGAATCAGGGGATTACAGGAATATATCGAAATCCTCTTCATTTTTTAGATGATTAGTTGCCAGGTTGCTCCATAAAATATGGAGCTGAGACGATGTCTCCCTCTGATTATCATTTGAATCTGTAGGTAGCTAACAAACTCCACGTATGCCTCCATTGATGGCCGTCTTGGTTGGACCACAGTTTAAACATTCTGTTTACTGACGTTCACCATTAGGATCTCTACCTAGTCCAGCTTTGACCAAATCACTGAGATGATATGTCATCACTTGGGGTTTTACAGGTTATATATAGGTTTCATGATGGAAGTTTATCACTGTTCCTCATCACTCTCTTCAGTTACAGTGACGATGCCTTTGGGGATCTCCAAGTCTGTGCTGACTCGTCCGAACTCCAGCAGCACCATTTTTAATCAGCTCACAGGAGAGGTGGTTCTAGAGAACGCAGACAACTCTCTGAATCCTGTTTGTCTGTGTTCTCTCAGGTTTCTAACTGATGACGGTTTTCAGTAGAGCCGCTGAACCCAAGCGCTGAGCTTCACTGCTGTCATTTTTTAACAGATTGTTCAGTAATCAGCACCACTTTTTCCTTTATCTGGAGTGCATACAGACGCTTTCTCTTCGTTTTACAGTGGAGATGAGCAAATCCATTTTCTGCTTTAGTTTTGAATAACTCTTTTTGTTGCTTTAACCTTAGTTTTATGTTCCCCGGTCACGCTAGTCTTAGAAACTTCTTTTTTTGGGTCAATCAGTGTTGAAAAGAATGAAGACATGAAATGAAAAGTGCTCTGATGACAGGAAAACAATATATCCGTGCATTTAAGTGCTCTGAAAAATGTGTTGCTGTTGTTCCACCGGTCAGCAGGTCTCAAACATGCAATGCATTTGCCCCCTGCAGAGCAGCAAGAACTGGCGAGCAGCAGTGGATCTGACGGGACGGCTGCTGACAGCTCATGGTCAAGGATACGGCAAGGCCGGCCAAGCGGCGTCTCACACCACCGACTCTCTGCAGGTAGGATGCCAGCAGTTTCTCTGCAGCCATCCATCTCGCTGTCTTCCCGCCACTCGAGTGCTGTGTTTCTGTGGGCAGGAGAGATGAATGAAGCCAAGGCGCATGTTGTGCTGCCTAGTAATGCGATTACTTCTTAGTAGGAAATAGAACCCGTCCAGCAGTAGACCTGAGAGCATTCCTGAAACAAAATGTTGTTAGCTCCACACCTGAATAGTTAAACTATTTTAGAAGATGCCTGTCTGATTTAGAGACATGTCTAGAATTTTTGACTGAATTTAAATGCTACTTCTTACTGATTACTTTAAAGGGTCTATATCCTGCTTTTTTTTAAGTCTTTCAGAGTAAACTAGATCCACATTTATGATCATATATGACCTATGACACACTAAAGAACCATTCTTTTGTGAAATAGGAGTTATTTTTGCAGCTCATTTTCCTACCTGGAACTAAGACGACTCGATCTCTGAGGCTCCGCCTTTCTCTCCTTGTGGGTGCCGCCCATTTCATGACATCATCCTAGAGTTGGCCTCAGCATCGTGTCTGAGTTTCTCCCATGAAACAAAACATCTGAACTTTAACAAAGATGGGTGTTCATATTGTTCATAAATGGAAGCATCTAGCCGATCACCACTAGCTCCACGGGGGAAGTGGGCGTGTGTGTTAGACTGGGGGCGGGGCTTGCAGAAAATACTCTTCCTGGAAGGGGCGGGTTCTCACTTTGTGATGTCACAATGTGAGAACCCGCTCATTTCTGTGGATTGGGAGGGGCTGGTGCTCAGAGAGCAGGTTTTTAGTAGAATACTTAGAAATGAGTGAATGGATCAAAATACCACTTTTGGGTTTTTTTTCTTGAGGAATAAAGATTACAGGGCTCCAGACTAACTTTTTTCACTAGGAGCACAGTGGCCCCTAACTGAAAATTTTAGGGGCACAACCAGAAAATTTAGGGGCGCATACCGTAAATCAACATGCTAACCAAATCTACTAATTTCCACTGTATTACGAATAAATACTTTAATAATAGATGCAAAAATTACAATGTGCTGTTTCTAATTCAGTGTCACATTTTATTCTTCACTTTTGAAAATGCAACAACAGGGTAAACTGACAGCACCATTGCTGTCATGACAGTACAAATAGTAAAGAAAATGCCATACGTTCAGAATAAAAAAAGTTTTTAGTAACAAAGTGATTACCGTAGTAACCTGTTGGTCATTTCACAGTTACAAACAATACTTAAATGTATGTAAACATTAGGGGATGGAAATTCATGTTGGCAACACCAAATAGGTGCAGCCAAGATGCACAATAAGCGTGTTTGAGATCACCCAGGTGGACTCAACGCTGCGCAGATCACCTGGTGTGAGACATATATTTTGTTTTTGCTCCAACATCAACTGTCATTCATCACAAAAATATCGCGAGAAAGGTACGGGAGCAAGGGGCAAACCTACCCGGACACAGCTGGAAACTGAACTGACTGAAAGCTGCCCAACAGACTACAAAACAATGCATTATGGGACATGTGTCCTGATGGTTTTTGTAGTTGAGTGATTAATTCAAATAATTTAAAATACCAATTCATTAAAAAAGGCTACATACATTACAAAACATTAAAATAATCATAAAATAAATATATAATAACACAGATCACACTAAGGGGGAGAGGAATATTAAAACTAAATTGAATGTTAAGGACAACTCCAACTTCCTGTTGTCCTTCACTCTTGCTGCAGATTCGCCTTCATCTCACAGATGAACCGGCACCTCGCCTGGATCAACGATCCAGGCGAGGTGCCGGTTCATCTTAAACACGTCTATCGTTGCATTTTCCCCACGTATTTTCAGTGTGTCTACAACTAATGTTGTTTTTGCCCGCACGTGTTTAAAGTTCAAGCTGTCACGCACGTAGGTGGGGGACATTTATTCTCCTCAGCTGACCCGACTCCCGCGGGAGCGGTGTGCTGCCGTAACAGCCGTGCATAAACCGTTTGATGCGCCGCCGTAACCGTAACCAAAACACTAAACCTTCCTTCGGTTCTGTGTGACCCAGAGAAAAGTTCAGCACGGACTGCATGTATTTAGAAAATTACGAGCGAATATATACGTTCTAGAAAGGAAAGTAAGGAACTCCTTAATGTGGTCCGGGGAGGGAGGGGGCTGTCAGGTGTCCTGCTTTCAAGCCCTGTCATTGTCCCGCCCCCAACAGTCATTTACCCCACTGTGATTGGTTGGTCATCTCCGTGCACGACAATGAAAAAGTGTCATTCATTAAAACTGGCGGGCTGCAGTAACATTAAATTTTCATATTAAGGCGGCGGCCGCAAAATATCATCTTGGGGGCCGCAAATAGCCCGCGGGCCGCGAGTTTGAGACCCCTGCGTACACTCCGGCACTGGTACACTAGCCGCAGGTCGGAAGAACGAATCAATAGTTCACTTACTCATAGCTCAGACGTACGTATCAGGTTGTGATGATATTTGTCTCCGTTTCCTTCCCACAGATGTTTACGCGCGCGCGAATATCTCTAGGCCCCGCCCCCTCCACATATTTTAGCCACTTACAGTGACTTATTCTTCTCACACGCAGTGGCCGCGTCACAGACGGACATCACGCGAGAGTGTGTGCTCGCGTTTCATGAGTATGTGCGCGAGTGTGTGTGTCTGCCTGCGTGCGTGTGCGCTCGCGTCTCAGATTATTTCATTGATCATTGACGTACCCCTTCTACATTTAATGTATAAAAAAATACGTAGTGTGGGGGAGGCAAATTTACTGGTCGCACATGTGCGACCTGATGTAAAATTCAGTCGCACACTCTCAAATTTTGGTCGCGAAATGCGACCAATTGGTCGCAGTCTGGAGCCCTGGATTATAAAACACTTAAAAGCTCAAAAAGTTGACTTTGCATGATATAGATCCCTTAAATAATGATGTATTGAAACATTCCGGATGTTTCAGAGAGAACGCAAATATATATGAACCTCTTTAACCCATTTCTATGTGAAATGTTTGTATGGAAAATCCCACAATGGTGCTGTCTGCCTGATAACACCGGCAGTTTTACTGTTTTACCAACAGTTTAGAATGATTTTCTGTGTGTTCCAGCTCTGGTTTGTACGCCTGGCTCTGTTCACCAAGCTGAACCTTTTCCAAAATGCTGAGCTAGAGTTTGAACCCTTTGGCAACCTGGATCAGCCAGACCTGTATTACGAATACTACCCAGCTGTTTACCCCGGGAAGAGAGGTATGTGTAAAAACGTCAAACGTTCCCCCATCTGATGAGTGAAATTATATATGAAGGAATGACTTTCAAATTTGGTTAAAGACAGTGAGATTTCAAATACGCTCCTCAGTTCTACACTCAGACTTTAACTCTCATCTCCTTTCATGTTCCACTTGTCTAAAACCTGCTAAATTTAAATGTTTGCTGAAAAAGTGTCATGAAGTAATTGCAGCACTGTTATTGTTCTGCTCTCTAGGAGAATTAAGCATCATACCCGCATTATTAACACTGCACCACAACTTTCTAATTAAATATTCACAGGAAAGTTTCTGCCAGGAGCTTCACATCAGACTGTATCATTGACAAACTTCAACAACTCTACTTGTCTCCAGCAGTTCTTTGGTTTTGTTTTTCCTCTTTTTACACTGCATGAATCGCTCTCTAATGTATTCCCATTACTTTGGATCTGCTTCACCCTCTGGCTACCACAATGAAGGCAGTATCAGAGATACAGCTGCACACACACACTTGTTCTTAAAAAAGAGCAGCGCTCAAAACGACATCACACAGCTTTCTGACAAGCGCACCCATTGACTTTCCATTGCTCAATATTAAACGCTTTATGCCCACTGATTCCCCAGAGACAAACTGCTAAGTTGTGTAGTATAGGATCAGAAGTCCAACGTTCGTATTGTCCGATGCATGTGTAGGCTGTTTTTTTATCCCCAACAACCCTCTGTTAACGCGATAAAAGAAAGCTGATACCTGTGTCATCACCAAGAATTGAGAGTAACCCTTGTGCTATCTTAGGCACTTTACCATTGGGAGTTGGGTCATCTAGACCCACTAGACAGTACTCTAAACCTTTTTTCTTCAATGATCTGTGATCTTCACTGGTTTCCATGGATTACATGAAATCTTTCCACCTTGATCCAAGCAGAACTCTTCCCAAAATGTTTTTATAATTCCACAGTTAAAGAAGAAATGATCCACAGTCTCAATATCATTTAAACAAAAACTGCAGCCGTTCTCTTTAACCCAAAATGAAGTCTCAAAAATTCCCTAGAAGAGTAAATATCACTAATTATTTTAAAACAAATGTCTTTTACTTTTGATAAAAATAGAAAATGTGATGAATAATGTGATGTAATCTGAATTCAATCTTCTTTAACCCTTGTGCTATCCTAGGCACTTTATCATTGGGAGTTGGGTCATCTAGACCCACTAGACAGTGCTCTGAACCTTTTTTCTTCAATGATTTGTGATCTTCACTGGTGTCCATGGATTACATGAAATCTTCCCACCTTTATCCACCTTTATCGCTGTAGGGAGAACACGTCAATGTAAGGGTGGGGTCATATAAGATAGCACAAGGGTTAACTCAGCAAAAGCTCCCTCATTCCTCATTGTCTTGCTTTTGAAATAAATTCTGAGTTTAAACTGACTGTTAAACAATGGCGCAGTAACATCACTCAGAAATACACTTATTTAGAAGGTAAGCGTATAACAAACGGTAGTTTCAGTAAATCTTAGCAATAGTAATCAACCAACAAATTGCTGTTTCTGTTTACCTATATGCATTTCCAGCAGACTTTCTGCCTCTGCTGTGTTCAATTGTTAGACTGCAGGGACGTGTCGGGTACGGACAAAATGGAAGGAGATTTTCAAACAATTCAGATTTTGTAAGTCATAAATAAAACTTCACATTGATTCCTAAAATGCAACCAGGGGTATAACGATTCATTTTATTTACTGGTCTCAAATGGATCCAGATCATCTTTAGCCAAACAAACAAGTCAACTAGAATGAATGTCAAATCCATTCACATGTTAGTTTCCTAAAGTTCACCACTGTTGTTTTTCCACATCCAAAGAATCCAAAGGGAACATTCTAGAACATTCTAGACACTGGATGGTCACATGACTTTATTCAAAGTCTGTCCACACATTGGACTGGAATGATGGACTGATCCATTTTGTAAAGTTAACGTACCACGTTTCTATCTAAAACGGTATTTTCCGAGATCGATATAATTGATTTATTTCATTTACAAATATCTTTGTAACGGTTTAGGTCGATTCGGTTAACAACTAGCCTCAGACAGATCGATCTGGTTGGATCGTTGGAATAGAAATCAATTAAGTTATTGCATGGTTACACCCCTGATTGCAGCCTGCCAATGCTGCTAGATTACAAAGAAAAAAAATATTGTTAGTTTTTTTACAAAAACATTCATATGCACACTAAGAGGTGCAATGAAACATCAGGTGTGCGCAATGTTCTTTCGTTACTGTGAGGATTCTGTGTTGCTTTAAGTTGAAGCTGTTCTTGTCTTTGTGTAAAAGCTGCTTCAACATTTTAGGATTCTAACCAACGCCTCTTGACAGCTGAATTTGTTTCCAGCCATAAAAAAAATCACTTGTGTTTTTGCTTTCAAGTACATGCTAAATGAAGGTTCCTTGTTTTTTGCAGAGTTTGGCCAGAGGCACAACTTATTTGTGATTTTAAAATAATAATTAGGCTCATATAGTCATTATTTTCCCACTAATAACCGCTAGAGGGCAATGTAGATGTACTTAGCAGAATATGCGACTGATAGAAGAAGAAGAAGAAGAAGAAGAAGAAGAAGAATTGCTGCTGATATGGCTGATCTGCGGGTGGAGTCCAAAACAAACATGGAGGTCGCATGAATCGGCGTAAACGCTGCAATCTACTGGGCGTGTGTGACGTTTAGACGCATCCCACTTTTCTCCCAAAAGGAAGGTTATAGTCCGGAGCGACTTATCGTCCGTAAATACTATGATTTTGGAGCCCAAGTGCTTTGATGCTTAATCGTATGGATAGGCATCACGGGGTTAATGAATTGTGGAAACAAACTTTCTCAAATGTTTTTGACAAGTAAAAATGAACAGAATAATCGGCTAGCCCATTCACCAGTCAGCATGAACGACTGGAGAGTCTGAAACCCAGATGCTGTCACAAATGCAGGGGGGGGTTCTGTAGAGGAATGAGAGAGATTGCAGGCAGATTGGAATCTCAACCACAGCTGAAACTGTGATAAAAACCAAAAGGATGAGCGAGCTGGGTTTTAGATCAGATGACGGGATCAAAAAAGACTGCCATCAAAGCCCCAAGACTCACCTGAACACAGACTTTAGCTGAATGAGTGTGTGTGAAAACAGTGTGAATGATGCGGAGGCAGGCAGAGACAGAGGGATGAGTGATGGAGCGGTGCAGCACAGTAAGAGGGAGAGATGAGAGGCTTTAATAAGCAGCCATACGTAGCTCAATGCCATCTGTAGGTTCCTGCCTGCAGGGCTGTGTACAGTCTGTGTGTGGGTGGATGGGTTTATGCTCTCATCTCTGTCTCTCACTTCCATCCCTCTGTGTTTTCCTCCCTATATCTTCTGCTCTCTTCCTTTACCCCTTCCCTTCTTCATCCACCCATCTTCCTTTTTGTCCAGGCTCGATGGTTCCGTTCTCCATGCGGCTGCTGCACGCTGAGCTCCCCCAGTACCTGGCCAAGCCCCAGGAGGCTCTGGACCGCCTTCACCGCCTAGAAACGATCTGCCTCGCTGTTAGTAAAGCACAGAACATAATACCATGCTCAATCCTTTAGAAAGCGTATGGAGCTGCAGTTGTAGTACAGTAGTGGCAGAGAAGCAGTTGTCGAATCTTCTTCTTCTTCCCCTTCAGATTTTAGATAACCTGGAAAAGGGCTTGGCTGAAGACGGCAGCATGGTCACCCTAACACAGGAAAACAGGCAAGGTAAGCACTCAGACACACCTGCTGCAGGACTGCAGCACATCCCAGCCTCACCCCAATGTGATGCTCTTAGTGTTTAGCACCTCGCTGCCCTGGAACTCGCACTGAATATCAAATGGATTTAGCAGCTCTGCACACCAGTCAGATCAATAGAAATCAATCCCACCAATCCAGCGCATGTCTGCAAAAGTGCGTTAGGGAGATGAGCAGGTGTACACTCGCCACTCCCACAATCCCTTTCCTCTTTCTTTCATTGCATCCACACATCATATAGCTCCTAGCATGTTTGCAACATGCATTTATCAGCTTGTTTCACTGGACCTAAATATAGACGTGTTTACACTGAGAGAATTAGCGAGGTAGCACATCTAGGAGTGCGCGTGCCTGAGGGGCTTTAAATGGAGCTCATTCGTCCCCATACGGCTGTGTCCTTTGTCTCTCCTGGCTCTGCCCACACAGTTGACAGTCAAGTCAATAACACGGGGCCATGCTATCACGCTTCAGAGCCCCACTGAGTGACTAGCCGCTCCCCCCAGCTCCCCTGCATCTGCAGCGGGGAATAGTAACAGGCCATTCAGATTCTGGATGCTGCAGTTCTGCTGCTTTTCATTAAAATAAAGCCGGTGCACAGCAGGCTTTAATGAGTGGGACGTGAAAGAAGTATGGGGGGGGGGGCAAGAAACAAACACTTGGAATAAAAATAGAAAGTCGTGGCACCCTCTTATTTGGTCTGTTTTTTTATCTTCCTCTTGCTAGCGTCTCTAAAGCTGTGGAGGTCTCGTCTCAGCCGGGTCATGTACTCCATGGCCAACTGCCTGCTGCTGATGAAGGTAGGGGTGTGTGTTTGTCAGCTCTGCCGTCGCTGTGTGACGGTGTGCTGGTGTGCACGTCGCCTTTGTGTGTGCGTGAGACAGAGTCTCCGAGATTTCTGATGCCAGGCAGTTGGAGGATTCGCAGTGAAATCCCCACAGACTGACCACTAATTGGATTCTTGGTCAGTAAGAGAGAAAGCCGGTGGATGTGGGAGTGGAGGGGAGGGGAGGTGTGGGCTCAGCTCTGACCCACAGAGAAACATACTGCCACCTGCTGGTGACGGTTGTTATTACACTCAGCTCGGCTTCAGTGACGGAACTTTCATATTTGATGTTGGGAAAGCGGCATCCAATATAAAATGATGTGCAAGTTATTCCAGAGAATGAGTAGCTACATCGACAAATTTGAATGTTCTCTTTGCCTTGAAGTCACCATTCTGCCAAAATCTTTAAAGAAGGGAAGACAATATGTCCGTAATTCACAACTTGGCTTCAAATTTCCCTCCAGATTAAATAAAAAAACACAGTTTGAGTCCAGTGGGTGAAAAAATTAACTTTTAGAGAGAAATTCTATACATTTTGTTGTAAAAAAGCATAGAATTGTGGCATTGAACACATTTCTAACCCTTTGGAGAGAGTCAGAGACAGATACTACGCTTAATATGAGAGAGAAATCTTTAGTATTCCCTTTAGAAAGTCTGAATTTCAAAATAACATAAATACATCCTCCGGTGTTCTATTTGATTATATTGTCCAAGATGGAAATACTGTTTTTGACGCAGAATCCCACCACAGCGCTGTGCTGCCATGCCGAGCTCACTGCTGTGATGTGGTAAAAAAGAGCGCTGAGAGGAATGTACGCTTTTCATACAGTAACTCTGCAGTAATTAGTTACTGTAATGTACCACAAGAAATGATGTATTTAATGGTGTTAACCAGACCAAGATGTTCTGCTGTTGGACCCACAAATGCCTGTTGCTACGCAACACAAACAATGAGAACGTCAAAGAATACTTAGACGTATCCGCCGCAGCATTCAGGATCACGCCACAGCCATGTTCCCTACTAGCGTTCAGATTGAGAAGTTTTCAAATGTATATCATCATAATATGTTGCCAATACAGTAAAATACTAGATATAAATCAAGTTCATTATTAATTAGATGAGAAAAAGAACCAAAAGTTGTTCTTTCAGTTTGAATTAGCTTTAAGCTCGTGTCACTCAAACTGGGTTTTTTCTGATTCCTAGAGGTCCTTTAATTATGATTTTACAGTTTTTGGTCCAAAATAAAGAAAAAAACTGTCAATGTTTAAGACATTGAACGGCAGCTGCTCAGGCGGTAGAGCGGGTCGTCCAATGTTTGACGGTTTTGGCGGTTCGATCCCCGCTCCCCCCCCCAGCCAAGACAGGGCAAGACACTCCCTCCTCCCTGCCTCCAGCGTGGCTCCACTGGTGTGTGAATGTGCATGAATGTGATGGTCGGAGGGGCCGCGGACGGGAACTGGCAGCCCGCCCCCATCAGTCTGCCCCGGGGCAGCTGTGGTACATCACCAAGAATGAATGAATGATGGAAACATTGGAAGAACTTTGAGCGTCTGGAAAAGACCCGATAAATCTAATCTGTTCTTATTACTACATATTTTCTGCAGAGCAGCCGGAGTTCATTAGAAAGCTAACATTAGCGTAGCTAAAAAACGGCGAGCGATAGCGGAGCTATGCAGCCGTACGGCTCTGAGCCAGACGTTCGTGGATCTACAGTGTTCGTCCGCGTATCCGCGTTGCAATATTCACGGTTTGTGGCCCACTGGCTCAGAAGCGGCCTGAAAATATCCTGGAACGCTGAGGAAGATGATCGCAGAGAATAATGTCATCCAGCTGAATGAATGATGGAGGAAGACGACCTCTGGCACTAAACTGAGGAAGAAGCAGGACGTGTTCCTGCACCAACAGAGACACTCCTAATGTTCTAAAGGACGCTACGGTACAGTCTATGGATCTGAATAAAAAACGCTTCATGTTGAGCAATACTCCAATGATTTACAAGCATCAGAAATGTTTCAGAAGGGTTTTGGATGAGGAAGGATCAGTGACGGACATGCTTCGGCCTCAGGGTAGGGGTGGGGGTTCTCCATATTCAGGGGTGGTCCCTAAGCCTTGTGAAAACGGAGGGGGATACTGTTGACAAATACAAAACGTTGGATCAGAGAACCTCTGCTCACCTTTGGTGCGCCTCTCGTCAGCGCAGCGCTGCTCTGAAGGGAGGGGCTTCTCTGCCAGACCGCCATATGTTTAATGAATGCTCTCTCTCTCTCCCTGCCTCCACCAGCTCGCCCGCACACTGCCTCCTGACTGGACTGTTTGTCCTCTCAGCACTCTTGCTTATGTCCACGTTTCTTCTTCAGGAGTGTTTCTGACCTGCTTGTCCCTGTTCTCAGGACTACGTCTTGGCAGTGGAGACCTACCGCTCCATCGTCCAGTATGAACCCCAGCAGAGAGTGCAGCTGCTCAGTGGGATCGGCCGCATCTTCCTGCAGGTCGGCACATCACCAGATGGATGCTTCATCATATACTGTCCTTTTTTTTTCCTGGGAGACATAAAAGTGAAAATCCTGGTTAAGAAATCTGAGTAAGAAACAGGTGTTTGATGGGAACCAGAGGCCTTCCACAACATCATCATCCTCATGCTCTTCATTTTGGTAACAGTGACATGGTGACACTGCCTGACTAGGAAGGCACCTGGGCAAACCACCTCACACCTTTTACCTCCGTGGTTTTTTTAAATCATATTAACAAGTTAGAACTACAAAAAAAATACAAAACACGACTACAGAGGAAGTGAACAAACAACGTGAAGCACCACCTTAACGTGGTGGAGGGGTTTGAGAGCTTGAGGGATCCCAGGAGCCGTCCTGCCCTGGCTGAGGGTCCCGTGGCAGACTGGTCCTCGGTGACGGGCCCCGTGATTTCCTGAAAGGGTCGGTGGGCTCACGTTTAAATCCGCCTTAGCTCTAACGGATGATAAAATGATGGCAGGCTCACAAGGCCAACAGGAGGTTGTGTTGGGTCACTGGTTTCCATGGTGACTTCAGGTTATCATTCAGACTCTTAACAGTACAGAACACAGGACAAAGATCCTGTCCAATAGTAGACAGAGCTTGTAGCACTCTGGTGGGGGATTTTCTTCAAAGGGGGTGGCTCGGCTTTGGGCACAGGTCTGGTTGTCACCCTCATGGAGGACTCACTCAGAGTCCCGCCTAACACGCTACAGGAAGCTGTCTCCCAGACGCCCCTCTTTATGGTCAGATTTGACTGGGCTGATTGATGAGGTTGGGTCAGATGGGACTCTCTGGGGAGTGGGCAGACCTCTCGTCTGGGGGGAGAACCCAGAGTCCTTTCAATAGACCTCAGGCGTGCAGGGTGGCCAGTCCCTGCCTGCGTTTGGGAGAGACTGCCTCCTTCTAAACCAGAGAGACTTAGCATCTGCAGCACGGTGTGATCTGATACGTCTGTGCTTTGAGTGTCCTCGAGTGTGTTTGCTCTCCTTCAGATTGGAGATGTTAAAATGGCGGAGAGGTTCTTCCAGGACGTGGAGAAAGGCTGCCAGAAAGGTGGACCCCTCTCTGACACCACATGTGTGTTAATGAACAGGTACGCAGACTGTGCTTTTGCTGATGCAGAGCAGCATCTTTGTTTTAGCATCATTATAGTCCGTTTGCAATGATGGGGTGGTTTGCGTGTTTGTGCCTCAGACAATCAGTTTGATTTCTGTTCTGTCTTTTGATGAACAACCTTAGAAGAAAGAAATAAAAAATATATATATATAT
>CM074503.1:8010064-8026866 GCA_037389245.1 Oryzias sinensis | reverse complement strand
ATATAGCTTGATGTCATCCATGTAGAAGAGGTGACTGATGTTGGCCCCATTTCTGAGTCGGTATCCATAGCCAGTATTGTTGATTCTGAACCCCCTTGCTGAGGGGACCTATGCAGAACAGCAGTGGGGACAGAGCATCACCTTGGTATACAGTAAACCCTTGTTTTTCGCGGGGGTTACGTTCCAAAATGAAACCCGTGATAGGCAAAATCTGTGAAGTAGAATCCTTTTTTTTTTTTTACAAGTATTATACAATTAAACACTCTATTATACATTGAAAAAAAAGGACAAACCATTTTACAGGCTCAAGTATTTGTTTCACAAATCAAAGTACTTTAAAAAAAAATTCAACAAACAACTCTGTACTGTAACTGTCAAATAATAATTTGAATCATCAATGTGAACAGAAGGCTTCAAATTGCGGAGATTAGCCCCGCCCACCGCGACCCGAGTAATTGAATTAAACGGGAGAAAATTGAAAACGATTATGAAAAAAATACTAAGTACAGTCGGACAAATAGTGACTCAGGTGTTTTTTACTGCTCTTCAGACTGAGCCGCTGCATCCTGACTCCGCTCTGCAGTGTTTTCTTCTTTTGAAGCCCGCGGAGCAGGTGTGTTTGTTCGGGAGAAGAACATAGTGATAGGCAGTTGTTGTCGCTCTTTTTTCTATGGGTTTTAGAGAAACTCAAAATTGCTAGAGAATTTGCTCGTACGTAATGTAAATTTGGCAAGCTGTTTCACGTACGTGTACATATTAAACTGCAACGTTATTGACGCACAGGTAGAGAAGAAGCGGAGTGACTTTTTAGCCAATCAGAATGCAGTACACAATGCACGATGCTAATCCGTGAAATAGCGAAACCGTGAAAAGTAAACCGTGTAATAGTTAGGGATCACTGTAACGGTTTAAATCAGTGTAATAGTTTAAACTAGTACAATGGTTTTAACTAGTCTATTGGTTTAAACTTGTCTGATAGAATCAATTATTTGAATGTATTAACTAGTTTAATATTTCAAACTAGTCTAATTGTTTAAATTAGTTTAATGGTTAAATTAGTATAATAGTTTAAATGGGTGTAATGGTTTAAATTAGTGTATTGGTTTAAACTAGAATAATGGTCTAAACTAGTCTAATGGTATAATTTTGTGTAAAACTAGTATAATGGATTTAACTGGTGTAATGGTTGAATCTAGTGTAATGGTTGAAACTCGTCTATTAGTATAAATTAGTGTAATAATTTAAACTAGTTTAATAATTTAAACTTTTCTAGTATTATAAATTAGTGTAATGGTTTAAGGTAGTCTAATAGTTTAAACTAGTCTAATGGTATAATTTTGTGTAAAACTAGTATGATGTTTTGTTTCAATCTAGTATAATGGTTCAAACTGGTGTAATGGTTTAAATTTGTCTATTAATATAAATTAGTGTAATGGTTAAAACAAGTCTAATACATTAAACTAGTCTAATGGTATAAGTTTGTGTAAAGGTAGTACAACATTTTGTGTTAAACTAGTCTAATGGTTTAAACTATTCTAATGGTTTAAAGTAGTCTATTAATATAAATTAGTGCAAAGGTTTAAACTACTCTCATGGTTTAAACTAGGTTATTTGTTTAAACAAGTCTAATCGTTTAAACTAGTATATTTGTTTAAACTAGTCTAATTGCTTAAACTAGTCTAATGGTTCAAACTTACTAACATCAAAGTGGATGGTAGTGCCTCTGACTGATGGATAAATAAAGCAAAATAAAATAACTAAATTTTCATAAATCCAGTATTTTTTAAATATAACATAAACGTGAATGTTGTTTGCAACTTTATTTTCTGAGTGTGTGAAGGAACAGAGAGTTAGTCGCCATGTATTATTACACAGAGCGGCTTCTGATCATTTTTGAATGTTAAATATTGTTTGACATGGAGTTTTGAATTATGACATTAAAAACTCATGACAATTTCAAATCCAATGGGTTTTGCTATTATTAAAAAAATTAATTGTTATATTTAATTGTAAATTTTATTTTGAATTCTGAATTGCTAAATATATTTTCATATTCTAAAACTGAACTGAATACTACTTTGAATTATGACTCAAAGGAATTCCAGAGAGGCACAGCTGTTGGTCATTCTAGAAGTCTGTTGGATTTTGGCTTCTTGAAGTCACTTCCTGTTTGGAACGCCAGGGGGACGGGGCCACTCCGTCCAGTTCCCATATACAGTCAATGTGAGGATCAGAAGCAGAAATAGTGCAATGGAAAAATAAAGGAAACAAGGAGTGCAGGGCTTTCTGAAGGCTGTGGAGGACGCTGATATTCACAATACTTTTACATTATGTGCTCTGCCCGTTTTATCTGTCCAATTCTCAGTGGAGGCACACGGACAATATGACCTAAATAATGCTTCAAAGTAGGCTACTTGCTTAGTCGCTGCTTTCTGCTGTGAGTTTTTCCTTCACATGGTTTTCACTGTTTTTGGCCACCTCTGAGGTTGTTTTAAATGTTGAGGAAATTGTGTTTATTTGCTAATATGTTAAAGAATTCTAGCTTTCAAACAAGAAATTATCTTTGTTTTTTTTACATGAAATAAAACACAAATAAAATTTGAATTAAAATCATTTTTTTTTATAAATCTCTAATTTACCATGGTTTTCTGAAGATGTAGCAAAGAAAAGCCATTAAACCAAGCAAAGATAAAAATAACCATGACGTCAGAATCCAATTCCTTCCAAATGTTCAACATTGTTGATCGTTCCAACATGACTAATTTATCTTTTCAGCTCTCTTGATCAAATTCTGTTCAAAATAGGAGTACTGTATTTTCTTTCTCACACAATTTGATCTTTGATCATGGAATGAAATAAAAGCAGACTCTTCTACTGGTAATGTGAATAATGTAGGTGATATACTTTGTTTTTAACGCTAAAACCTGGCTGCTCTTTTCTTCTTTCCAACAGTCATCAGACCTGGAGCTGTAAAATCCAGAAATGCTGTTCCAGGCTCCTCACGACTGCTGCATTTGGACAAATGATGGAGCTGCTGATAATGCTTTTAAGTTTGGCTGAAAAAAGTGTGTCCATTGTTGCTCTTTCTGTTTCACTCCATCTCCCGCCTCCACAGTGATGCTTGTTGCATTAATGCTGAGGTGAAGAGTGGGAGGAAGAGGGCAAACTGAGAGGGCTACAAGAGGGACAGAATGAGCCAGAGGAAAAAAATGTGTGGGAGACGGAGAAGATAGACAGATAGAGAGACGTGCAGGCAGACAGGTACGAGTGCGGATCTATCGCCTTGTGCCTTGGTTACCACATTTATAAAATGTGTGAAAGTAATGATTTCCCGGGGGGGCCCGCACAGGTCAAACTAAAAGTGGAAGCAAAGGGCGAGAGGAGATGACAGAAAGGTAAAAGTGATTGAGGAATAAGTCTGGAAAATGAGAGGCAGATGGAGAGAAGTTTGCTCCTCCAAAGCCCCAAAGCTGCTTGGAGTGCAAATATATGGCAGAGAGCAGAAGAGATAGAGGAGAAGAAAAAAAGAGAACTGGGAGGGAGGCTGAAATGAGGTAAAAAAAAATATAGAAAGCAAAGGGAGACGAGGAGGAGGGTTTGCGTTGGTGTGTTGGTTGACAGAGAGAGCGCTTTAAAAAACCTTTTTCCAACAGAAGGCATGATTCACAGCAGAGAGAGAGGCTGAGAGGGAGGGAGGGAGGGAGGAAGGGAGGCAAGCGACAGAAAAGGAGAAAAACGGCAAAGGTAGAGAGAGAAAGAAAGGCGAACGACAAGAGCAGAGATGGCCAGGAACAAACACAAATGAGGATTCCGGATTGAAAGAAAATGACAGCACGGAACCAGGATGGAACTGGTAGCAACGCAGCGACCGACTGATGGCAGCGACCGACTGGGATCGTGTTGATAAGGTTCTGGCTTTCCTATCAATTGGGGGGAGGGGGGAGAGCAGGTGGCAGCAGCAGTGATGAAAGAAATGAAGAGAGAGGAGGAGAGGATGCAGAATAACGATGGCCCAGTGAAAAGACAAAAAAGCATAGAGACTGAGAAATTCCTGATCAGGGAAAGGCGGCTGCTGTGACACAGACGGATTGGATTCACTGGGATGTACGCAGAGACGACTCTTGCTACATTTAAGATTGATCAGGTTCTTAATGACCAACCTTCTATGTTTCTAAAAACTCACTGTTCTGTAGATTTTACTATGATAAATGTTTGTTTGTTTTCCACTTGAGGATGCATTTATAATGCTAAACTTGGCATGTCTCTGCAGATCCATAGTGCATGCAAACTCTTCAAAACTTAGACATGATACTGTGTCGGCACGTTTATGGCACATCATGATGTCTCTATGCCATACAATCACAAACCACACTTTCTGTTTAAAAACGCGATGAGTTAGAAAGACAAATGATGTCGTCATAACTTTATGTGTGTCCTTAGATTTGAGGTTCGGTGCTGTTTCTTCAGGCACATGTTTGATGTGGTTTCAAATCTGTGCTCCCTTTTTTTTGTCACGTCTGTATCATTATCTAAAAGAGCAGAGATTCTGCTTGCTCTTTTAGATCTTTGTTGAGTTTCTTTGTTTTGGTCACTGGTTTTAAATGGCTTTCTGTTTGCATGTTTCCACATTATTTGCCTAATGTACATTTAATGGGAATCCAGGAAATGTATATAATGCAGTTTGTGGTTAAAAGTAGATATTTTAAACATACCAATGGAAATAAGATGTGAGGGCATGTTTTGTTTATTCACAATATGTAGCCCAAAGACGAATACCGTTAATGTACAAATACTTATGAAAATGAAGTACTTCATTAGTGGGCACGTTTTTACTAGGCTAGCATCAAGTTGTGAGATGCTGCAATGCTATTACTCAGGTAAAAGGGCTTGATCAAAAAGGTTATAATTTAGAACTAACCAAACCAAGAAGTTTGGTTTACCTCCGTCTTCCCCTTTATGGGGAGCTTGGTGCTTGGTGTATTGATCATTATCTGCCTGGACAGCTGTTGTGTTTTTAATACATTTTTGTTTGCATAAATACTCTTTACCGAGGGAGAAACCTGTACTATTGCAGATACCATTCATTTCTGAAACTTCCAGCAGCAATGAACAAGCTGGTTTGGTTCTCTTTTGACGGGCATATGAAATACTCAACGCTTAACAATCCTGTCAGTAATTTAGCATGTTAAAAAGTAACAGTGCAAACCATTGTTAAATGGTTATGAAAAGTGATTCCCAGTTTAGTTAGTTCACTTTAAAATGTACCTATTGAACTCTGTAAATTCATGTTCCTAAAGATTTTATGTGTACTATACAATTACAGGTATGAATCCCATTGAGACGCCTATGTTGTAATATTGGGCTATAGAAACAAAATTGAATGGAATTCTGATTATGGTGTCATTATGGTTATGGTTAATATGTTATTATTTATGTATTTATTTACCTATTTGTTTGTTTGATCCGATATCCAAAGAGCTGTAATCGTACCACCTTCATTTTTGTTTTGAGCTGCCACGATGAGTGAATTTCTCCCTGATATATATATTACAAGTTCAAACAGTGCAGATCTTTTTGCAAAGTCTAAAAGCTGTGAGTGGATATAGTGTGTGGAGATGTGTACAAAGTCATTAGCTGTTCCAGTTTGGAACAGGACAGAAAAACTTCCATCACATTCTACCAGTAATTAGGAAATGTCCCCCATGGAACAGGACGTCCAACATGGGCCTTGCTGTGCCCTCACAGGAACATCGATGATGGTGCCTATGATGTTTTAGGCTGTAAAAAAATGTGTCATAGAAAGCTTTGATACATTTTTTATCTTCCTGAGCATCACGAGACTCCGTTCCTTCAAAAATTATGTTTTGAGGACAGTGTGCTCAAACCTTGGGGTTTTGCACACATTTGATGTTGTTTTTTAATTTAAAGTTGGTAAAGTCGCTACATCATCAACCTACTTGAAAGAAATAAAACATCAAAGAAAAGAAGGAGTTGCCCCTGAAACCAAGCAGGTGTTCTGGCTTTAGTGCACAGTATAAATCTGCCTCTTCTCAATTGAAAAATGATTTTAAAAAAATTGGGAATTGACATGAAATCAAAGATTTAGTTTTCATGATTTTGGTAGATTAACAAAACATCAAGGAAATAGCAGGTAGACATATTTGCATAAAAATAAAAGATTTTCTTTCTTGGAAAATAATCTGGAATCTGAGCATTCCAAATGAACTATATGAACTGCATTTAAGCCTTTCTAAGGTTCATCAGACGTAAAGGCCTACTGTTACAAACTAACTGGTCAGTGTCCAATTTATTTAATTATTTTATTCATGTAAATGTTTGTCTGCTTTATTTTCCAGAGCCAAGAGGAACCAATCAACAAACACAGTCAGAATGAGAAAAGACGCTGTGACTGGATCTAGTCCTCCATCCGCTGTCCCCCTTCTCGCTGTCACTTAGTGTCTGACAGGCTAACGCTCTGCTGGATAGATGTTTAATTGGCTCTAAACACACATCGAGAACAGAAAACAACCAGAATTCATAGCATGTTGGAAAATGACTGGAAGATAATTGGAGCCGTTGGATCTAACTTACTGTCTACCACGGACATAACCAGTATCAACAATGTATGATTACTACCAAGACGTGACATGTCCAATGTAAGGCTGGACGGACTTTTCAGAGAATTTTTTGCAGGAGTTTCATGCTTTGAGCAGATTCTTCACTTGACTTTCTTCAAAACATAAAGTTTATGCTCTACCAAAGAACAGAGATGAACATGTGACATTGATCTACAACGGCTTCATCAATACCAGGTCCCTCGCTTTTTGAAAGAGTTTTTACCATTTTATTCTATATTTTGTGAAACAAAAGACTTCACAATTCATTCTTCAAGCTTTACACGTGCCTCCCACCAACCCCCATCACCTTGGGACAGCCAGCCAATCATGGGCAAGCCACTTAGCCGTCCTGGATGTATCAGGAAGAGCTCTTGTTGCCTAGAGAAACACAGGGCTGGAGAAGGGGTAGTGGGAGGGCGAGATGTTGGGATGGAAGGAGGATACGGAGATGGCTACATTCCCCAGCGATCCATTTACGACACCATGTGCATCAATCAGCAAATTGACAGCCATCACCACCATTCCAGAGGATCAGTGAGGCGAGACGGAGGAGGAGATGGGAGCTTTACCTACTCTGCAAGTGGCTCCCTCAGAGCCAGCAGGTCTCCAGTGGACATGTTTGATCCTCAGCCCCGTTCTCTAACTCCAAATCCATCCTTTGTCCGTCGGCTGGATGAAAGAGCCATCTATGACTCACTGAAGCTCGGAGGACAGGACGGAGAAGATGGCGGCTGCCACTCGCCGGGACACTTCAACCGATCAGTTTCTCCCTCTGTGTCCTCATTCTCAGCTCCAGGGGTGTCTTCCTCCTCCTCTAAAAAACACCACCATCACCACCACCATCACCATGGAGACAGCACAAAGAGCAGAGACAGCCGACATTCTTGGAAAGTCTTGGCACCTCCAAAACATATGGAATGTATGGAGCTAACAACGGCAGAGATGATAGACAGAGGAGGATTTCTGAACCCAGGGATCTATCCTCCCGGGGGGCAATCCTCCTCTCTCATCTCCCCACTGATTTCCCCTTTCTCTGGCTCGCCCATGTCATCAGGTTACCACACTCCAGTTTTTTTCTCCCCAGCCAAACCCCGCCCCAGCCAGAGTCAGAGTTTACACTGTTCACCTCCCCACATCATACAGCCAAGACATTACTCCCAAACTCAGAGCCTCAGGCTGTCACCACCCCAGGAGCTCAGACGATCGCCCTACAGAGCCCCACTCGTCCAACTGTCTGCTCATGACCTTGAGCACGACCTGAGGGAGCGAGGAGGAGGGTGGGGCCGCGGCGATCGTGACAGGGAGTGGGAGAGGGAGAGAGAAAGGGAGCTGGAGCGAGGCTGGGCACAAAGAGAGTGGGAGAGGGAGAGGGAGAGGGGGAGAATTGAGAGGGAGAGAGCCCGCGAGAGGGAGAGGAGGGAAACTTCGAGTTTTGGCACCTTTGGTTATGGCCAACCGGTCCCTCTGTGTTCAGATTCAGTGTTTTTAGAACCCGACCACGGTCTGGACACAACGCCCTTGTTAATTCCCCAGCCCTCACCATCACCCTCCCCCAATGCTGCCCCAAGGATGGGCACTGGGGTAGTTGGCAGAAACAGGGCAGGGTCAAAGGTTGGTCCTGATAGTTCAGGGGGAGGGTTGACCTCTAAATTTGACAATGGAAGTGTGAATTTAGTGTTAGTTGATAGCAAACCCGGATATGGGACAAGGATGGTGAGTGAAGTTGGGACGGAACACATGTCAGATATCGGAATCCGGGAGGAAATCCAAGAGCACTGCAGAGCTGAAGCCTGGAAGAGACAGGAGAGTGGATCCAGGGGATGTGTGATGCACGGGTCTGAAAGGAGAATGGGTTCCCAGGTGAAAACAACACCAGGGGGCCGAGATCTGGAAGGAAAGGTGCAGTCGGGTGTGGAGATCAAAGAGCGACGAGGAGAAACAAAGAATGGACAAAAAAACGCTAAGGCTGTTCCAAAAGCAGAACCTGCAGAAGCGTTGCCTCCAAACAGGAGGAACACAGAAATATGGGCTGGACGTTCAGATACAGTCCCGCAGGAAATTGTACCTATTTCTGGAAAAAAGCCAGAAGAAGACACAGGACTTGAAGTAAAAGTTAGTTCTCAAAAGACGGAGAAAAACAACAGGACAGAAGCAGAAGTTAAAACTCAAGTAAATGAACAATCGGGATCAGCAGTTGAGTCACGGGAGGAAACTAAAGAAGGAGTAGATGTTAGAAGTGTCCCGGTGTCTAAGTGTGAGGACGGGCTCAAATCTGGAGCTCACTCTGTGACAGAGATCGAAAGTAAAAATGAGACCACAGTTGTCAGCAAGCCCGCAGACAGCTCACAGACCAATGCTCAGGCGCAGTTATCTGCCTCGGCTGAAGTTAAAACTGAAGTGGCTCCTTCTGGCCTAGAACAAAAGAAGTTGGATGAGAGTTTGAATGATTTCAACCAGCCTCTGAAAAGTTCAAGATCCAAGTCAAAATCTTCCAAGTCCTGCTCCAGGACTCGTCCTGGAACAGCCACAGGGCTGCGACCTGGCGCACTCAGCCCTCGGCAGAGCAAAAGAATTGAAGACTTTGAGTCTAGGGGACCACCTGAAGGCATCGAGTCCACATGGCCTCGCAGGATCATGGTTCGAAAGAGAACTGTTCGTCAGGGAGGGGCCATCCACAATCTCCCAATACTTCCCCCACTTCCTTCTGTAATTTCAGCTTTAGAAAAAAGGCGTCCACACCTTCATCTAGATTCAGACAAACAGTCAGCAGGTATGGTGGGCCGATGCTCGCTGAGGGAGCCCTCTCATCCGGAGACAGGACTCGGGAGCAGCTTGTTGGGCAGAGCCTCTCTGAGGGAGCAAAATTTGGAGCACTGGAGAGTTTACAGAGACCAAGAAGAGCCCAGGAGGTCTAGAAGCAGGGAAAAACAAGGAACCCAAAGTAAAGAATATTCTGAAAAAGAGGAGAAGAAGGGGGAAAATCCAGAGAAAGAAAAAAAAGTTGAGAAAGTTGGGCTGTTGGAAGGCATTAAGAAGTCAAAGGTAGAGAAACCGGAAGAAGAAAAAACTCAAAACAGTTCAAACAGAAACGAAGGAGATAGAAAAATGCAAGCTGTAGGGATTAAATCAGAGAAAGTAGAAGTTAAAGACATAAAAATTCACGATCAAACACAAGAGAAATCCGATTTGGATGAGGTGATGGCCATGTCACACAAAGACGAAAGTGAGGTGGAGGAAAGAGAAGGCGGGACTTCTGGGGAAGAAGGGGCGGTGGAGGGCTGGGATGCAGTCCTGGATATGGTCAACACACTGTGGGACAATTCCTGGGCAAAGCACGAAGCAGAAGGAGGAGGAGCCGACACGGATTCTCTCCCAGGTTCCCTGCAGCGGTGGCCTCTGCTCCGGCCTCCAGTTGGGTTTGGGGGTTCACATCCTCCCTCCTCCGCAGCTTCAGAACTGAGCCTAACTGAATTAGAGAGGAGAGCCAGGGAACTGGACTCTGATCTGGAGCACCTAGACCTGTCACAACCCCACAGGGATCCCCAGGATTTATACCAAACTCTGCTCGAGCCGCACAGGGAACGCGTTGCTATGTACCAAACACACCCTGGTCCTCAAAGAGAGAAGGCTGCACTTCTTACAGGTGGATATTTTTCATTTGCATATGTACATGTGGATATATTTTAAAGTTCTTTTTTTCAACATATCATATTGTGAACAGCCCATTATTGCAGGAAAACCTAATGAAAATTTAGAATCTAGTTTTCGTAAATCTTTACATGTTAATACAATAAACCTGAATAATAGATCAATTCTGAGAGCTGAAACTGTTATGGATGGCTTGAGAATACCCACCCAAACAGGCTCCACATCTCCTTAAAACACTGTTTTTATTACCATAACTGAACCAGAACTTGGCCCCAGCTCTTCATGAGTCACTCTCCTCAATCATATTCTGTCATATCTCAGTGCAACAAAGCTGTGATTCCAGCAGGATGCAGAATGCTGCAGGATACGTACCGTGTTAACAGAGACCACAGTTGGCTGCCTGTAGGACTGTCTCTCAGGAAACCTGTATTTCAACCCCCCCGGCATGGAATGAGCACAAAATCCAGTGTGGGTCCTTAGACACGACCCTTTATGCTTAACCCTTGTGCTAACTTAGATGACCCCACCCTTACATTGACGTGTTCTCCCTACCATGAAGGTGGATAAAGGTGGAAAGATTTCATGTAATCCATGGACACCAGTGAAGATCACAAACCATTGAAAAAAAAAGGTTCAGAGCACTGTCTTTTGGGGTCTAGATGACCCAACTCCCAACATAGTGCCTAGGATAGCACAAGGGTTTAAAGATACGGTGAAATAGATACAGTGAAAGCTGATTCGCTGTAGTGCCCTCTAACAACATAAGCAAAAAGGTAAACAACAACAATGCACAGAGTCAGCAGAAATAAACAGCCATCAAAGTAGAAGTGTGTATTTAAATGCAGTTGAAAACCAAAGAGCATAAGAGAAAGATGTATTTTGTCTCTCCAAATGGCATGCCATTTGCACTGGTAGTTCAGTCGTTCAAGTAGCGGAAATCACGTCTGTTCAACCTGCAACTGAATTCACGAGATCCAATTTGTTTTCGTTTTTACAGCCGGTTCTCAGCAGCGATGGTTCTAAAGGATGATTTCCACAGGACCGTTTGCAGTGCGTCGCTGCTGCGTTCACAAAAACAGAAATTAGATTTATCACGTGATTGGTCACGTCTGCTAATCCTGGCTAACCCTCCGCACCACAATGCAAGCTCTAAGCAGGAGTTCCATTTCCAGTCCGTTGAAGCGTCAATTTCATGGAAAAAAGCCAGAGAAACAGCAAACATGTCCGTGTTTCAACATAAAAACTTCTGCACCGCAGACGCACTACACACACCGCAGACAAACTGCAGACGCACCACAGACAAACCGCAGATGCACTGCAGACGCACCGCAGATGCGCCGCAGACGCACCGCAGACGCACCGCAGATGCGCCGCAGACGCACCGCAGACGCACCGCAGATGCGCCGCATGCGCACCGCAGACACACAACAAACACACCGCAGACAAACCGCAGACACACTGCAGATACGCCGCATGCGCACCGCAGACGCACCACAGATGCACCCCAGACAAACTGCAGACGCAGACGCACCACAGATGCACCCCAGACAAACTGCAGACGCACCGCAGACGCACCACAGATGCACCCCAGACAAACTGCAGACGCACCACAGATGCACCCCAGACAAACTGCAGACGCACTACAGACACACCGCAGACAAACTGCAGACGCACCACAGACAAACCGCAGATGCACCGCATGCGCACCGCAGATGCACCGCATATGCACCGCATGCGTACCGCAGACGCACCGTATGCGCACCGCAGACAAATCGCAGACGCACAACAGACACACCGCAGACAGATCAGTGTAAGTCCAGGGTTAGATGACATCCTTGTAAAACTATTCAGATTTTATGGAGAAAGAGGAAAATGTTTTCAGGGAGAAAGAAAAGTTGATGTGCTGTTTTAGCTTAAACAAAACTTGATGTCTTTGTTCGATGACAAAGTGCTGCTGGTGAAAGTGTGCAATGTACATGACATTTTGGTAGCAATTAACAAATTATTCTGCAAAAAGACAAACAGTGTCCAGATATGTAAAATCAGCAGGACTTTTCAACAAAAGCTACAAACCAGATCCTTGTCAGTGAATTTTTTTTGTATTCAACCCAAGAGTGACTGCAAGCAGGGACTGTCTCACGGAATACAGTCCTTTAAGACCAATAATGTCCCAACACTATTATAAATGTTTCTTAAAATATAATATAATAAAAACTTTAACAAGTTTGGTGTGGAAACGTAGAACTCTGGAGTTCTTGGCAGATTAATATTAAGTAGAGTCCAAATGACAACATTAAGCCAAACTTTTTAGGTGAAAAGACATTGTTTATTCATAGTTCTAATCTGGTGTGCTGTTTCTGCTGCACCGCTGAATGACCCAACATGCACAATGACCATTAGCTCAATAACGTTCATAGACTAACCTTCATAGTGTCTGTATCAATAACTGACTCCTTGTGTTCTTCTGTTATCGGACACGGTTGTGTTTTTTCACATACCTTACATGTTTTGACGGATGTCTTCCGCCTTCGTCAGAGTCGTCCAATGCTAGTGATGTGATGTATATAAAAACAGATGATTGTGACTGAGGCGTAGTCACCTGTCAAACTTTTAACTGGTGACTCCGCCCCTTGATGTCAGTTTGCTGCTGGGGGATGTTATTCCAGGTGTTAGAAAGCAGGAAGGCCCCCTCATCTCGGTTCATGGAAGTGTGGGCTCGCTGCTGCAGTGTCTGTAGTCTTCAGTGAGGAGGACTTTGGCCTTTTCCCAGTCCATGATGTGATTTTCTTGTTTGCAGTGGTCCGTTATGGCTGATTTCATGCTTTCCTGTGGTGCCTGTTGTCGTCTTACTCGTGTTAGTCTCTTCTTCGTTTCCTTTTTGCATCCTTTTTTTTTAATTGTTTATTCATAATTTTTGATGTTCTATTTTTCTTGTGATGAAGGTGCGTCCTGTTTCTCTGATGTATGTTTTGTTGCAGGTGTGACATGGGATTTTGTTGATGTCGTTGCATTTATTTTTTTGTTCCATCTTGTTTTTTGGATGTACCTGGAGTTGACAGAGTTTTTTAAACGGTTTAACTGGGGTGCTGATGTGATGTTTTTTCATGGCCCTTTGGAAGAAAATCATATCATGGACTGGGAAAAGGCCAAAGTCCTCCTCACTGAAGACAACAGACACCGCAGATGGATCATGGATGGAGATCCGAAAGCGAGCCCACACTTCCACGAACTGGGATACTCATACCTCGAGTAACACCCTCCAGCAGCAAACTGACATCAAAGGGCGGAGTTAACTGTTAAAAGTTTGATAGGGGACTCCGCCTCAGTCACAATCATCTGTTTTTATATACATCACATCCATCTGATGATGACTCTGACGAAGACGGAAGACGTCCATCGAAAGATGTCAGGTATGTGAAAAACACAACCGTGTCTGATAACAGAAGAACCTAAGATGTCAATCATTTGCTCTATGTAAGTCATGCTGAGTTCAGGATAAATGGGAAGTTTGGTTTTTAGGTCCAGTTTTATTAAAATGGCACTCAGTTATCGAAAAATGAAAAAAAGTACCAGACTAACATGAGTAGAGATTCAAGACTGAGAGATCACACACCCACAGGAATATGCAAAATAAAAAAAATAAAAACCACATGGCTCAGTCTCTATGGCAACCAAGAAGAGACATTAACAGCTAACCTCAAACAGGAATCCATCAGGGCTCTCTTTGTCATTTAGGAAGATCTATTTTTGTTTTAATAAAGGAAATGGTTAAAGTTGAATGTAAACAGTCAATTACAGAAGTGAAAAACATAAAAAAACAACTCCCTGCTTCTCTATCCATCACATTATTACACAAGAACCTCCATCTTAGTTTAACAAATGACCTTTTCCCTTTATTGTTTAAATCACTTTCTTATTTCTCATAAATACAGATTTCCAATTTGAGGCCTTTTTGAAAATCTTAAACTCAAGCATGTCAGTGTCAGATGGTGATCAAACCTGGTTGGTTCCATAATGCGAGTAAAAACCTGCCAACTTGACTTGGTTTATCTTCTGTGTTAAAAAAGCTTCCCCTCTTTTCCAAGAGGCTTTCTCATTTCTGAAAGACACGACCCCTCATTCTAGGATACCAGATTAATAGGCTAATAAAACAAGTGGTAATCTCTTGTGTGTGTCTTCAGCTGATACTCATACTCTGCAACTTGGACTTTGATCCTTGAGGTGAACCAGTTTCTGTCTCACAGACTGTAGAAAGGTTTAAAATAAGGTTCAAGTCAAAGTCAAGTTAAAGTAACTTTGTTGTCAATCTCTACAATGTGTCCACATACATAGAAATTGAAATTCTGTTTCTCTTCAACTCTAGTCTAAACGGGGAAACAACTTCAAATTACACAATAAAACAAATTAACAAACTATTAATGTTGTATTGGGCAAAAATCCTTTCCAGTCTCTCAAGTTTGGAGGTGTACAGAGTTACAAAGACATTTTTAAGGTAATCAGGGAGAGAAAAGAGGAATCCACTTGGTTCAAAAAGACCAACCTTCCCTCCTTAAAATGGAAAAGTCAGGTAAAATCTTCCTGCTAGCTACAACCATCTCTTCAAACCCAACAAACTGGTTTAACCCCGAGGAACAACCAAGGTTGTGGAGGGTCAACAGCTGCCCCCACCACCCCCACAGATTAGGACAGAAAGACTTAGAACAACCCAAACACTGTAAAACATTACACAGCATATTTATTGTAATTTACTGGCAATAAAATCCTGTAATTTCTTTTACAGCAGTTTACTGTTAAATAATGACAGTAAGGTACCCTATAGTAAACCTATGATTAAGCCTTTAATCCTGGTCTCATGTAGTCCCAATGACACAGCAATGTCATGCCTGCACATACACTAAGTTATGATGCAACATACACTAAGATACAAACTTTAACTCCCATAATGCATTTCTGCTTTTTCCAGGAAAGACCTAACACTGACATGAAATGGCTGGGAAACAAATTAAACGTCTCCAGAATGTTCTTGGGTAGTTGTTTTTTAAATGGGAAATGGCGCGTAATTGTACAGCGCTTTTCTACCTTCCTCGAAGGCCCAAAGCGCTTTACGGTCAGTGCCATTAGCCCATTCACCCACTGGTGGCGGCTCCGCTGCCGAACACTGGCGCCAACCTTCCACCAGAGGCAAAGTGGGGTCCAGTGTCTTGCCCAAGGACACTTTGACACATGGGCCGTGTAGTAAATGGCTTCAGCTCTTGTACCGCTGAGTTTCAGAAGTAAGAAAAACCTCCATGTGAAGGAATAAAACTTCTGCAATAATAAAAGATGAACAAAACTTTTGTTTACCCACAACTTTTACTTAAGTTCAAACAATACAAAGAACGCATGAATAATCTTAGCACAGAACATTTTTAAAACTACCTGCAAGAAAAACAGTTTGGCTTGAGACTCTTTTTTTATTAGGATGCCAAACATAACTCGTTTCAAAGTTTTTTTTTGTTTTGTTTCAGACTTTCCAGTGTTACTATTGGTACAAATATAAGATTTTGAACAGAAAGTGAAGTAAATCAGCAGGAATATATCTTTATTACTTAAATGAGTGTAGTGAGCTTTCAATGACTTAATACAAGCAGGTACACTGTGCAAGATATTCATCATATGCATTGCTATACTTTTATTTGCTATTTCAAAAAAATATTGTTCTGTTCAAGCTCTGCTGTAGTAGACCTGAAATCAAATCTTGGACTGGAGGAGATACTTTACAATGCAGAGGGTGTGGTGCTGTCACTTTTCTTAACTTTTGCAACATTTTGTTTCTTTCTTTTGCACAGTCTTTTAGAATGATCTCAGAGTTATCTCACATAAGTAATGCACATTCTACTTTGCAGGAGTGATCAGCAGATCCCAGGTCAGTTTGGAGCTCAATGCGATGGAGTCACCTGCAGTTGACAGTGAAAAACTTCCTGCTGACTGGTCAGTGAAATCTGGGGGTACTTCCTGTATTGGCACTGTGTAATTCCTGCAACATGACCATGGTCCCAGCTGAGCCTGTGATAGAATGTTTCTGTCCGATGTTAAATGTATAGAAGATGCTCTTGACTAAAACTTGAGCCTCAATCATAACTGCACTAATGGAAGAAGAAGAAGAGCTTTTTTGTCATACGTACAGCTTTTACAACCCGAACTAGATCAGACAGACAACAAATACACACACAGTTCGAGTTTTACTAAGGCAGCAGCAGCAAGTGCGCACCAATTTTCTTAGGATAGGTAAAGATGGTTACAATAGGTGGGTAGGGTGATTGGTGACAAAAAAAGTCGTATCTCAACACTGTGATACAATGTGTAGATACAAGAAAAAAACACCGTCTGAACACAGAAGCACATATTCTCACGGCCACGCAGTACACAAGGATCATTGGGAAGGTTGGATAGGGGGGGGTGGTCGCAGCTGCCCCTCATGGGCGCTTGCGTCTCCAGGACGTCCAGGACGCCCTCGGGGGCGGGGGATGAGTTCCAAGGAATGTCGAGGTCGAGGGG
>CM074503.1:7720106-7996901 GCA_037389245.1 Oryzias sinensis | reverse complement strand
AAACACAGCCATCATAAAATTAGTCTCTATGCGGATGACATATTACTTTTTTTAAATAATTCACGTTCTGTAAATGAAACTGTAACAATTATTAATGAATTCTCTTTCATCTCAGACTACTCAATTAATTGGAGTAAATCTGTTTTATTATCACTGAACAGTAACGAAGAACAAAGACAAAATGACAATTTTGCCTAAAGTTAATTATCTCTTCTCGATGATTCCCACACAGTCGCCACTAAAGTGGTTCAAAACATTAGACTCATCCATATCAAGCTTTTTATGGAATAATAAACCTGCAAGAATTAGTCTAAAAGCTTTAAAATCTGCAAAAAGCTGTTATTTAGCAAATAGATTACAATACATCTTAAAATGGTTAAAAAACGATCCAGAAACCATCTCATGGTTAGACTTGGAACAGGCGTTATGTGGAAAGATCAACCTGTCAGATCTACCATTTATTAGTCAAACAGTGAAAAAACAGAACTGCTTTTAAAGTATTAATATAAACGCCACTTTAACAGCCTGGTGGAAATTTCTTAAAGTGTCAAACTCCTCACTTCAACCGAGCAAAATGACACCCATCTGGAACAACCCAGACATCCTTGTCAACAAAAAAATGTTACACTTACCTGCTTGGTAAGCAGGGGGCGTAACTCTACTAGAGCAATTAATTATTGATAAAAGATTCATAACACCACAAGACACTACAAGACAAATATGGAATAAATAACTTCTTGGAATACCAGCAAGTTAAATCTATAATTACCAAAAAGTTTAAATACAAGACAACGACTTAAAGCTACCAGAAGTAGTTACCTCTTTGATTAATTTTTCAATGAATAAAACTCTCACCAAAATATACAAACTTTTATGCAAACTAGATAATACCATCTCAGTTCCAATAACAAAATGCGATGTTCTGGTCAGAACTTTGTCTAAACACCTTTAAACTGACAAAAAGCCCAAACTTACAGCTAGCCACAAATGCTGCATTAGAGACCAATCATAAGTAAAATGTCCACAAATGAGACAGGTCCATAGACAGAGCAATCCAAAATGCAGGCTAAACTATCGAATGTACACAGCTTTAACAGAAAAGAAACAAAAGAGAGATCCACCACAACAAAGCCAGCACAGAATGATGGGCAAAATTCAAATCCGGCTCCTAAACAACACACAGCAACAGAAAATATGACAAAAACCACAACAAATTCAGCCAGCATGAGAAACCCTTCCCGGCGAGGACCGCCAGCCTTCATGAGCACAGTAAAGAAAAGACCCTTCAACCCCGAAACGACACACGACGCAGAGACACACAGCATAATCCAAACCAGGAGCAAATCATTACTGTTAAGAACAAGAACTGCAAATCCCAGGGTCATTAGGGGCATGACGTCACCAACGACAAGGTAAAAAACACAGAACCAGGAAGATCAGAGAGCGAGGAAAAGACAACACAGAAACGCAGAGGAAAAGCCAGCATGCCGCTCATCATACTGGTGATCACAGCCTCCAGGGGGGCCCGACATCTCCCAAACGAGCGCCACCAACAACCCGCACACCACAGGACATTTATGCTGTAAGCAGGATTGTATGCTCTGCAGCCACTACATGCCCCCGTCCTCACAGACCCCTTTGTACCTGCCCTTCCTGGTCCAACACTCAGAACCTTAAGTGGGAGCCGTCCATCAGCTCCCTGCTCAAAAAGGCCCAGCAGAGGATGTACTTCCTGCGGCAAATGAAGAAAGCTAGGCTGCCAGCCCAGATGATGGTGCAGCTCTACACGGCCATCATAGAATCCATCATCACCTCCTCCATCACAGTGTGGTACGCTGGAGCCACAACCAGGGACATAAACAGACTGCAGCGTAGTGTGCGCTCAGCTGAGAAGGTGATTGGCTGCAATCTTCCATCTCTCCAGGACCTATACGCCTCCAGAACCCGGGGTCGTGCAGGTAGGATGGCAGCCGACCCTTCTCACCCTGGACATGGATTACTTAAACCACTCCCTTCGGGCAGAAGGCTAAGGTCCATCTGGACCAGAACCTAGAGTCATAAGAACAGTTTCTTTCCCTCTGCAGTCAGACTCATGAACATGTTTTAATTCCTCCCCCCTTAAACTTAAATGCCCAGTTACCAGTCCATTACCTTTACCTTCTTCATCCTCTGTTAGCACTGTTTGCACTATTGTACTTCTATCTATTGTTCTGACCATTGTATTACTTTTTTGCTTACTGTTGTTTATTTTTTATTCTTAAGTGTTCTATGTGGCGCATTGGCACCGCAGCAAATTCCAAATCTGTGAAAGTGCTTTGTTCACTGACAATGGCAATAAAAACTCCTTGAATCCTTGAAAAGCGACAGCTTCACGCCCCTCGCGCCCGAAATCCACTTTGCTTAAAAGTTATAACTATACAAATTGTCTATTCAAATTCATGAAAACAAGTGCGTTTTTTCACAATAGGGGATTTTCTGCCAGTTTTATCTCCGTAGCAATCATTTTCATTTTTGGTTACCTGAGGGTGACCAACAGGTCAATGTCATTTTTAGAAGAATCTGCTGAAGTAAACCATTGGATTACCTTGGCAACTGTGTTTTTTTTTTTTTTGCTGTCCACACCCACATTCCTAACACGTTTATATTGTGTGTCACATCGTTTTCTTCAGCTTGAGGAGGAGTTCACATTTTTAGAGGGTACTAAAGGTGGTTTTTCTGCAAAACTCAAGATGGCGGCGTCTTCCTGAAGCTAAAGGTCAACAAAATTTCAGTTATGGCTGTAGACTAAACCGGTCAGCACGTGTGTTAATTTCATGAAGACTGCTTGAACCAAAGTTTTCTTTGCCCATATTGGATGGAAATATAAACACGCTCGAAACCAGTGAGTTTATGAGAATGTGGTGGGAATGAAACACACAGTGAAAAGAATAATTGTTAAGAACAATAGTCCATGACTACTGGAAGCCATAATAAGAATATTATGTCTATAATTATTAGAGGCCAACAGGTCAAGTCTACAACCACAGCTGAAGTTTTGTTGACTTTTGACCTTAGGAAGTGGTCAAAGTGTAATTTTCCCCACATAAAAAACCTTTAATACTTCAACAAATTTAAAGTCCTCATAGAGATTTCAAACGATTGCATCATAACTCCTCAAGCAGCATTTGGTAAGCTACCTGCAAAAAAATGTTGGTTCTAAAGATTTTGAAAGGCGTCATTTTGTCATGTGACAAGGGTGACAGACAGATGGGGGGAGAGGAAGCAGCCAGTAAGGAGAGGGCCATGAAGGCGTGGCCTGTGGGACACAACGCTGCTATTTTATATGAAAGTGCAGTTCCATTCTTGCAGAGAAACACTGACAAATGTGGCTTTTAGTTGACTGCACCACAGCCTGTTTTTGTTTTCTAACAGCAAAGGTGCTAAAATCCGACCAGACACATTCATGATGTGGTTTGTGATTGACAGAAACACAGAGTGACTCACTCATCATGCAGATTGCTTTCGTGCAGGCTCAAACGATCTTGACTTTGTCTTTTGAAATAAACACTGAGTGAGAGAAAAGGAAAAGATGAGCAAGGTGAAAGTCAAATTGTAAAATATAAAGAGGTATTTTCCTGCATGAAAAATCTGAATGAAAAGCTGCAAATCTGTGTCCACACTGTTTTCAGTCATTATGCTGAAAACAATCCAATGACTGTATCTAAGAACTGGACTGAGTGAGTCTGACATGACCCATAGGCAATGGTTTACTTCCAGGACGTCACCATGTTGAAACCTGATGACATCAGTAGGGAGTGAGTTAGCATTTCTATGGTAACCACCCTGGCCAATCAGGGGTGAGCTTGTTGGAAGACAACATCCCTACCACTGAAAGTGGGCTAAGGAGAATCCGTCAATTAAACATGTTGAATTCAACGTGAGACCACATGCTTTGCATTTGGTTGGTCAGTTTATGATGAATAACTTGCAATAAAGAAAATATATATATAATGAAAAGAACATGATTAGCAAAAGCATGAAAAAGAGTGATAGAGGTTATTCTGACCTATAGAATGAGTGACAGCTGTTCATTTCTCTATAGAAGCCTATTGGATTTTGGAATTTGGGAGCCACTTCCTGTTTGGAACACAGGAGGAGGGGCCACTCAGTCCAGTTCTCTTATACAGTCAATGGTCATTGAGTGCAAAAAAGCTGAAGCTGCAGGAATTTTGGTTTTGCCTTTGAACATTTTGGGGCTTATGTTGCTAATGATGATTAATGCTGAAACTTTATCCAAAACCATCTAAATAAAATTTTCTTACAGTTTTTCTCCATTGGTTTTGCTCATTTCTTGAAACAGAAATAACATTCTCAAACAACATGGACAGACCTCCAAACCACTTGGCAATTGTTCAAAAGAATAGAATTTCTCATTAATGTCATCAAATTGCAAATGTCTTAGTACATGTCTCAATGTCTCAGTACATCTTTGCAATTGATTAAGTACAGGTAGCCTATATTTAGCACAATTACCAAGTGAATAGATCTTGTTGATCTAAACTGATTGTTGATTCTCAGTCTAATGGTTGTTCGCTCCAAAATGAGTCAGCATGATTTCATTTTGTAAGTCATCACATGCACAATAGTCTGTTCAATCTTCAAAATTAGTCAAGAACATAATACCATGAATATGATATATGAATCCCTTGGAACATTTGATACATTTATCACAGCAATTGACAGTCAGGGGAAACTAGAACTTGACTAACGAAGGAGGATGTCCCAGGCCAGCGAGGGGGCAATATAACTGTGTGCTGCCATATCTGAGAATGGTGTGGCCACTCATCCCCAGTCTTGGCCCATACAATACACAGAAGCTCTTCGTCTTCTTAGACTGCCTACATTTTGATTTGATCCCTGAAAATGAGAGAGGTATCGTAGGGCCTCACCTACCACTAAATGTTATTGTATAGGACAACGTGAATTTCCACCGTGGCCCGCTCATCAGGGCCTGGTTCACTACTCATCCAAGGATGGTCATAGTGTTCCTATCAGCTTACTCTCCTTTCCTCAATCCTATTGAGGAGTTTTTCTCCGCTTGGAGGTGGAGAGTGTATGAGCATTGGGCTCAAGATCAGAGGACCCTGCTCCATGCGTGCAAGGATATTACAGGAAATCAGTGTAGGGGATGGTTGCGACATGCACGCCTTTTCTTACCCTCGTTGCATCGCAAGGGAGAATATACGCTGTGATGTGGACGCGAATCTGTGGCCAGACAGACAGCAGCTTGTGGATGGCCAGCAGGGTGGGTACGATGGCCAGGAGATCAATAGTTCTGCTTTTTCTTGTGGGGCAGTCAACATATTGGTGGAAATTGGGCAGAGTGGTTTACAGGGATACATGGTTAAAATCACCAGAAATAATGATGAACGCCCCTGGGTGCTTGGACTGTAGTTCTGTGGTTGTGTTGTTTATTTTCTCCAGAGCTGCCTGTGCTTCAGCTGTTGGAGGAATGTAAACACAGAGCGCGATGACGTGGGATGTAATAGGGCCACCGTAGCAGCTCCAGATGTAGAAAGGTTTTTTCATTTGCATATAATTTAATGACTTCATTTAATTCTGGGACTTTATGTTCATTTCATATTTAACACAGTGGTTTACATAATGCACAGCCTACACCTTGGGTCTTGTCTGGTGTGGTAGATCTGAGCCTCTATCGCTTTGGTGCTCAGGGCTTGTTCCTGAGCTGCCAGGATGAGAGCTTCAGTGCTGTCCTGTAGGCCAGCCCTTTCTAGCCATTGGTAGGACTTGGTAGGAAACACCTTGGAGGGTGTTTTCTTTTTGGCTTCTCTCTTCAGGAGTCGCTACATCTAATCTGTCTTCTGCGTCTTCTCATCTACCAGCAGCTGCCTTCATGTCTTCCTTCTCTGCATCCAGAATCCTCCTCTCTGGTCTTCCTCTAGACCTCTGCCAGCTCTAGACTCAGCATCCTTCAGTGTCTCCTCTGGACATGTCCCAACCATCTCAGTCTGGCTTTATCTCCAGGACCTCTAACATGTGCTGTCCCTCTGATGTCCTCATTCCTGATCCATCCTGGTCCATCCCAAAGAGATCCTCAGCATCTTCATCTCTGCTTCCTGTCTTCCTCAGTGTCTCTAGGAAACAACATGGCTGCTCTCACCACACTTTTCTACACCTTTCCTTTAATTTCAGCTGAAACTCTTTTCTGACACTTTTCTACACCCATTCCAACCTGCCTGCTTTCTTCTTCACTTCTTGTCCACTCTCTCCATTCTTCTGGACTGTTAACCGTAGATCCTTCAAATCCTCTTCCTTCATCATCTCTTCTCCCTGTAACATCACTCTTCCTCTTGGGTTCCTTTCATTCACACACATGTACTCTGTCTTACTGCCGCTAACCTTCATTCCTCTCCGTTCCAGGAAAAACCTCCTCCTCTCTAGCTTCTCCTACATATGTTTTCTGCTCTCACTACAAATCACAATATCATCTGCAAACATCATGGTCCATGGTGATTCCTGTCTAACCTCATCTGTCAGTCTGTCCATCACCCCCGCTAACAGGAAGTGGCTCAGAGCTGATCCCTGATGTAATTCCACCTCCACCTTGAACTCCTCTGTCTCCACTGCAGTACAGCTCACCACTGTCTTACAGTCCTCATGCATGTCCTGCACTGCTCTAACATTCTTCTCTGTCAGTCCAGACTTCCTCATACAATACCACAGTTCCTCCCTGGACACCCAAATTTTCTCCAGATCTCCAGAGACAGTGTGTCTCTCTCTGACCTTCTCTGTACTTCCCTATCAACATCCTCAAAGCAAAGATTGCATCTGTAGTGCTCTGTATTTGCATGAAACCATCCTGCTGCTTACAAATGTTCACTTCTGCTCTTCCCACCAATGCGTCTTCCTTCTTTGACCATCAGTAGTCCAATTACCACCGGCTGCTTGGTATCAGACGTTTGACATCCATACCGATGCGGTATGGATATCAAACAAACTTGTGGGTACATTGAGTAGATAATCATGTATTCGTGATAAACAAATGGGCGACGCGAGCAGTCGCAGCGGCCTCTTGCTCTCTAGGTGCCTGTGTCTGTGCTTGTTTTTTTGCTTTTCGTTTATTATTTCTATTTTGTCTATTTATGATGCTTTTTCCCCACCAGCCTACAGTAGAACATATGTACAGTCGACAGAGACTGCTGGAGATTAGAAATAGCAAAATATGCAACGTTTTGGACACTAAGCCAGACATGCTGGAAGAGCTGGTATTACTACGCCAGCCAGAAATCACTACACAGAACTTGCCAACTGCACCCACCCCAAGAAGGACGCACCGAAAACGGTGCGCGAGGACAAGGAAGAGGGGACATCGTGGAGGTATCCAAGCCTGACTGTAAGCTAACCCAACTCGCCCAGCCATACCATCTTTACTTCTAGCTAAAGCGAGGTCCCTGGACAGCAAGATGGATGATGTGGTGGTGCCGGGACGCTAAGCTGGTAAGCAAACACTGTTCACCGCGGGCGGAGTTCATGATCCTGAAGTGTCGCCGTTTTTACCTACCTAGGGAGTTTACTGCAATTTTATTAGTGGCAGTACACATCACCCCCAACAACCAACAACAGCGACAGGAATGCTGCGCTAAATGAACTATACCAGGCCATTGGCGAACAACAGACAGCACATCCAGATGGCGTTATCATTCTTGCCGGAGACTTCAACCACGCTGATCTCAAAACAGTCCTACCAAAATTTCATCAGCATGTGCACTTTCCAACAAGAGAAAATAACATACCGAACCTTGTTCACACTCCTCACAAAACAGCCTACAGAGCAACCCCCTCCCCCACATGGGAACATCAGACCACAGTGTTATGCTAACACCTGCATACAGACAAAGGGTGAAACTTGCAAAACCAGTCCTGAAGAAAGTAAGAGTGTGGCCAGAGGGAGCATCTTCTGCCCTTCAGGACTGCTTTGAAACAACAGACTGGGACATGTTCAAATAAAAACTGCCACCTACAACAACCTTACAGACATCGAGGAGTAGACACAGTAACCTCCTACATCACAAAGTGCATCGATGATATGACACACGCAAAAAGCATCATCATTCGAGCTAACTATAAGCCATGGCTGACAGGGGAAGTCAAAGGGCTGTTGAGGGCCAGAGACAATGCCTTCAGAGCAGGGGATGAAGCTTGCCTAAGAACAGCAAGAGCCAACCTGTCCTGGGGCATCAGGAAAGCAAAAATGGACTATATGCACAAGGTATCTTCTCACTTCAACGACAGCAGAGATGCACGGAGCCTGTGGCAGGGCATCCGGGCCATCAGAGACTACAAGCCTGCACCACAGAGCTGTGAGAACAACACCCCCCTTCTCAACAACCTGAACAGCTTCTTTTCACGCTTTGAAGGACTAAATAGCAAACACCCACAGAAAACACCCCTTCCCCCCACGACCAAACTCTGCACCTGACAACTGCCAGCGTGAAGAGGACACTCTCCACCATCAACCCACGGACTGAAGGACTGCACAGAAGAGCTAAAGGATGTCTTCACAGACATCTTTAACATCTCTTTGGAGCAAGCCATCGTCCCATCATGCTTCAAGGCTACCACCATCATACCTGTGCCAAAGAAACCATCACCATCCTGCTTCAATGACTACCGCCCCATAGCACTAACGCCCATCATCATGAAGTGCTTTGAACGGCTAGTCATGTCAAACATAAAATCCATCCTTCCCCCCACCCTGGACCCCTTTCAGTTTGCATACCGACCCAAACGATCGATAGAAGACGCCATCTGTTCTGCTCTCCATCCAGCTCTCACCCACTTAGACAAAAAGGACGCATATGTAAGAATGCTGTTCATAGACTTCAGCTCTGCATTTAACACAATAATACCACAATAATACCACAGCAACTCATTTGCAAACTGGACAAGCTGGGAGTTAGCACCCCCATCTGCAACTGGCTCCTGGACTTCCTCAGCCGAAGACCACAAACAGTACGTGCCGGCAACAACATCTCAAATAGGCAAGGCAAGGCAAGGCAAGGCAAGGCAAGGCAAGTTTATTTGTATAGCACAATTCGTACACAAAGTAATTAAAGGTGCTTCACAAAACAGAAAAATGCATTAAAATCACAAAACATCATAGAAATAATCAACATAAAATTTACTTTAAAAGAAAAGAAAAAAAAGATTTAAAAAGAAAGGAAGGAAAGAAAAGTGCAGATAGGACCTTTCAGTCATAAACATGGCTAAACAGAAATGTTTTAAGTCTAGATTTGAACACGAACACAGAAGAGGCCTGTCTTACGACTTCAGGGAGGCTGTTGCAGATTTTAGCTGCAGAATATTGAAACGCTGATTCCCCTTGTTTTGTTCTGACTCTGGGTATCAACAGGAGGCCGGACCCTGAGGTCCTTAAAGTACGAGATGGTTCATATGGCACTAACATGTCAGAGATGTACTTTGGTGCTCGGCCATGGAGAGACTTGTACACAAGCAGAGCTGCTTTGAAGTCTATTCTTTGAGGTACAGGGAGCCAGTGCAGAGACCTGAGCACAGGACTAATGTGATCATACTTCCTGGTTTTGGTCATGACTCGAGCAGCAGCATTCTGGATGTACTGAAGCTGTTTTACAGCTTGTTTGGAGAGGCCGGTGAGCAGGCCGTTACAGTAGTCTAACCTACTGGAGACAAATGCATGGATAAGTATCTCCAGGTCTCGCTTTGAGATTATGTTTTTGATTTTGGCAATGTTTTTCAGGTGGTAAAATGCCGCTGATGTTACTGACTTGATATGGCTGTTAAAGTTCAGATCAGAGTCCATGATTACCCCTAGATTTCTGACTTGATTTGAGGGTTTAAGAGACAGAGCATGAAGGTAGCTGCTGACAATTTCTCTTTGTTTCTGTGGGCCAAAAACAATAACTTCGGTCTTGTCTGAGTTTAGCTGGAGAAAGTTGTTCTGCATCCACGCGCTGATCTGTTGGAGGCAGTGGTTGAGTGAATCCACTGGCCCATATTCACCTGCTGTCAGTGACACATAGATCTGAGTATCATCTGCATAGTTGTGATAAGATATGTTATTACTGCGTATTAACTGCCCTAGTGGCAGCATGTAAAGGTTGAACAGAAGTACAGTCATTCTTGACACCGGGGCACCCCAAGGCTGTGTGTTTAGTCCGCTGCTCTTCACCCTGCTGACACATGACTGCACAACAACCCACAGTACCAACCACATTGTGAAATTTGCAGACGACACAACTCTGGTGGGTCTCATCACCAAGGGGCGAAGAGACCAACTACAGGGAAGAGGTAGATCTGCTGAAAAAATGGTGCAGAGATAATAACCTCCTGCTAAATGTCAGCAAGACAAAGGAGATTGTTGTCAACTTCCAGAGGGGCCACACTCCACACCTGCCACTGATCATTGATGGTACTGCTGTGGAGAGAGTGAGCAGCACAAAATTCCTGTGGGTACACATCAATGAGGACCTCTCCCAGACCGCCAACACCACATCATTGGGAAAGAAAGGTCAGCAACGGCTCTACTTCCTGTGGAAACTAAAAAGATCGGGTGCTTCACAAGCCATCATGACCATATTTTACAGAGGAACCATTGAGAGCATCCTCTCCACTCACACTTTATTGGCTAATACTGTAAATTGTCTTTGTCTTTTCTTTTTATTTATTTATTTTTATTTTTTTCTCTTGGACAGGCATGAGAGAGTAAGAAACGGAATTTTGATTCATTGTATGTGATGCACATGTGAAGAATTGACAATAAAGCTGACTTTGACTTTGACTTTGAAACACATAGCTCACATCCTCAGTATCTTCAGTTTAAACAGTGGTTCAAAAATTCAATTCAGGAACACTGCAGTGGGTCCCAAGCACAGCATATGGTAATATTTGTATGTTTTTGCACGTGGAGAGATTTGAGATACTCATCAGAGTGCCGTTAGCTAATGCGTCTGTGCCGTGGTGAAGAGTCAAACTCAATGGCCACACTGAACAATCATCCAGCTGTCAACCATTTTTACCTCAAGGCATGGTTATTGTTGGAAAATAGAATATGACTTTGGAGGCAGTTCCCACAGTTGACAGCTTGTGTGAAGGCTCCCTCTAGTGGCTCTGGAGGACTTTGAAAAAAGGGGTTGTGGTTTATTTCGCTCATAGTTTGTTAAGACAGCAGCTGAATATCTGCAGGCAGAGTCTGTATGATTTGAGGTTTTGACACAGGAAGCAGCAGTATACTTAAATCAACCTGACTGGTGGGTTAATTCTGGTCTTTACTGCTGCTCAACAGCCTTATCCAATGCTCACTTTTCTTCTTGTTGACTGACTGATATATTCAAATTGAACACAAAGATTCACATTTTGTCCTGTAAATAGTTTTTGTGGTGATTCACATCTTCCCTAAACCAAGGTACCTCATAGCTTCTGAGTACATTGTAATTTTTCAAGTGTAGCCAACAGGCTATGACATGTCCTTAAAAAACTTAAAGCAACTCAAAGTAAAAGGAGGCGTAGAGTGTTACATGCAGCTTTTGCAGTGAGCCTGACTGCTCTGCAGCCAATAATTGGTAGTTTTGCATCTAGGTACAGATGCATCGTGAAATGCAGAAAAAGCCTTAGGTAAACTGAAATATGAAGGGTCCTTTGTAAACAACGTCAGGACTTTAACACCAGCCTGCTGTGAAGCAATGCCATTTCATTTTAGCCTTTTAGCTTAAGTTTTTCTCTTGCCAAACCACAAAGGAGGCACGTCATAAAGAAAGCTGCACTTTAAAATACTTTGTAGTCTACTTGAGGAAAAGTCGAGTGAGTACAAGTTGAGAAGGATCAAAAAATGTGCAGCCTGCAGGAAACGCTAAGGTCGGCATTCCACAGTCTGAAAAGGTGGAGCATCTGGAAAACGTCTAATGGGATAGAAGGACGGAGGGTAAAGCAACAGAGGCACTAAAACAATGTCAGATACACTTATATTTGTCAGTGTAAGTGATTTTGAAACAGCAGCACTACAACCACGAGCTGCACACTGAGAGAGAACTAGAGAGAAGTGTGTTTTGAGGCTAGAAGCCAAAGAACAGAAGGGGCAGGGAGGTCTGACCAAAGCACTCGGCCTCTTCCTGCTTCTCAGGAAGTGGAGGCAGAAAAAGAGCGGAGGGCTGACAGACAAACACATTCTACTGTAGCCCTCCAGTTTGTCTTCCTCTGGTCCCGCCGAGATCAACAGGAGGAAGAAGAAGGGGGAGGGGGTTTGGGAAGAGGCGGGCCGTTGATGGAGCAGAGAGACGGAGAAGTCGGTTACTTTTAGTTTGTGGAGATATGATGGAGGCCAGCATTGTTTCTCAGGACCCAGGGTGAGTTCACAGGGGGGGGGTGAAAATGTACCTGTGTGAAAGCGCCTCACAGGCAGGGTTTTTGTCAAGTCTTAGGAGGGGTGGATTGCCAGAGAGAAAAGGGGGAGCTGGGGGTCGCAAGCCAGAAAACCACAGAGAGAAAAACAGATGTGATGACTCACTGGCTCATATGTAGGTCAGTGACTTCTGAAAGACACGGGAGAATTCTGCTTTTCACGATGACTAAATCAGACTAACTAAGCGTGTGACTCTGGAAAAAAGAATGCAGTGTACGTTCATTCAAATGTTGAAGACATTCATCAAAACTCGCATAACACACCGTAAAAACAAGAAGGAACTGTAGGCAGGACAGCCAAAGAGCTATTTGAAGTTTTTCCAAACAAAAATGCTGTAAAAAAAATAGATTTTTGTGAAGTTTTCCTGGAAAACTGGTGGAAGAACTGGGACTAATTTGTCCTCATTATGATATTATTTGCAAAAACAGTTTAGGTTGCTGATAAAAAAAGGTCCTTGGATTAAGAACTCATCATGTTTTTTCCTCAGAACTCCTCTGAACACAGACCGTGTATCTTCTTTCTCTCTGAGACAAACTCCAAGGTTTTTCAATGAGCTAAATAAGTTTAGAAAGCTTGGCACAGAAATCCTTCAGGATCATTTCAGGACCCGATAAACTCCAACTCAGCACTAAAAGCTTCAGGTCTCAGAACCAAAGTGACACTAACCCACTGGCCTGGAGAGGAAGGGCAGTGTGCAGTTCCTCTGACATTCCGTTGACATAATTTCCTGCTATTTAAACAAAAAGCAAGTTTTGTCATTTACACAGATCAGAGGAGGTGACGAAGAGAGAACCAGAAAGAAAGCTTGGTTAGACTGTTAATGGTTAAAAGGTTGTCTGTTAAAGTTAAATCTTCAGATTAGTATTTGGTTTGGTTGTATATTAGCAATATTTTTCAGATTTTTTTCCCTCTTAGTCATTGTTTAAAGTTGTCGCAGCAGTTTTTATAGAGGCTGAAACGTATTTTCTTGCATGTAGCCTTTGGAGGCCATCGTTATGTGAGTCTTGGTCATTTTTTTTACCCTTTCTTTTTGTTCTGCCTTTCTATTGGTTGATGAATAGTCTGACAACTTTTGGCATTGGCTGTAGCTAATAAAACATCAGAGCTGCATCTTAGAACCATCTTAAATTCTGCTAAACAAACCCCACAGTGATGTGCATTCTGTGACCTTAATAACACTAAAAGTATGTGATGCCAAAAAAGTTAGACAGAAACTAAATGTATGGTAAACTGAGCTATAATTCTGTGAAAATAACAAAATTGTGATGTGGGTAAAAGGACTGACCCGTTGTTTTACATCTACTAAGCTTTTCCATCAAGGGATTCTCTGCTACAGGTCACGTCACACAGCCCCTGCCTACATTTGGCGCGTATTGCATGGATGAAAAAAGGTCATACGTGAACATACGTGGAAAATGTGAGAAAAGTTGTGGTTTGTAGGTGAAACTTTCACAGGTGTATCATGAATGAACCACATTAAAACCACGTAAGAACTGCGGATAAACCACGCAAAGAACACGTAAATTGACGTACAAGCAAAATCTTATCCAAAATTTATGCATTGATTGTGTAATGTGAATGTAATGTGTATACGTCCGCTTGTATTCGGGACCTCGTTCTTTCGGTCATGACCCATAGCTCATGACCATAGGTGAGTACTGGAACGTAGATCGACCGGTAAATTCCAGAGCTTTGCTTTTCGGCTCAGCTCTCTCTTCACCATGACGGACCGATAGAGAGACCGCATAACTACGGACGCCGCTCCGATCTGCCTGTCAATCTCACGCTCCGATCTTCCCTCACTCGTGAACAAGACCCAAAGGTATTTAAACTCCTCCACCAGGGGCAAGGACACTCCACCCACTGAGAGATGGCAAACTTCCTTTCTCCGGTCAAGGACCATGGCCTCAGATTTAGCGGTGCTGACCCTCATCCCAGCGCTTCACACTCGGCCGCAAACCGCCCCAATGCACGCTGGAGGTCCCGGTTCGATGAAGCCAACAGGACAACATCATCTGCAAAAAGCAGAGAGGAAATCCTGTGGTCCCCAAACCAGATCCCTTCTGGCCCCTGGCTGCGCCTAGAAATTCTGTCCATAAAAACTATGAACAGAACCGGTGATAAAGGGCAGCCCTGCCGGAGTCCAACGTGGACCAGGACCCGAATACAAGCGGCTGAAATGAGCTTCCTCCGTAGGGTGGCTGGGCGCTCCCTTAGAGATAGGGTGAGAAGCTCGGTCACCCGCGGGGAGCTCGGAGTAGAACCGCTTCTCCTCCACATCAAAAGGAGCCAGCTGAGGTGGCTCGGGCATCTAGTCCGGATGCCCCCTGGACGCCTCCCTGGAGAGGTATTCCGGGCATGTCCCACTGGGCGGAGGCCCCGGGGAAGACCCAGGACACGCTGGAGAGACTACGTCTCTCGGCTGGCCTGGGAACGCCTCGGGGTCCCCCCAGAGGAGCTGGAGGAAGTGGCTGGGGTGAGGGAAGTCTGGGCATCTCTGCTCAGTCTGCTGCCCCCGCGACCCGGTCCCGGATAAGCGGAGGAAGATGGATGGATGGATGGATGTGTATACGTGATATAAAAGTTATACATAGGTGGTTCACCATAGGTCAGGGGTGGGCAATTCCAGGTCTCGAAGGCCGGTGTGTCTGCATGATTTCCAGATACTCTTGCCCTACTCATGGCTGATTACCTGGTTCAGGTGTGTCCAGCCAATCAGAACATGCCAGAGCAGGGTATGCTGGAAAACATGCAGGAATGCGGCCCTCAGTGCCCACCTCTGCCATAGGTGGTTGTCTGTTAGTCTGTTAGAGATCTGTGGAATGTTCTAGAAAAGCCTCAAATTTGCGTATAAATTGTTACGGTTCCGGGTTAACATGCGGACGGATGTCGCTTGTCGGCATCTCTGACAACGATCCTCAAGCAACTTAAAAACTGATTATCTCCAAAAAAGAGAGCTAACAAGAAGAAAGAACCAAGCATCAAGTGACAATAATGACATTAAAAAAAATCCTCAAAGACATCCAAGCTAAGCTAACTCTAGTTAGTGAACAGTGTTGCCAGATGGAGTCACAGTTTTGCAGCCCAAAAGTCTTCTGAAAACCGCCAGACCCTCCCCGGGGGAGGGGCTTTGGCTTCAAACTGTCAGAGAGATGGAAACATGGGCGTCAGATTTACACGCAGCTTTCACTGCGGGAGTTGAAGCAGAGACTTTCTCTGTGATGATTTTATGAACTCAAACATGGAAACATGATTACCATGCAGAACTCTCCAAAATAATAAACCTGATCTCTCCACATTCTCAGTGTCTACCATGCATCGATACACACAGACATGCAGCGATCAGACCATAAAGTTAGCTCGTAGCTCCGCCCACACGCGACCGCGGTGTCAGCTTTAAAGAACGCAACTTCTAAGAGGAGGGGCGGGGCGGCAAACCCCCAACAACAGGTTAAATGACAGAACCCATTAAGCCTCTCTACCTGGTGCGTTCACGGAGCTTCAGAACATCAGACTTCAACAGCCACCCAGCCTAACGTAGTCCGCTATTATATATTCATGAGTGGAAAAAACCCGCCGAACAGACCCTAAAACCGCCCAAATTATGCATACCCACCCAAAGCCATTTTTACCCACAAATTTAGAACCAAAACCACCCAATTTGGTGGAAAACCGCCCAATCTGGCAACACTGCTAGTGAACCAGATACAGGCTAAGCTAACTCCTCTCAGAGACTCTGAGCTCAAAAGGAGCAAAGAGAAAACCGGGTTGACATTCTGGAGAAAAGACTGGACGACGTTCTTCTGAAACGGGGAGTGATGGAGAGTCTCTGGAACACCAAGTGGAATCATTTCTCACGTCTAAAGGGATTTCCCTGGATCTAAATACCATGGTGACCTGCTGCTCCCCAGGAGAAAGGAGCTAGCTCCAATGAAATTGAGGAGGAATCTGAAGGGATCTGCTGCTTATGTGAACGACCATCGGACCAGAAGGAATGCTGAAATCGCCAAACATTCCAGGCTTCTCAGGAAGCGAAGCAGATTGAGAACACTTGGTTTAAAGGCTGCAGGATTTACGTCAAACCACTCGGTCCACCGGACCGGTCCAAGGTTCTAGTTGTTAACACCATGAAGGATTTTGAGAAGTGTGATCACAGACGTCTGAGCCAACATTCAGTAATAAACCAAAGAGCCAAATATCATTTCAAGAAATATGGCGTCTGGGATCTTCGCTATCTCTAAAAGTCAAAGTGACCCTGATTTTCTGACCTGCAGACAACTTGACCTCAACTTTCAGTGCTGCTGATAACTGCTGCAGAAGGAAAAGGACCTTAGTCCAAGTCTGCAGACATAACAGCAAAAAGAACTTATAAACTCTGTTTAAACCAGAAGGATGGCTGTCAATCAGCAGAAGATGGAATGCCAACCTTGGACAATGGTCAGAATATGGACCCTTTTTTATTTCACAGTATTACCTTATAATAATAAAATTGCTAAAACAATTATTGAAGATGGTTGAAGTGATTGATTTCTTATTATATCACATCACTTGCCCGAAAAATTAATTCACGATTTTTCTAATGGAAAATAATCTGCAAATATTTTTGGCTTGTGATACTTGATTTGCATGTGCTATGATGATTTCAGAAATAGCATTGTGTCTAATTATATTCATGATTGTTCTAATGAAAAAAATACATGTATATATTTTTGATACCTGAGCTGCATATGCTTTGAAGATTTTTGAAACAGTGTTATGCCTATTTTATCTGATATTATTATCAGGTGTTATTTTTAATCATAGTCATGATTTTTCTACTGAAAATAATCTGCAAATAATTTAGATAACTGATCTGCATGTGCTAGGCTGATTTCTAAAATAGAGTTTTGTGTAATTCTCCACTGGCTAAAAGTTTTGGACAGCTCAAAACTAAATTCAGGGAAAGACCCATCGGCCGAAACCCTTAACGGAGATCTGCACAGTGGACACATCGATGAATGACAAACACAAGAAACACATATAAATTAATATATCACACATGTATCACGAAAGACCGAAATTTCATTCGTGAAAAATTGGCAAAATGTACGTAATGGCTGTGTGACACGGCCTAAAGCTCTAATGGTTCTGCACTGTCAGAAATTAGGAGGTTTTAGGAAACAGAAGCTCAAAGGATAGAAAAATACTTTCAGTACCTCGTTGATGTTGCTTGGAAAATAAAACCCCAATAGTGCTAACATGGAAAGCATTTTATTTCCATTTGCTACCTAACTTCAATCCACAAGGGGGTTAAATCATCACTCACGACTCCTTTTTCTTAGAGAATTTTAACATTCTCTCAATAAAAACATGTTTTTGAACTGAAACTAAAAAGAAATCCTGACCATCGCTTTTTTCTGCTGTCGGGCTGGCTTTGAAGGTATCCAGTTACATCCTGACAAAGCCCCAACCACCTTGTCCATCTCATGAACATCTCTTCATAAGTAAAACAGGGATCCTAATTCCTGTGCGGTTGTCTGAACAATACGGTTCAGTAGCATCCTGTTAGCTCATCCATATTTTCTCTCACTAGAGGTCGCCTGCCTCTTTTCCTGAATGTTACTCATCTATTTACACTTAATTAGGTTTTTCCTGCTCTCTTATATTGATTAAACGTGTACATAACAGACTAGACTATAACAAGCCTGGACTGAACCAATTTGTCAATGTTACATGCAACAAGGCTGGCCAAGACAAGATTCCCATTATTCTTCATAAACCGTAGTGCAGTCTGTCGGGTTATTGCACATTTTGACACATTTTAAATTTTACTGAAGGAAATGATTGCTTCTGGATGAAAACGGTCTTTTAATCAAAGTGTGGTACATGTCAAAGTCCAATAACTGCTGCTTGAGTGGAGGAGTTGAAAGTGCTTGTGACGTGGCTGTGATGAGTCTCCGGTGACACCTTTGCCGTCATTAGCCCTGTGCGCTGTGCCATTCTTCCTAAATATACAGCGGTGGGAAGACTTCCTGTTTTTGAAACCCTATGGCAGACTGTTGGCTTCCACTTTTCTGAGAAAGAGCTGAGAATCAGCGCACTGGTACAAAAGTCATCCAGCCAATAGGCAGAAAGCAGTTTGAAATGGAGGGATCTATGCGGAGTATATAAACATTTCCTCACTCCTTTTTACTTCATTTGATTAAATCACAAAATTCCATTTAACATGAAATAACACAACACTATAGAAAACAGCTGTAGGTTCAAGAGTAGATGTGGAGAAAAGAAGAAATCATAAAGCACGAAAAACTGAATAAATAAACTGTTTCCTGTGGCCCTGCGATGGCCTGGTGGAATGTCCAGGCCATTGCACCTTCATTATCTGTGACCCCAAACGGGAATGCATCAGGTTCAGACAATGGATGGATGGATGGATGGACTTCACCACTAAAACAGGAGTTTTTAATGTTTTTGAAGTTGCTGATAACACAGAATATTTAATTGATCAGTTTAAAGGTTGGAAGTAAAATGTTCACTTTGTTTGATGCAAATCATTCACTCAAGTTTCTTTAAGTTAATAAGTTACCTCTTTTTTATACAATGGGCAGTAATTAGTGCAATCTAAGTGTTCTCTATTATGTCCTCTAATCTTGTGTTTCTTGTGTATTCAGGAAACAGCTGAACACATTTTCTTTGTCCAAAAAAAACACCCTTTAAAAAAAGTACTATAAAGATTTATTTAATATGTTGAAGCTTTTTACAGCTTAATTTCTGCTTTGGTAACTTTCAATGCCAATGAAACAGCCTAAATAAATTAATTACCACACTACCCTCTCATTCAAGAACTTTGAGATAACAACTGGCCAGTCATCAAGACCTGCTTTATTCAGTATGATTATTTCCTTTTATTTTAAATAGAAGAAAATGTTATTTAGCAAGAAGTTGGTGAGTTAGGCTAAAAAATAGCTTAGTCCTATTTAACAGATTTTAGGTCAAGAGATAAAGATCTGCAGTGAAAGATGGCCCTGTCACCTCAGAGGCTTTCACACAGCCATGCTGAGTCAAATCAAGACAGATCAAATGAAACCAAACAAAACCAAATACAATCTAATCCAATCCAATACAAAATTAAATTAAATTCAGTTCAATTCAATTCAATACAATTCAATTCCTTTTTATTACATTTCATTAAATTACATTTAATTAAATCAATTCACATCAACCATTTTTTGTCTATCACTTGTCCTAGCTGGTAACACAAAGTGCTGTACACCACAATAAATAATATAAAACAAAATGTTATTCAAAGTAGATGAATGTAGATGTGAACAAAATTAGATTCCATTATAATTATTGCTGTTCTTACAGTGTTGGACTTTATTGAAAATGGAAAAGCTTGGCATTTGTAGATATAAAAAGGATTAATGTAAAGAAAGACTCCTCTGGAAGATATCATGATCGTTAAAAAATGGAGCTTCAGCAGATAATGTCCTGTACATCCCTCAATGTGAAAAAACAGACTTAAAACAACAGTTTTTTTAAGGAAATAGGTCATTGAAAGACCCTTTTGTTGCCTTTTTTGAGCATTTTTGCGTCAAAGGGGAAATTCAAATTCACTAAAAACAGAGGTTCCAAACACAGTGGAAGAAGAATTTCTTCATAACAGCTAAGCGCCTGTAGTACTGTTATGAATAAAACTTTGCACTGAAGTAAAACTGCAATTAAAGTTAGACTCATTGAATTGTTGTCGGAGAAAAATTCAGGCTTATTAAAACAATTTTTAACGTGACACACGTCTTCTCACATTTTTCCCCACAATCTATACGTCATAAACACTTATCAGCGTACCTTCATGTCTAACGCCTCCTCATCATTGCAGTGTCTAGCATCCTCTGAGTTAAACCACTCACGCCACGCCTCCTGTCATGCCTCCGCTGTACTAAAGTAATAGTAGTAAGTAAGTAGTAGTAATATTCCGATAAGATATCCGTCTTTTTCTTGTTGTTTTGACCCACCCTCGTAGATCATGGCCAATGAGTGAAGAGATCTTTAATCACATGGTTTTGTTTACAAGCTTTGGTTCAGAACAAAATATTCCGCTTCATGCCAGTCTGAATACAGACCACATGCAAGGTTCAGGACTCGAACCAGAACAAATTAGAGTGCTATCCTAGGGACTTTGACATTGGGAGTTGGGTCATCTAGACCCCAAAAGACAGTGTGCTGAACCTTTTTTCTTCAATGATTTGTGATCTTCACTGGTGTCCATGGATTACATGAAATCTTTCCACCTTTATCCACCTTTGTCATGGTAGGAAGAACACGTCAATGTAAGGGTGGGGTCATCTAAGATAGCACAAGGGTTAAGCGGACTTGGTCCGGAACTACCGGTATTTGGTTTTCACATTTGGTTCACTTAGAGTTAACCAAAGTTTGTTTACCCCGAGAAACCGGAACACATTTTCACCTAAGTGGATCCTGGTCCGGGACCAGGAACCACTCTCTGACCCATCTTAACTGCACTTGCTGCAACTTAATCTATTATTCCTTTTCTCCAGTGTCACAGTCTCTGGGATCCCCAGCTCCCTCTGCCTTCAGGCAGGCGTACCTCAGGCCTCACCTACTGTCTGTCTAAAGATGAAATGAGTCACAAACTGGCACCAATGGAATCAGACAGTTGGCCAGAAATAAGAAAATGAAGTAAAAATAATGTTTCTATTATGATGATAAGACAGAAGTAATAAGGAAAATGTGTCAGCTGCAGCTCCAGTCAGTGTGTGGGTGCAGGTGAGGCACGGGCTGCCGGTGCCACCTACCGCTTTCTAGTGTATTTGAACAGGAAATTTGTGAATTCACAACTTTTTTTTTAACAAAAGAAGCATTGAAACCCCACACAGAAAAATGTAATCATAGGAAAGACATGTCTAAAAAATATTCGATTTTTATTTTTAATAATTAAAAAGTATATTCACTTACTTAATGTCTGCATTTTTTAAGCTGTTTTTTTAATGCACATTACAATGGCCAATGACTGAGGAGATCTTTACTCTCTTGGTTTTGTTTACAAGCTTTGGTCTGGAACAGAAATATCTGGTTGACGGAAGTCTGAATAGAGACCAAACGCAAGGTTCAGGACTGAATCCGGACCAACAGACTTTCCAGTCTAACTACACCCAAAAACTGTGCTTACGCAAAGCTCCATAAGTCAGGGCTCAAACACTGTGTAACCTCAGTGTGTCTTGGTTTATTTCAGGGTTTGCAGGAACATCTCATAAATACAAAAATGCAGCCATGTCCCCCAGGTCTTAAAGTAAGCAAAAGCTGAAGTAGGAATTCAAACAGGTTTTGTTTTTGTTTGTTTTGCAGCCTCACAAGACCTGTGACGGGAGCCCTAGAATCTGCAGCCATCCCATCTCCTTCAATCCTCTCACAGCCTCCAGACCGACCATGTCGACCCAGACCCCCAACTAGCACGTCAAAGTCCTCCATGCTTCCCTCTAGACCTCCTCTTCCTGCCTCCAGCGCTGCTAACCTCCCTTCTGCTTCCATGCGTTCAATGTCTCTGTCTTCTAACCCTCCTCCTCCATCTCTTCCTCCTCCTCTTTCTCCCATCATAGTCTCCCAGTTTCCTCAGCAGTCCTCTTCAGGTCCAGTGCCTTTTCTGTCTCCTCCACTTTCCTTACCACCTCCCTTATCTCCCACAGACTCACCTACTCCGTGCTCCTCACAGTCTCCTCCCCCAGGCCCTGTTATCCCCTTATCCTCCCCAGCTCCTCCAGTGCTCAGCTCTCTCGATAAGCTGGTTGGGAGCGTTTCTATTTGGCAGCTTGAAGGACTCACTCCAGAAAAGACAGCGGGAATTCTGGAAAAAGAGGCTGCAGGGGTAAGACACACTTTCTTCTTGGCATTCCTTCCTAGACTGTGCAAAAGTTTAGGCAGGTGTGCAAAAAGACTGTAAACAGAAGTGTCAATTAAATTTTTTCATCAATCATTAAAATGGGGAGAATGAACGGAAGAGAATCTAAATCTAATCAATATTTGCCTTGACCACCCTTTCACTTCAAAATAGCATAAATTCTTCTAGGTTTTAGGCTGTTCCAAACATCTTGGTGGACTAACCCCTCATCTTCTGTGGACTTCGTTTTCTCACATCCTGCTGTCTCAAACCCAAACCCTGTCCCCCCAGACACACAACGGTGTTAAGATCCGGACTCTATGCGGGTCAGACCATCAGTTCCAGTACTTTTTGTTCTTTAAAAAGTTCAAGAACCCTCCACCGGTCTTCATCGCAGACACTCCATGGTTCTGCTCTGCAGTCCTTCCACAAACTGCCATCTGCTACGGCCGAATGTTTTCAACCTCCATGTCAGTCCAGTGCAGATGCTGTCATCTTTCCTGTGTTTTCCGTGGTTCTTGAGTGGCCAGGCCCTGTCTCCATACTGGAGTTTTGGCTTCAACTCTTTCCACAAAGACCCTTCTGGTTAGACCTCTCTGAACAGTTTGACATGGACCCCCTGATTCTGTCAGTTCTGAGCAGAAGGCATTGGCAGACATTGTCTAATTTAGAAGGAGAGTAAACTTGATGTGGTAGACCACTGCGTCATCCTCGGTGTGGCTCTACAAAAGAGTTTACCCTCCTACAACCCCCAGTCTGCTCTGAGACCTCTGCCTGGGAGAGATGGGCTGATGGCGTGGAACTACCTTGAGTTGAGTCGCTGTGCCGTCTTTCACAGAATTGCCTTGGGAGCAGAGTTTGGCGGTTATTTTCAGACTGCTATTTTCAGTCTCTGACTCAGTTTGAACCAAAAAGAGAGATTGATGGTCTTTAGCAGTAGAATTGGTTGATCACTAACCTGACTATAAGCCCTGAAAATCCCTGACTTTGTGCAAGTCTAATTCTTGGAATTGATGCTGGTTTATAGGCAAAAAGTAAAAACGTGAAATATTAATTTAGTCCACTTTTTCCTTTTGTTAGGTCACTTAAAATGTTCTATACTTGTGAAAAATGAACAATACTTTCTTCATTTTCTGTTTACAGCATTATTTGATAGCTACGTTACATTTCTACACAAAAACCGGCATCAAAGCGGATCTGAAACAATCATGACTTTCTCCTGAGATGAAGTCATGAAACCAGGAGAGCCTGCAGGGAGGGGACTCTCACACTATTTAGGAAGTATTTATCTAAACTAAACCTTTTATTTCCACCGGGTTTCAAATCCTCCATTGCTGTCATCAACAGTGTTGCTTATTAAATACTACGGTTGCCTTTAGTAGCACTGTGTCTGGATGCAGGCCTGGAGACGCTGCATTGAGGCTCTGACGCTGTCATGGCTGGAAGGTGGGAGTCAAAGTGTCTTCTTAGTGCAGTCGGGGAATTAGTGAAACCTTTATTCAAACATGTCAGAGGGAATTATTGTATGACATCTTGATACTTGAGGATACAAATCTAATGAAGATGATAAGTCCTAACAGACAGCATGGGGGTCATGTTGTGTTCGTGTGTGGGAAAAGTCACACATGGTCTCTTGTTGTTGGGTTTCACAGCTGCTGTTTCTTTTGGGACCACAACACTTAACAGCTGCTGCTGCCTCTTGCAGATGTTCCTGGTTCACAGCACAGACGGACAGGCGACGGCGGTTTCTGTACGCCTTCCGGAGGAGCAGGGAGCGCCGCGCGTGCTCAGCCTGATGCTCACACAGCACAGGGACTGTACGTGCTGCACAGCGAGCAGCTTCCTCTTGTGACAGCTGCAGCTCTATGTGTCACTGAACAGCGTATATTTAGCTCAGGACACACAGAATACATGACTAAGTCGTTTCCTCTTTGACTCTTTTCTCATGTCAGTCATCCATTTAGAGGGTTCTGCTCTGGTCTTTGATGACATTTTTCAACTCATCCTCTTCTACTGTTCCAGCAGGTAAATCACACACAAACACACATGCATTAACACACAAACACACATTTGCATTAACACACACAAACACACACACATGCATTAACACACACAAACACACACACACACACACACACATATTTGCATTAACACACACACACAAACATTTGCATCAACACACATATTTGCATCAACTCACACAGACCTACACACATGCATTAACACGAACACATGCACAGACACCCAAACACACACACAACTACACAAACAAAGACACAAACGCACAAAAATAAACATAGACAAATAGATACCCACGTGTAGACACAAAAACTAGTGTTAACACACAAAATAAGTGCACATCCACACAAATGCCCATGCACATACATACACCAACAGTATGTGTAAAATCAAAAATGTACAAAAAAACTCGACAGCATCTTCGTGATTTTTACAAAATGTCTCAGACTTCCATGAGTTGATCTTTTTTGCTTGGTCAATCAGGGACATCTTGACCGTCTTGCTAAGATTACCTCAGGCCGTTACCACGACAACTCAGAGAGAGGAGCTGCAAGTCATCTCAGCCATGGGTGCCGGTAAACAAAAACTTCACTGTTTTCCACTGAGGTTGACGGGGAGGTCAGCAGTGAAAGGAAGAGGAAAGGAAATCACAACGGAGGAATAATGTAAAAATGTAAAATAGTTGGTAGCTTTGGCCTCTCCTCAAACATAAAAACTTTGACTTTCAGGAAACTGGAAGTCAGTTTGTGTACTTGAACTTTGCAAGTACACAAGTCAGAGTCACAGAAGTCAGAGTCTGCAACCGTCAACACTTCAACAGTCATTGGAATTCATTTCTAACTGACTTTTCTTCACCTTTTTTCTAAAGGGTGAAGAAAAGTGATTTTTTTTTATGTTATTGTTGCTATTATGATTAATATTAATCAACTTTTTTTGGCTCAAAGAAAACATAAAGATAAAAGAAAAATAGCCTTTATTTTTAAATATGAAACAGCTTATAACTTTTAAAAGTCCATAAGAGTACCATGTTAGAGCATCTCATGCGGCAAGTTTAGTCGTAGGTAGTTTGATGACAGCAATGAGAAAAATATATGTACAATTAGTTTTACCATTGTTGGCGCATCTCAGCCATGACATTTGTTAATGAGAACTAACTTAAGTTAATAGGTTGGTTGTTAGCTTACTTAACGTTAGCTAGCTCCACTGAGCGGTTCGGTCCAGATCGGTCCAGGCGATTCAGGTGAGAGTTCCCACTCAAAGTTGGACCGCCACGGCACATGGGGGGTGAAGCTAACCACAACAATGGAGCTCATCCAGCAACTCATTCTTGGTACTTCGTAGATACAAAACATGTTGATAGAAGCTTGCAGGCGGCGAAAACGAATACAGCCGCTTTCTTTTGTCGTAATGACCTTCAGCCAATCAACGGGTTTCAGCTGTAGCTCCGCCTTGACCAGTGTGTTCCCTTTTTCTATGGACCCACAACCAACAGGGGCCCAAAAATGGTACAAATCGATCAGGCTTAATGGGTCAATTCTTAAATGGAAATGCTCAAAATACCGGACCGCTCAGTCGAAACAAGGCGGAAAGCTTTAGGCATGAATTTTGGCTGTGCTGGCTGTTGATCTCCCATTGATCTTCTGTGGTACACAGTGCTCCAAAAACTGTTTCAATGTTTTAGCACGACTTTGCAAAACTATGAAGCCATGCTGCCTTATGGTTGAAGCATTATGGGTACTGTAGTCTGGAGCCTCGTGGAGTAATACGTACTGTTTGTAAATGAGATAAATAAAGTTTGACTTATCTGACTTAGTGTGACTTGATGAGCTTTGTGGTTAAAAAAATAGTTAAGATAGAATGAAACCGTTTTTTTCCTCAACCAGAGAGCCACATTGGAGGGGGGAAAAGAGCCACATGCTGCTCCGGAGCCTCAGGTCGCAGACTCCTGGTGGAAGTAAAGTCAAAATGCCAAAAAACAAAAACTAAAGATTAAAACTCCTCATGGTGCGGAGTAAAACCAACATTTAGGTGGACAGTGGAAAGAATAGCTTGTAGCAGACAGATCCGTGTGTTTCATTTGTAATTCTCTTTGCAGCACCAAGCTGGTTTTCAGAAGATTCTCTTTGGTTTTAAACCGTTTTAACCTGGGAAAAATATTTCCTGCTATAGATTATACCCACCAAAGATAAAAAAAGAGTCTTAGTATATCGACGCAAATGCAGGCTAAGTGTTACACAAGTTGAGCCTCTTGAGGAGCAGAAGGAAAAAATTAACTTTAGAGTTTGACTGGATAACATACAAAGACTCTGTCTTTAAACCCCAGAAGAGCAACCACGAAAACAGTCACTTCCTTCTAAAACAGTCGATCTTTCTGTTGCAGATTTCTGGACGTCTGAGCTCAACCAAAAACTGAAGGAGAGGACAAACGCCCGTCAGCTGATCACGTATCTGCACGTGAGCCCAGTGACTGTGGGGGAGCGGTCAACCACCCCGCTAAACCTGCCCCGCACTCCCAAAAGAGATTCTGCAACCGGTGAACATGTCACCTCCTGTCTGCAGAACGGACAAGCCTCCCAGAGCGTCAGCGCTCATGGCAACAATTCAGCAAAAAGGTTCAAGCGACCCCCACCCCGACCCCCCAGCCTAGACTCGGGTGTGGGCCTTCTCTTCTCCTCTTCCTCTCTTCCTCAAAACTCCACGTTTGCAACTCACAAAACTGAGAAAAAGGAAGAAGGAAGGGAGCAAGCAGGCAAGGTGAAGGAGAGGAGGTCAGTCCCACCTCCATCAAGGCCCCCCGTTCCCCTGCAGGGCCGGTGTGCTCCCTGTCTGCCTCCTGCTCCTCTACCAGGTGTCTGCCCCAGAAAACAAACAGATCAGGATAAAGGAGAGAAGACAGGCAGAGAGGAAAACCGAAATCCAGCCATTGAAACCAAGAAAGAACAAGGAGAAGAGAAAGGAGAGGAAAAAAACGAAGAGGGAGCAGGTCCTCCGACTGAAAACGCCACAAAAGGAGCAAGGAGTCCATGTGAGGAGGAGGAGCTGACCAAGGAAGAGCAAGAGGGAAAGATGGAGGAAAAAGAAGTGAAACTGACGGAGGACAAGCACCAGTCCAGCTCTCCATGTCCACAGTTATCAAAAAGGCCGAGTCGGCCAATCCCTCCCCCAAGAACAAAAGCCATTTCCACCGGTCCTGGGATGAAAGGACAGCCTCCACAAGCTGCTCGCCGCTCGGACGTGTCGCTGTTCTCACCGCAGGGAGGGGCGGCTCTGGGAGCTGACCAGGACTCGTGTGACACCAGCAGCACCGAGGAGGAAGGAGAACCGAGCCAGGAGCGGGGCCCAAACTGCAAGTGGGTGCACTCTTCCCTCTGACTCCCTGAGGTCTCCCCTCATCAACATGTCAGTTCTGTTCTTATCTTAGGAGGCCAGAAAACAAAGAGAACCATCAAAAATACTCTGTTACACAAACACATTGGAAAGGGTTTTTTGTTTCAAGCTTTTGGTTCTAGACAAAAACATGAAAATGTAACCACAAGCTTTAGCTGGCAGAACGGCAGTAGTTCCTGATTCTACTGACATGGTCAGATTTTTTGAGATTTGCTTGTGAATTTGGGAAAGAGGATGAACCCGATCACTTCACTTTCTTTTCAAAGAGTCTATATCCTGCTTTTTTTATCATTTCAGAGTAATCTATATCCACATATATGATCATATATGACCTCTGGCACACTAAAGAACCATTTGTTTATGAAATATGAGTTATTTTCAGCTCACTTTCCTACCTGGAACTGAGACAACTTGAACATTGAGGCTCCGCCTTTCTCTCCTTGTGGGTGCCGCCCATTTCACGACATCATCCTAGAGTCGGCTTCAGCAGCGTGTCTGAGTTTCTCCCACGAAAACAAAACATCTGAACTTTTACAAAGATGGATTAGCCTGGGGGCGGAGCTAGCAGCACAGACTCTTCCTGGAAGGGGCTGTTCCTCACTTTGTGATGTCACAGTGTGAGGAACTTCTCGTTTTTGTGGATTGGGAGGGGCTGGTGCTCAGGGAGCAGGTTTTTAGAGGAACAGAAGAGATGTGTGAATGGATCGAAATACCACTTTGGGGTTGGTCGATATCGAATTTTTATATCACAATAGAGATTTTTTAATATCAGGCGATAACAACATATATCACAATGTAAACAAAATACTATATTTGTCTAATTTGAACACTGCACATAAGACAAATGTGTAATCATCAGCAGGTTGTTTAGATTTCAATATTCATTTCCCATCATACTTCAAACATAACAGAAGCACTGAAGGAACAGATTAAAGCAAAAGATTTCAAGTTTCAAAAGAGAACATGAAGAAAACCGAAGGCTAAACTGTTTGATCAGTTCCATTTAAAAACAAAACATTACATTTTAAAGGTTTCTATTTTTAGAGAACAAACATTGAATTGAATAATCTAGGAACTAAAAGCAAATAGAGTTTCTTCTGGTTGTTTAGACTGTTGCTGCTGTCTGACCTTTGTTGTTTTACACATACTGTTACTCGCCATGTGGCGACTAACCCTCTAACTTTTGTTCCCCTAAAATGAGAAAATGCTCGAGAGTGGCAAGCTTTTATTTCGGACCCTTCAAAGTAAAAGTCTATCACGATAGACTCGTCATTTTTACTGAGAAAAAGTTATATTGCGATTTATATCTTTACTGGTTTTTTGCCCGGCGCTACTTTGGGGTTGCTTTTTTGTGAGGAGTAAACATTATATTACACTTAGAAGCTCAAAACGATGATTTTGCATGACCTTTAAACTTTCTGTTGAAAAAACACATGCTGCATCCTCACTTTACTTGAAACCCGATAGACCTCATATCATATTTTTTTTGTTTGGGCTCCTTATCTTTGGATCCTCCAGGCCAGGCTTCAGGGATGTTGACTGACGGAGCTCAATAAGAGCAAACATCATGACCATGTCTGATGGCCTCACTCTGCAGTGATTCTCTGCGAGTTTCACAACAATTCAACAACATGCTAAGATTACTGTGGACCAGGTGGGAGTCACATGCTCCAGGGTCCCACCAACTCCCCCGTGTGAATGGTTAAAGAGCTTGTAAAGTTAAATCGTATAAAGAAAACCGAGCATCTACAGCAACATTTGTGTCCCAGTGCCCCTCCGGCCACGGAGAGGTGAAAACGGTCTGAAATGCTCCATTTCTCTTCAGGAACCTCACAGAGAGCTGCAGCCCCAAAACTGTCCTCAGGAGAACCCCCACTACCTTCATGCTGCACAAAGCTCGTCACCTCTCTGCTGTGGTCAGTGGGCTGATCAGTCATGACCGCCGCCTCACCAAGCGCCTTGTAGAGCTGGCCAGAGACCCTCTGAGCTACTTTGGTAACCTAGTGAGTGCACTGAAGCAGGGCTGGAAATGTGACAGATAAGATTTGTAAAACAACCAAAAACAAATGACATGTAATGCCTTACAGGTCAAAGAGCACAGAGCATTCACTTTGGAGACCATGATGAAGCACATGACCTCCACTGAGCTGCTACAGGAGATCCGACTGATGATGACTCAGCTGAAGAATTACCTTCTCCAAAGCTCAGAGCTGCAGGCCATGCTGGAGCCTCAGCAGTGCACTCAGGACAAACTAGGTCTGTATGTGTTGGATCAGAGATGCCTCTGTGTCATTGACCGTCACCCTGCATGTTGTGGGAAAAAAACAAAACCTTCAGGCTTCCGCCCCTCAGGAAGTTTAGTCTGTCAGACTCAGTGATCAAAGGATAACTGAGAAAAGGAGAAGGAAAGGACCAGCGAGCTTCTGCTGCTTTACCTTTGGCAGTTCTTCGATGTGAACGGATTTCTTGTCCCTTTGCAGAGAGTATTGTGGAAGCGGCTCTGTGCAAGAGTGTCCTGAAGCCGCTGCGTGAGCCCATCTACAAAACTCTGGAGAAACTTCACACGGATGCCGGCTGCTCAAAGCAGCTAGCTAGCAACCAGGTAAGGCTCTGTGGCTAAAACAAATTACAATTAGTGCCTGAAAGGAGTAAAGGATGCTGACGGCGTTGCTGTGTCTGGTGTCAGTCTGCTATTCTCGGCAGCACCACCACAGCTTTAGGAATAACCACCTCGGTCCCTGAGGCCCCCGCTTTGGAGAAGATCAGCATTAAGCTGAACGATCTTCATCAGGAGTATTCTCCTCAGAGGAAGATCCAGTTACTGCTGAAAACCTGCAAAATCATCTATGACTCCATGTCTGTGAGCCATCCAGGTCAGGACGTCCAGCCAGGCCAAACATTTTTTCATTCAGGCTCCTCCCACACAGCCTTTCATTGAAGGGGTTATGTGTTTATGTGTTGTTTTGTTTTTTCCATTCTGACACAAATTGAAAGACTAAAACATGTGCACAGTCTTAATCAAATTCTAAAAGCAAGTGTTTTCACCTGAAGATTTTTTTTTGTGTTTAGGGCGGGCCCATGGTGCTGATGACTTCCTGCCCGTCATGATGTACGTCCTTGCCAGGTCCAATCTGTCTGTCCTACAGATGGATGTTGAATACATGATGGAGTTGATGGACCCAACATTAACACTTGGAGAAGGTTTGCTTACACATCCATACACATCCATGCGGCTGGGTAGCTCGGTTGATAAGGTGGGAAGCTACCATGCACGAAACCAGGGTACGATTCCCAGAGGGGAATGAGCAATGGTACTGGGGGCAATTACCATATCAATGGCGAGCAGTGAGGGCTAAAGCTAGTCTGTGAGGGACCCTTAACGCTACTGCCTCCCGAGCGTGGTTTTGGTTGCAGCTTCCAGCTGGTAGGGCAGTCAACTCGTGTTCGTAAGATTGCAGGTTCGATTTCCCGTCTTGAATGGGCATGAACTCCAATTTGCCTCTGGTGGAAGGTTGGCGCCAGTGATTGGCAGTGGAGCCGCCATCAGTGGGTGAATGGGGACTGTGACTGTAAAGCGCTTTGGGCCTTAGAGGAAGGTAGAAAAGTGCTGTACAAGTATTGACCATCCACACCTCCAACATAATGTGTGGGAATATGAACAATAAAATGACACAAAAGGTCATTTTTCAAATCAGGGTCCTGTGTATCTATTTCATTTAAGGTGGTTTATTGTGTTTGTCTGGCTCTGTGTTTAGGCTCTTACTACCTGACCACCACCTACGGGGCTCTGGAGCACATAAAGACGTTTGACCAGCAGAGGTCAGTAACACGGCAGCTGAGCAGAGAGGTCCAGGACTCCATCCACCGCTGGGAGAGACGGCGCACCCTCAACCAGGAGCAAAGTGGCCAAGGATCTGTCCGGGTACGCAAACACACACACAAAGACATGTAAACATGGACACACAGTGTCGCAAATGCACATTTAGGCAAAGACAGGACACACGCAAACACACACAAAAGATCAGCCCTGCAACAGGTTAACCAACAAAGTCCAACTCAAACTGAAACTGAGCATTTATGTACATATCAGGATCACTTCAGAGACGGAGCTGAAAAAGGAAGGTATCTGTTTGACTAAAATAATTCCAATCAATTCATCAATCCAAGGTGTTTATACATCACTTCACATCCGGAAACATAACACGGCATAGAGACAGCTGGACCAGACTAGCTTTAACCAATGAACCAGTCTGTCAGTTCTAATCAGTAATAAACCGCCTAAGTACTCACTGCTGGTTTTCAATATCAGGCAAGACAGCCAAAATCCTTCAGGTAAAGACACAGCTGCATCAACTCTCGTTCAAGCTCCCACTTTCAATGAAAACTCCATGTAAACATGCGTCAACCTTAATTTCAGGCGTCTGGGTTCAGAACTCTCACGTTCATTCCTACCGTACCATTCGGGCGTTCACTGATCATGCACTGAAAGTTGAACCGGTTGAACTTCTTGACTGCGATAATGCTGAACTGTGACCAATCAGCACTGGTAAACAGTAAAAAACAAAAAAAGAAGAAGCCGCTCCCTGCCGCTCCCTAATTGTCCGATGTGTGAAGTTCACTGTCTGAATACACAAACCTGATCTCTAAACATCCTGCGTGTTTTCCATGTGTGGTAAATGAAACATACAGATGCTGCTCCATGTAATCATTAGGCTGGTGGTAGCTCCTCCCACACCCATCCAGGCCGTCAATCTTATGAACACGTTTTTGGACAGGTATTGACCAGTGAACCGCTTTCGGTGTGAACGCAGCATGAGTCACAACTGCCCTTCCGGGTAGATTTGGGTTGTCCGCGGGTGAAAAATGGGCAAACCTGCGTGGGCCGCGCAGGTAGATTGCACGAAATGACAAGATCGCAGCCTTTTTCCATGTGCACGTCTTCATGTACGTTTTTTTTCTATGAAAATGCTTTGAGCAACAGGTCGTAGCGATCACTTAAGCTACACCCAAAGGAAGGTGCTCAAGAAGCCCCTTAATGCTGTTCACGTGATACCTGCGCGTTTGTGTGGACATCCCATGGGCGTCCTGGGGACACTTATGTATCCCGTGTGCAGCATTCGTATGCAGTCAGGCAGGAGCCAGTCCTCGCTCCTTACCAACGGCTAGAGCGTGGCGTTAGGTCACCGCATGACAACATCACTCACATGTCATATGTGCGTGCAACTTCCATCATCCTAACAAATACTTCACAACACGCTTACCACACACACAACAATCATACTGTCCATTTTCATGCCGTCTCTTGAGCCTCAAGAGACCTGCGAGACTCACCTGCAGCTCCCCTTAAGGTGCAGCCACTCCTCTCTATGACCCTTCCCGGACAACCCAAAAACCTGGAGCACCCGTACGGGTCACCCCCGTGTGGGTGATTGTGACTGACGCTAAAGTCAGATACATTTAAGGAAGCATGAAATGAGAACAGGACAAAGACATTCAACATTCAGTCTGTAGCATTTTTAAGCAAAATACAAATACAGAACACAGATATATACAGTAGAATTCAGAAGACAAAGCTGTTGTGTGCTGATCTTTGCATGCATCTGTATTTTAAAGGATTTTCTGACCGTGTATTGTCCTGCCTTTGGAACCAACCCCAAAACTATGGGTATCTTCCCCAGTATGACCATTCAGCAGCTCGCTGAGCAGTGTGCGGCACGCTACGAACAAGGTAAATGTTGGTTTATGCTCACAGAGGGAACATTCTAAGACTTTACAAGACTAACACAAGTAGGAAACATTGAATGAACATTTGTGAGTACATTTAATTTGAATGTACATCATGAAGTTAATTCCTATTTAAAGATCACTAAGGTGTGGAGTTGGAGGCAAATCCAGTTACATTTACAGTTTGCAATTATGTCAGACTTATAAATTTAAAACCATATTATATCATGAAATAGATCATTTGTATTCCATACTTATACTACTACTTATACTACTTATACTGTATTCCATTAATGAGACTGGATTCTGATGTACCCTGACTCCTCCCTCGTAATCTGTGCTCACCTGTAGCCTCAGGTGACTGAGTTTGAGGGGAAAAGGAAAAGGTTTTTTTGAAAATCATATCATATTCTGTTTATAAAAATAAGAAGAAAAGAAACTAGAGCAAAGGTTAAAAATACTTGAATCACTGAATGCAAATAATCCAACAGAAGAAACACAAAAGGAATAAAGAAAATATCGAGTTCAATTAAACACAATAATAAACAAAAAGAAACAATGTTTTATTCAAAGATTAAGACAATAAAAATTTCACCATGAAAACAAATCAGGTAGATATTTGGCTAACCAAATTAAACCAAATAAAGAAAGAAAAATGATCTCTAAGGGACTCAGCTGGGAAGCTGATAACCTCATTTCAAGAAACTAATTAAATATTCATAGAATATTATATAAACTTACGCCTCTACTAATAACACTGGACAAACCTCAAACTGAAATTCAAGACTTCTGAATAAAACGTCTTTTGATAAAGAGGTCAAAGAACCCCCCCCCCCTCCTCCCACATGGGCAATTGTTTGGGTAAAGAGTCAAAGTCAAGTCAAGTCAAAGTAACTTTATTGTCAATCTCTACAATGTTTCCACATACATAGAAATTGAAATTCAGTTTCTCTTCAACTCTAGTCTAAACGGGAAACAACTTCAAATTACACAATAAAACAAATAAACAAATTATAAATAATAGAGGCTATAAACATGACTGTAAAAATGAGAAAAAAATAAAGTGACTGTGGTTTTGGTTCCTGGAGGACTGGTGAAGATGCAGTTAGTGCTGATGAGGTAGATGACGTGTGTATGTCAGAGCAGGGGGGCAACGGGGTCATAAGAGGGGGGGGGGGGGCGGGAAAGAGTTCAGCTTCCTGACAGCCTGGTGGAGAAAACTGTCTTTGAGTCTGCTGGTCCTGGCCTGAAGACTGCGTAGTCTCCTCCCGGATAGCAGCAGACTGAAGGAGCTGTGGGATGGATGGGTGGGGTCATCTGCAATGCAGAGGGCTGAGGCGGGTGTTGTAGATGTCCTGGAGTGAGGGGAAGGGGGCACCAATGATCCTCTCAGCTGCCCTCACGATGCATTGGAGGGACTTCCAGCAGGACGCGTTGCAGGCGCCATACCACACCGTGATGCAGCTGGTGAGGACGCTCTCCACGGCAGGAAGTGGAGACGCTGTTGCGATTTCCCAGCCAGTGATGCGATGTTATCCGACCAGGAGAGGTTTTTTGTGATGTGCACACCCAGGGACTTGCTGCTGCTCACTCTTTCCACCGCTGTGCTGTTGATGGTCAGAGGAGCATGCTGAGTGCGCGCTCTCCTGAAATCCACCACCACCTCCTTCATCTCCTCCACGTTCAGGAGGAGATTATTGTCTCTGCACCAACCGGCCAGGTGGCTCGTGGGCCAGCAGGGTGAAGAGGATTCATAAGGGAATATAGTTACAGCTGGAATAATGATAGCGAGGACTATTCTAAAACAGGCATGTAAGACAGTATATCAACACGTATTGGTAAATCTCTTGTTGTGTTTTTCAGACTCCTACATCCTTAGCGTGTACATGGATGGGGTTCGGCAGCCCATTTCCCCCACAGACCTCGCTCTCAGTGTCAAGAATGGCTGCCTGCCGGGCGCCTACTGCTTCCTCTTCCATCCTGTCAATCAACCCAGCAGCCAACGCTCCTGCCCAATTGACCCTCCCCCGGATCCACCCGCAGGAAGCCGTCCCACAGCTAACCTCACAGGAAATACGGAGCCCGAAGTAGAAGAGACTCTGATTAACCTATAACTGTTTGGCACCATGGTGGCAGCACGTTAGGAAGGGATGCTGCTGCTCCTTCACAAGGAAAACCAAAGCTAGAAATGCTTCCAATTTAGTTCTCCCTGGAACTGATAACCCATGTCAGATTGGAATCAGAAAGCATAACAGACAGGGATTAAAGCCTGCAAAGAGACAGTTAATCTGATCCCATTTTACTTGAAAGATCAGCAAGATTTTATCACATAAAAGTGATGTGTAGCATGCACATTTATGATATCTATATCAGTGTTTTTACTCCACAGTAAAATATTCTGTGGTTTTCCTTCCAGCAGGAGTAGAGGTACTTGATATTTCCAGACAGTATTATTATCAATGTTATTGATTTGTTTAACCAGATTTTCAGAGGCACCATTGTATAGCTGCCAAAACACAACACAGCTTTGTTGGATGTTTGTCCATCTTGTGTAAATTCTCAACACGTTGTTTTTTTTTAAGTGAGTAAAAACAGATTTTGTAATCGTAAAAAGTTTGTCTTCCTTGGCCTCCCTCTCAACACGTTTTATCCAGCTGCTTCACTTTGCTGCTGGTTCAACTCCCGTCATTGACATCAATGCCAAATAGAACTGCAGCAAATGAGCGGCTTCCAGACAACAGGATGGACATGAAAGCCACGAGTTTCAAATGAATGAATGAAGGAAAGAACTCAGAGTTCCTGATGGCCCCTTTAGCGGCGTGACAGACGGGCTTTTGGGAGGAAGCTAGTTATTCTATGTGAAAGTCAAAAAGCGGCTCCAGAGCTCATTGTTCACAGCAGCTGCTTCCTGCCTGCAGGTCATTATTTCCAACAGGGCCCATAACAAGGCGTTCACGTGGCGAGCTCTGAAGACGACTAACGGACTTTTCTTTGGTGCCGTTTCTATTTCCGCAGCCGACTGCACAAAGAGGCAGTTTGACGCCAACGCGTGTCGTGTTCATGTCAATGGATTTGTCCAATTTGGACGTGGAGGGTTGCTGGCTGATGAGGTCGTTCAGCGGGGAAGGTTGACCTCTGTGAGAGAACACAGAGATGCTGTTACAGCACATCCAGCATCTGTTTACTATGTAGAGCGTAGTCTGTCGCTGTGCTGGTTCCCCCGATGAAAAGCTTTTTCACGCAGCCGTTCTGGGTTTTTAAAGTGAGCAGACGTCTCGGCTTTTCTGTCAGATCAATCCGATCCTTGACCCCTGAAGGCCCGAGCTCTCATTGGACCATTTTCATTTCTCTGACAGGGCTCCAGTTAAGCAGAATTCCACCATAGTCTGGGTGAATACTCGATTCTGATTGGCTGCTGCGTGTGCATTAAAAAGTGATAACCGCACGTCTAAAAAAGAAGTTCCGGTCACATAGCGTAAATGTTCTGTATCACTGCTCTGGCTACTTTAACCCTTGTGCTATCCTAGCCACTTTAACATTGGGAGTTGGGTCATCTAGACCCACTAGACAGTGCTCTGAACCTTTTTTCTTTAATGATTTGTGATCTTCACTGGTGTCCATGGATTACATGAAATCTTTCCACCTTTATCCACCTTTGTCATGGTAGGGAGAACACGTCAATGTAAGGGTGGGCACAAGGGTTACAACAAACTTTAGATTTATCATCTGGACAAAAACAAGCGGTTAGAGGAGAACTTTCTCTCTGATCTGATGCTTTGTTTAACACATTGTGGTCGTCACCATAGATATCGCTTTCCTCTGCCGCTGCAGTCGAGGTCCACGCCGGTTGAGCCGGCAAAGGCGATGTGCAACACGTAAAAAAAGGAAAGTGATCCAAACCGTAAAAATAACAAGAATAAAGTTCTAAAAACTGGTTGAATATCTATTCCTTTTGTTAGTGACCATGGTATATGTGGGTTAATGGCCTTCCTAGTGTGAATTATCAGAAAGTTAATTTCTGATAATGCACACTTCGTCTGCCCTTAACCGTTACTTAACCATTGTGGTCATTTAATTGTGATGTCAACGTCACCTGGACGCCAGGTCTGAAGGGGTTCATTTTCTACATTTACCCTTTGAAAAAGAGAACGTTCATTAGAAATAACATGAAAAATGTTAGTGATCAGATGTGCAATACGAATCAGGTTACAGGACAGAAATGATGCATGAAAATCTTTTTAGTTAGAAAAATGAGCTGCTGTTTTTACAGCTTCCTCCCTCTTTGCTCAAGATGAAACAGCTCTGCTCCAATGAAGTTCTCTCTTATTTTACTCTATGTTGAACCAGCATGTCCACACATCCTCACACAGCCTTGTGTTGACAATCAGTAATAAGATGCATTTTTTTTTCTGCAGGAGCACCAGATTTAGAAACGGGACACTAATAAGCTCCTTAACTTTCCCACAGTAGTCGTCGCCTCAGAAGCTGAAATGACTGATCTTGGGAAGCAGGTGTGCGTTTGTGAGTGGGCGTGGCTGACAGGGGTTTACGCTTCTGTCCAGGGTGTACTGGTATAAAAGACAGGACACTGGTCGTGCTTGACCACCTTCCACCTCCACGTTGCTGGAAAAGATCCAGAGGAATTCATGATAAATCCTAAAAGCCATACAAGAATTTCCATAAATAGACGTTTGTCTTTGCTGCTTTTTGGCTGCGGTTCGTCTCTGTCAGTGTTTCAGCTGAAGCTCCAACCATCAGACCCTCAAAGGTAAGAATCCCTCTAAATCCTACAAGCATTGATCAAAAGTTACTTCACAAACCTGACATTTGTTATCTAAGAAGAGAACAAAAAGTGTGCATATTTTGCAAAAGTGAAAAGCAAATCCCAAACTTTCTGGGATACTCTCTGTTGATATATGTATTTTTAAATACTTATGAAAAAAGTAAAGAGCGCACATCAAGCTTTATTTATAATTTCTACTTGTGCTTCTGTGTCTTTGCATGTCTTGACGTCCTGCACACTTTTCTTCTGTCACTGTGTCAAAACATCATCAAAAATGACCCCAAATCCAAACGGATGACTATAATGTCGTCAGTCATGTAGATGAAATCCTTTCTGTCTACATGTATTCTACAGAAATGAGGGGTTGGAAAGCTTGTTTTTTTTTAGTGTGCTTTAGGAGGAACAACCACTACTTCAGAAATGAAAGTCGTTCATTTAACGTATTTGTTCTGTCTTTTTAGTATGTCTAGGATTCCTGTGTTTCCTCGCATGTCCTTCCTGTTGCTTTGCATTATGGGTATGATCTCCATGGTGTCTGGCTTTCCTCAGACTCGTCTCCCTCTCAGGTGTTTATGAAATCACGTCTTTACATTCACATTCTGAACCTGTAAGGCAAGACGTTTACGTTGTAGTGAGGTTTTGCACATTAGCGTACGTGTATTCTAAACCAAAAACACAACAACGTTTAACGTTATTCTCTCCTCCTGACTCTAGAAGCTCTGAGGATCCAGAGAATCCAAAGCAGGACGAATGGGACGTGGTCTTCCCTTCCATTTCCCTCCACGACTGGAATATTCAAATGCTGTCACCGCCGAGCGTCCGAGCGGCGGCCAGTAAGACGGGCCTTTTGAGGGAGGCGTGGCTTTTCACCCCAGAGAGGACGGACTCCAGGTGGCTGTGAGCTTTGCTGTGTCCTCAGGGCTTTCAGAGGTCGTAGTTGGAACCGCTTGGAGGAGAGAAATCCCACACTAGCATCGTCCAAATACACCTTCAGTGGATAAATGCACAGCCGTCTTTATCCGTTTAACTTTCTGTTCCTTTTGTCTTTAAATTTGGGACGTCCAACCCTGGTAAATAAAGTGGCAGTCTGGTTGTTATTGTATAAAACTACAAGAACAGGAGGCAGATGTGTTCCCTGTAAAGTTTAGCTCCTGCTGGTCTGCTCTCACCTGTCAGGTGGCTTGACCAGCCATTTTTGTGTCTCCAATGGATTCAAAATATGAGAATTCAATGGAGATTTTGTTTCATGAATGGAAAGTTTGATTTTTCAAATATCAGATGACACCCACTCACACACACAAACAATGCAAATTCCTTTCTGATATACTTTGAATTTTATCAAAATAACAGGAATTGTTGTAAACAGATTATCTCAAAAAAACATTCGGGTCAGCCTCTGCTGTCCTTAGTCCGTTTCCACAGCTTTCCAGATACATTGAAACGATTCTTACTTAATGTTGATCAGAAATATATCATAGATTCAGACAAAGATCTCTGAGGCAGACGGGACGCGGGGCTTTCTCCATCAGAGAGGAGCTAAAAAATGAGATTCTAAGAAATGTAAAGCTAGGAGGAAGTGAGGGACTGTGATTTCCTTCAGGCTCCTCAGAAACGTGTCAGCGAGTCTCTGTTTTCTGCGTGCAGCATGGACGGGATGTGGCCGCCCGAGTGGACGTCCGACGGCGCCCGGCTGCTTAAGAGGAACATGGTGGTGGCCGACGACGCCGCCTTCAGAGAGAAGAATAAACTCCTGACGGCCATGGAGAGGCAGAAGTGGCTCAACTCCTACATGCAGAAGCTTTTGGTGGTTAATTCTTAAAGAGCTCCTTCTGAAACCAGTTGCTGAGGATTTCAGTGGTTAATGCCTTTAAAGGACAGTTCAGATGCGGCTCGGAGTCTCAAGCGTTTGGAGCCAACGCCGCCTCTCGTTCTCCTAAGAGGCTGTTTGCATGAGCAGACGTGCTGACTGCACACGGAGCTCCTCGTCTCTAATAAGAACTATGTTTGCTATTCCTGTTAATAAATTATTGTGTGCAATAATGAGGTTTGTGTTTGACTTGGAACAGAATCATATTTAAATAAAGTGAAACCTTTTGATCCTTCTGTTACTTTTTGTGTAAAAAAAAAAAAAAAAAAGAGCGGGGTCTGTGGACCGATGAGGACGAGAGTCCAGACCAGCGTTTACCTGCAGAAACACGAGGAGCCTCAGAAATACTCCGACTGCCGCCAAAACAGAGAGGTACACCGATGTGACGGACGCCATGGGACACAGTTTCTGTCAAGTATCAGAGGTCTACGTCTAATGTTCTGTGGTAATCAAGTTTCATAGAAATATTGAAGTGAGTTCTGAGCGCCACAAAGGCTCAGAGTGGTATCATGAGCAGCTCTTCCAGCCTCGCAGTCGCGTCCTGCAGCTGCATCTTGTTGGCCAGCCTTCGCCTGTGCCGCCTCTGCAGCAGCTGCTCCTCGGTGCTCCGCAGCAGCTCTGCAGCTCGGCATGCTGGGAGCTCGTGCCGGGCCTCTGCCGTGCGGCCGCTGCGCCCCGCCTGGCGTTCAGTCTGCAGCTTGACCAAACACACGGCAGGGATGGGAGGCGAGGAGAGGAAGCCCTGAGAGGAAGACGAGGAGGCTCCCCGTCCACCGTCTCCACGTGTCCGCTCCGCACGACTGTTCTGTGAATCCGTGAAGAGAAAAATCGCTTTAAAATGCAGTAGGCTTAGTCTGCCCCCCTCAGCAGAGAAGGCCCCCCCCCCTCAGTCCACAGCATTGGCTGAAATAAAATCACATTTCTGTCAGAGAATAAACCCTGTTTGCTGTCAATGTAAAGGAAATCTACGCAGAACAGAGATGAGATGGGATCTTTGGCTCTTTGGAGGGAGTTGAATCTTTTCAGAGAGTCATTCAAATGACTGGCTCTTTGGCTCATTTTGTATTTAGTCACTTTTAAGAAGCCAGTCTGGACTTTATTCCTTTTATCCTGGAAATAAGCACAGGAAGGACTGATGGGCTGAGATCTGGATCAGAATAATTCAAACTCAGATTTCCTACCTGTAATTCAGTTCAAATTCTTTTAGAAATTATTAATTTATTTATTTGTGTGGACAAGATGTTAAAGTCATGGTAAATATTCCACTTCCATATCCTCTGAGTTGACAGCAAGATCACTATGTAGCCTTTGTAAAAAAAGAGTGTGTTTGTGTACTTTGAATTGTGTCATTACTGCAACAACTGAACCGGGTCTGCAACCTAACGCTAAAACAACCATTCGGACCAGTTTCTTACTACCTTACTTGTTTGTTTGCTTATTTATTTATTCATTCATTCAAACTTGCATTGTAAATATTCATTGTCATGGGTCATATGTTTTAATGGAGGGGAGTGGGAAGGGTAAAGGGTGGGTTGGGTTTTACTGTAATGTTGTGTTTTCTGTTTTTATGTTAAAGCACTTCGAGCTGCGCAACATGCATGAGAAGCGCTACTTTATAAATAAATTTTGATACCCCTGAATGCACCACACTGTTTATAAAAATGCACTTTATTTGTGTTTTAGTGCTTATTTCACCTTCTATTTGTAACACGTAGCTTTGAAATATTGACAGTGATGAAATTCCAATATTTTATGAGGCTGTGTAACAATGTTGATTTCTTTTACTCTGACAGACGCAAACACAAGTTCTTTCCAGAATCAAAGTCTGATGCAGCAGATGTTCTTGCAGTTCCCTTTATAGCACAATTCTGTCCTTGAAGAACTTCTGAACACATGCGGGAGACGATAAGGACACGTGCTGGAAACTTAACAGTTCTGACAATAGATGCCATCATCATCAACATATACTCAGTCATCGCATTGATAAAACAAACAAGCCCTCTTCATTTAGTGTCATGTCAGCAGCAACAAAAGTGTCCTCTTTTCAGTACTCTGAAAAGACCCCCTCATTCAAAAAATAAGCTTCAACTGCAACCAACAAACCCACCATTGATACACAACACAAATCAGGCCACTTTGAGGCTCCACGCTAGTCCTGCACAATATACCGCAAATTTATCGTTATCGCAATATCCAGCTCTGCAATATGCATATCGCAAAAGACGGCGAATATCGCAATAAATCGCAAACCCAAAATGTGTTAAAACAATCTTCTAGCAGCTTGAAGCATTTAACGAATCAAATAAATCCCTTTATGCTCTGACCAATGAGATGGACGCCTTCCCATTGTTGACCAATCAGATGGACGCCTTCCCTTTATTGACCAATCAGATGGAGGCCTATCATGTTAGATGTTTGTCCCCCATGTCGATGAGGGTCATTTGGAGTATAATTTTAAACTGTTGCAATTAAATAGGAATGATGTTTTTTGTTTCTTCTATTTGTTTATTTACCGCAAATTATATCGTTATCGCAATATCCAGCTCTGCAATATGCATATCACAAAAGACTGCGAATATCGCAATAAATCGCAAACCCAAAATGTGTTAAAACAATCTTCTAACAGCTTGAAACATTTAACAAATCAAATAAATCCCTTCATGCTTTGACCAATCAGATGGACGCCTTCCCATTGTTGACCAATCAGATGGAGGCCTATTATGTTAGATGTTTGTCCCCCATGTCGATGAGGGTCATTTGGAGTATCATTTTTAAACTGTTGCAATGAAATGGGAATGATGTTTTTTTTTATTTTTGTATTTGTTTATTTACCGCAAATTATATCGTTATCGCAATATTGATCACTAATATCGCATATCGCAAGTTTTCCTCATATCCTGCAGCCCTACCCCACGCCAAAGCTTCTGGTGAAGATTTTTAACTAAACAGCAAAACTCAAAAACTCCTGACTTCAAGTCCAGAAAGGCGACAGGCCCGACTGGTTCCCAGTCCGTCCCGGCTCGATAATGAGCTGTTTAAGAGATTTGGTTCATTTGCAAACGTCACATCTCCATAAAAGCTTCATGGTTTTTACTCCAAAATCTGAACCACTTTTAGAAAATATTGGAGTGTTTTTGTGAGGTAATTTACTGCATAACTTTTTACTTTAACATAAGATGAACCAAATGACGAAGCGATTATCTGCAAGAACGCCACATAAATGCCACACACCTGTTCAATGCTCAAAAGCAAACCCTCCAGTTTCTCCCAGGCCTGGTTTCCATGGCAACAAGCCGTTGCGCTCCTACTAGGGGTTTGTGAAGACGGCTCGCCATGAGACTCTTTCAGATGACGCCCCACCACACTGTCCTGAAGGAGGGAAATCAGGGAAGACCCAAAAAGAGTTTTAGCAACACAACATAACACCCTACAATTCGTCTAACCCACTACGCAGCACAATAACTCACAACACCACAGAATAACTCAACAACACAATAACTCACAATACTTCAACTCAAAACAGAAGTATATCTACAATGGAAGTGATTTTCTTCTGAAATTTCCTCTGGGCTAAAACATCAGTAATCACGTCTCCATTCAGGTTCATGAGATCGTCCAGACGTTATCCTGCAGCTTCTCTCCCACACGGCTCACAGGGAGAGCTAGGGTTGTGCCGATGGACGATGTGATGGGTGACTGACATCCCGATGGAGAGACACCATCGTGATGCCACGCCCCCGCCACGCTGCGAGTCGACACCTTAAGCTGCGGTTACATTGATCGGATCAATGGTCGGATTAGAATCCAACCGTGTACATGGGCCCAGAAAAACGTTTTCAGAATATAACAAACGTTCAGATGGGTCACACTTTTGGTCAGAATAAATCATTTGCACATGCTCAGTAGGTTTTGAAAAACCGGAATGACTGAGGATATGACTTCCGCCGAGCGGCTATATACATTGACATGTAAGCTCTGTCATATACGAGACGATCTTCTAAACGTGCTTTTAATAATGTTACGAGTAACATTTTTAGATCCGGTTCTGAGTTCAGTAGCTCGTTTCCCTAGAGCAGCGGGACGGATCGCAGTCCTAAATCTCCCACACATAGAGCTCATGTAACAGAGCAGCCCCCCCCCATCCCATCAAACACAAAGCTGTAAATCCGCGCTCAACCGGTCCACTTGACTAGTTAAGTGCGGGAGCGGACTACTTCTTTTCTATTTTGTTTGTTACTTTTTTTGTTAAAGTCACTTCCCTCAGTTTATACTGGATCGTCGCGGATGAGTCATTAGTTGTAAATAAAATAAATAAAGTAATAAAGTAAAAATAACGAACAGCAATTATATAAGACCGAAAAATCAAAAACACCCCCCCCCCACAACGATATCATCGTCCATCCCGATGGTTGACAGCAAACATCGTCAACGGCCAATTTAAGCGATATCGCCCAACCCTAGAGAGAGCAGAAGGTTCTAACTGGTTCCAGAAAACGTTCTAACTTGATCCAGAAAACGTTCTAACTGGATCCAGAAAACATTTAAACTGGTTCCAGAAAACGTTCTTACTTGATCCAGAAAACGTTTTAACTGGTTCCAGAAAACCTAACTGGTTCCAGAAAACCTAACTGGTTCCAAATAACGTTCAAACTGGTTCCAGAAAACGTTCTGAGCTTTCAGGAGCTCCTCAGATACAGGATCCTGCTCCTCCATTCGCCCTTGGTGTTGCTGCTTGTCATTGGATTGGGTGGTCAGCAGTGGGAGGGGTTCTGAAAACTGGTCCAGTCTAGAGGAACAGGAGTGGACCCCTCTGGTCTAGAATCTCACCCCTCACTTGTTTGGCCGTGGGGGAGGGTTTAGAGCCATTAATTCATTCAGGGCCTTTTCAAAGCAGCCAGCTGATATTCCAAATATTGCTTCACCCGAGTGTAAAATGTGCTTTGTGTTTCAGAGAGTAAATGTTTCATACCATCCAAGTCCAGAAGACTTTCTCTTCCTCTTTCCACCTCACATATAATTCTAGAAGACCACAGAGTTTCTGCAAACCAGCCAAGTCCTACAACAGAGAACAGCACAAGAATGCAACTGTCACTGATGGAAAATGAATGTCAGGAAGTGATCAAGCATGAAATACTGCTCCTGCACAGGACAAACCAGGGAATACAGAAGCTCAGACTGTACATTTTCTTTTCTGGTCCAATTAGGCCAGACTCCTCCAAACAAATAAAAAAGTAGCAACGTAAGTATTTTAGGAAATGATTTCCATCAATTAGTGGAACAGACAAACAGCAGCAAAGGCTTCATTTTGGGACCTCGGTCAAACGAAGCCTCTGCATTCTGAAAAAAAAAAACATATCCATGAAATAAAAAGGAAAAGTTTGGCTGGATTTCATCCGTGTGACATTCCTGTTCTTCGTGGTTCTCTTGATCGGGATCAGATTTACCGTGACATCAAAACATGGAGAACTGCTGCCGACAGACAGACTTCCGCATTGAAGCATCGTTTTAAACATCATTCTTTAATAATTGGATCAAGTCATTGAAGCAAATCTACTTTTTCTGCTTCGGATTCCTTTAATGTGATCATGGATGCATGTATTTAGAAACATGCATTTTTTGAAGTACATTTGATCTTTTGTCAGAAATATTGCTGAATTTTTCCACAAAGTCATTTTTAGATCAGATCCCATGCTTACCTTCTGCAGGGCTTCAGAACTTTGGCCACTAGAGTCACATGGCCAAACACTCGCAGAAAGAACCTGGAAAAAAAAGAGAACTATAGTAGACAAGGCTCCAATTGTTTACTTGTATAGGGGTCGACCTCTGATCAGAAGCATGCAGGTCCAATTTCCGTCTTGCACGCCCATGTGTCAAAGTGTCCTTAAGCAAGACACTGAACCCCACCTTGCCTCTGGTGGAAGGTTGGCGCCAGTGTTCAGCAGATGAGCCGCCACCAGTGTGTGAAAAGGAGGATGGTCTGTGACTGTAAAGCACTTTATAAGTAAACGCCATTGATCACTGACCACTTACCAAAGTGTCCTTGGGCAAGACACGGAAATCCACGTTGCTCCTGACTGTTACAGGTTGGTGCCAGTGGAGCAGCCATCAGTGTGTGGGTGGGGGATGGGCTGAGATGATGGACTCTGGACTGAGAAGATTGGCTCAGGACTGAAGCGATGGACTCGGCACTGAGGCCATAGACTCGAGACAGAGGCCATGGACTCGGGACTGAGTGATGGACTCGGCACTGAGATGATTGGCTCGGGACTGAAGCGATGGACTCGGGACTGAGGCCATGGACTCGGGACTGAGGCCATGGACTCGAGACAGAGACCATGGACTCGAGACAGAGACCATGGATCGAGACAGAGGCCATGGACTCGAGACAGAGGCCATGGACTCGAGACAGAGGCCATGGACCTGGACTGAGATGATTGGCTCCAGGACTGAAGCAGGATTCTGACTGAGACTACGGACTCGGGACTGAGACCATGGACTCGGGACTGAGACATGGACTCGAGACAGAGACCATGGACTCGGGACTGAGGCCATGGACTCGAGACAGAGGCCATGGACTCGAGACTGAGACCATGAACTTCAGACAGAGACCATGGACCTTCCTCGGTGACAGAGACCATGGACCGAGACAGAGACCATGGAATTAGGACTGAGGCCGCGGACTCCGCACTTGAGGCCATAGACTCGGTGACAGAGCGCGGACTTGACTGAGATGATGGACTCCGGCACTGAGATGATTGGCTCGACTGAAGCTGGACTCGTGGACTTCAGGGGCCATGGACTTGGGACTGAGGCTGAGGTAGGATTCTGGGACTGAGGCTATGGACTCAGACAGAGACCATGGACTGAGACAGAGACCATGGACTCGAGACAGAGACCATGGACTCGGGACTGAGACATGACCTCGAGACAGAGCACTGCGGACTCGGACTGATGGACTCGGACCTACGCTATGGACTCCTGACTGATGCCATGGACTCGACCGAGGCCATGATCGCAGACAGAGACTATGGACTCCGGTGACAGAGACCATGGACTCGACTGAGACATGGACTCGAGAGAGACCTGTGGATTGACTGAGACATGGACTCCTAGACAGATTCCTGGACTTCCCGGCACAGATAATCATTGACTGAGACAGAGACCAGGACTGGACAGACCATGAACTCGAGACAGGAGACCATGGATTGAGACCAGAGACCAGACTGAGACAGAGACCATGGACCTGGACAGAGACTATGGACTTGGGACTGACATGGACTTGAGACAGAGACCATGGATCGACTGAGATATGGACCTTGAGACAAAAGACCTGCGGACTCAGACAGAGACCATGGACTCGAGACAGAGACCATGGACTCGGGACTGAGACATGAACCTGAGACAGAGACTATGGACCTCGGGACTGAGACATGGACTCGAGACAGAGACCATGGACTCGAGACACAGACCATGGACTTGGGACTGAGACATGGACTCGAGACACAGACCATGGACTTGGGACTGAGACATGGACTCGAGACAGAGACCACGGACTCGGGACTGAGGCCATGGACTTGGGACTGCGGCCATGGACTCGAGACTGAGGCCATGGACTTAGGACAGGGATCCTCAGCCTCCTCCTCTGAGGAAGTCTTGTTTTGTCCACACCACAAAGCTGACCCACCAGGTCCTCCATGAAGTCTGTGCACAGAAAGTCTTGTCTATCTTCTCGTAAAACTGTTCACCACCGCCTCTCCCACCCCGCTACTTATGAGTGAATTTTGGACGATGACTTTTTTACTCCTTATGCTAGCAAGAGCTGTCGGTATTCAGTGACTTCATGAAACAAAGTCGCATCCGTTGTTGTACACAGCCCAGTGGCTTTGTAATACAGTAGAGTGACGGGTCGCTCACATGAAGCAGATGTGGTCAACATGAAAAGAGGGTGCTGTGGGTCCAAACAGTTGATTTTCTCTGCATCACTTCCAGCAGAGCTGCCCGCTCCCAGAGATGGAAGAGGCCTCACCTTGTAAAGGGCTCCAGTTCGCACACGGAGCAAGGAAAGCAGGCTTCGTCGTTGGTGTCTTAAACTCCCAAAGAGCCAATGAAGTCTTCTCAGGGATGCAGCATCAAACTGGAGCTCAGGGCAAAGCTTGGACTTCACCTAAAACACAAAAGGTGTAAAAAATATTACTGAGCGGAGACTTTATCAAACTAGAAAGGTGTAATGCATAGACCAAGGGTCGGCGACCTGCGGCTCTCTGTGGTTTTATAAAATAACTGTTATGTTCTAACATTTTTGTGGCGCCTTTAACACTGTTGGGATGTGCCAGGAGGAGGAGAGCAGCGTGAACATATGGAGGGGGCGTGTCTACAGCTGTGAACGCCAGAGTTTTTTTTATGGGATGGAAGGTTCTTCTAAAAAGACAGTGAGACAATGAAAAGGGAATTAAAGCCTCATCATGCAGAATATCTTTGGCTGGTCTGTCCACCAGCTGTTGTATTTTTGTGACCAGATCTGAACCAGAAGCGGGTCGGAACCAGGCAAGCTGCTCGTCCCTGGAACGGCTCCCCTGTGCCGACGACCACGGTCGGCAAGCAGAAAACAGGAAAGGTTCATAAAAATAATTTAAAAAATAAAACAATAAATAAAATAAAACAAAAAAACTAACCGGCTGTTTATTAGGTTTAAAAAAATAAAATCTGAATGTAGACATTTTCTGAGTAAAGTTCTATGTGACTATGGACTCCCGGTGTCCCAACAATGTCATCCAAATGGCTCTTTGAGTGGTAAAGGTTGCCGACCCCTGCCATACACAGTGATGCATTCTTACCAAAACGGGTGTCAGTAGCATCTTGTCTAGCTGTTGAACTTGATGGACTAACAGTTTCTCAAGACTTCCTGTAGCGAGGAGCCAGCCCAGTGCCAGAAGGAGGTCTCTGCAGGAGAAGCTTCCTCCATCGGCCTCATCCTGAAGCATCCAGGGAGCGTGGTATCCAGTCTGCCACAGACCGGCAGCGACCAGCTTCCTGCGATCTGAATCACACCAAGAAAACTCACGACTGCACTCGCAGGAACGACTTCTACTGATGCGCAAAAACCCTGTCTGAATATGCAAAGCAGGACAAAGGATTTCATGATGAAAAAGACGGTGTTCCTAAAAAGTGACAAGACCATTAGTTAGAACTGAAGGCTTGAAGCATTTTTAAAATGATTAAAGGGTCTGGAAGTGTGTGTGTGCCTGAAATGAAGCTGATGGAACTGAGTGGAGGATAAGAAATGACAAGAGATGAAATAATAAATAAGAACCTGTTCAGAGAAACTGAATGTGTGGAAAAGAGGCAAAAAGGGAGTGAAGATGGATAAAGGCTTATGGAAACAGGGAAAAATAGACAGGAAAGAAAGCTGTAAGGCTGATGAGGAGGCAGGAGGAAGAGCAGAGGAAGATGATGAGGAGGCAGGAGGAAGAGCAAAAGATGCTGATGAGGAGGCAGGAGGAAGAGCAGAAGATGCTGATGAGGATGAGGAGGCAGAAGGAAGAGCAGAGGAAGATGATGAGGAGGCAAGAGGAAGAGCAGAGGAAGATGATGAGGAGGCAAGAGGAAGAGCAGAAGATGCTGATGAGGATGAGGAGGCAAGAGGAAGAGCAGAAGATGCTGATGAAGAGGCAGGAGGAAGAGCAGAAGATGCTGATGAGGAGGCAGGAGGAAGAGCAAAAGATGCTGATGAGGAGGCAGGAGGAAGAGCAAAAGATGCTGATGAGGATGAGGAGGCAGGAGGAAGAGCAGAGGAAGATGATGAGGAGGCAAGAGGAAGAGCAGAAGATGCTGATGAGGAGGCAGGAGGAAGAGCAGAAGATGCTGATGAGGATGCAGGAGGAAGGGGGGGTTCAGCCTTCTCAGGGAGGGGGGTTAGGTGGAAACAAACATCTGGACTCAAGTCCGATTTCTCAGTCCGTCCTTCTGCCAGCAGTAACTGCAGCTGAACGTGAGGTCAACCTCACTGACCCGCCTTCAGATGCTCCTGGCCCGTGGAGGAAACGGTTCCTGTGGCTAGGAGCAGGTTTTCCAGCAGCTTCCAGAACTGATCCTCCTGGAAACACAAGAAGAAGCTGATTTAGTCAGTTCTGCTGATGAACGTCCAGTAACTGCTGCCTTCCGCCTGCAAACTCCAGAGAAACTCTTCAGCCTGCAGGAGGTGAGGACTGCTCTCACTTCCGCTGAAATGCAGCCTTTAAAAAGCTCATAGCTGTAAACTAAACAGAGCAGATCAAACATGCAGACATACTTCCAGCCGTCCTCCAAACTTGGCCTGTCTAAACGCCTCCGGAGTGGGAACGTCGCTCAGACCGGAAGTCACCAAAAGTCTGCAGAGGGTCTGGATCTGCTGCTTCACTTCCACAGCGACACCCCGCTGCATCACGGTACCGATTCAGAACCGCGCACAGACTGGACGACTTCACACATTTTACACCCCAAATCCAAAAGCTGTGAGCGACTGTTTTCCTGCTGTCTCTCTTCCTCTTTTCCCTCCTCTCCTACTTTAAAGTCTTAAGGTATGTCGACGGTGGCAACCGGTGCTACCAGCGCCCCCTACTGTTCCGGAGGGGAAATGCCACATGTTTTTTCTAACAATAATAATTTACAAACCAAGTTAGGGCTAGCAAACATTTAAAATGCGCATACAAAAAATAAAATTAAATATAACAAAATAAAAATAGGTAAGGACAAGACAAGAACGCCAGGCAACAGTTTAAAACAACAATAGTTTTGATATATTTTGATATATTACTGTTGTTTCATCTAAAAATAAAAAAATAAAAACACTGACATTTTACGACACTGTACAAAAAGAATGTGAGCAAACTGATTTCAAATTTCATAAAATTCCCAACCAGTCCAAAATCTAAAGAAGTAAATTTTAAATCCATAATGTATATCCTGTAAAGAATTTTTTAGATTAAGATTAAGATTTGGATTTGAGGAAAATAATTGCATTTCTGTGTTGAAAACACTGAAAATATTGACTTTTTTATCAATTTATATTTTATGTTTTGGGGTGATTTTCAGGTCTTCAAAATGTCCTGTTTTAGTAAAGAAAAAACATTTTCTGGTGTAATTTCACACAATCCTGTTTGATTTAGTTTAAAAAAAATTAATAATATTGGGCAAGTTTTGTGTTCATACAAGTAAATTTTCAGAACTTAAACCCCTTTTAAATATTTTTCATAAGGAAATTTATTTATATTTTCATTTATTGATATTCATGAAAACTTAAAAAGCAGAAAAATTTGCCACAGTTCAAAGAACAAAAAGTCATATGAAAACCCTTAGAATCAGCATTTTTTTGTATATGTCTTTGTTTTGCCATCTTCTTTTGTTGAATTACTCCAACTGTTTTATATTTATGCTGACATGTTTTTTGATTTTTTTTAATAACAATAAACAAATAAAAACAGAAGGAAATTAAACAGCATCAAAATGATTTTGGATCAAATCCACGTTAAAGTTAATCCTCAGGGGTTTCCATTAGGTTCATCTTTTCAACCATTTTAAATAATTTCCCAAGTCATGGAACACACTGCAAAAAAACTGGAAGCTCCCCGATCTTATCTTTTTAAATGATTTTAAAACCAGACTGAGAGCACTTGAGGTCAACTCCTTTAAATGTAACTGTTTTTATAATTGAATGTAATTTTATTTGTTGTCTGTGTTTGTAACTTTTTGCTGCCTCTTGGCCAGGACTCCCTTGCAAAAGAGGTTTTTAATCTCAATGGGACTTTCCTGGTTAAATAAAGGTTAAATAAAAATTAAATAAAATTTCAGAGCTTTTTACATTTCATACACTTTACAACAGAAAAGATGCCTATGAAAGAAAATCAAATTTACACTTTAAAAATCTCTTTGTGGACAACACATTTTCCTAGAAGCATCATTCAGTTGATAAGCCTGTCATATGGAACATTTGATCTATTTCTTTGGGCTTTTTTAAAAGTTATACCTGGAACTGCCATATATTTGGAGGTTTGTGTGTGGCCCTGCAACAGACTGGTGACCTTGAACATTTCTTGAGCTCATTACTTAAACCGTTCCAAAGTTCAGTGCCACATACCGACACACAGAAACTTTTCTTTGTGGTTCTTATCAATTTGATCTTGAAGTTCCTACATCCTATATCATCATCAAGTTTAAATGAAATGTGTCCAAACAAACAAGTCAACTAGACAACTAACATTCACATGTTAGTTTCCTAAAGTTCAGCCCACTGTTGTTTTTCCACATCCAAAGAATCCAAAGGGAACATTCTTAGAACATTCTAGACACTGGATGGTCACATGACTTTATTCAAAGTCTGTCCACACATTGGACTGGAATGATGGACTGATCCGTGTTAATGACAGGTTCTCCTTCTTCACGCTGAGCCCGCTGTGGTGCGACGTTAGACAGGATGCTGAAGACCTCTTCACAGGTGTTTTGGTTGCTCTTTACTTTCATGCCCTGGATTTTGAAGTTCCAGAGGGTCTCATTTCTGTCTCTAGTTCAGTAATCTGTACTTTAAGATCATCATTTTCCTTGACAGCCTGAAGGACCTCTGTCTTTAATTTAATTTTTGCATTCATGTCACCACAGTTTATCTCACCAGGTTTGGGGGTGAAGGTGAGATGCATTCTGGTCAGTTTGCCTGTCTGTTGCAGGGCCGCACAAAGGCAAACAGCCACACACATTCACAGCCAACAGATAATCGACCTAGGAAGCATATTTTTGGTCCGGGGCAGAAAGCTATAGTGCCTGGAGAAAAAAAACATGCGTGCATGAAGAGAACATACAAACTCCACACTTAAGGATTTGAACCAGGGACTTCTCACTGTGAGGGGGCTAGCCAGTACTCCACCATGTAACCCCACTGTAATACAATCATATCAAAATGATGAGAGCGAGATATGTAAAACACACTAAATCTATACTTTTCTTCACGAGGAAGACATTGCTTGGTATTGTTTGTAGTGGTGGGAGGATTTAGCAGGGTCGACTGCTGTGTGGGCTAGCTGTTCACTGGAAGAGGTTGGGTTGGGAAGTCGGAAAAGTCCTAATGATAGACTGGTGGTGAGACGAGACACAGAGCCAGAACCATTAATCAAAGGGTAATTAATGACAGGGTTCCCATGGCTTGGGTCTGTTTGATGGTAAAACAAAAGCTACTATAGACATTGCAAGTAATAATTACAGAAGCATTAAGGAGATTAAGATCGGGGGAGACGGGTAAGTAGGTGGGTCAGGTGACACGAGGTCAAAGCAAGATGCTTGTGTGTATTTGCGTAACATGAGGAAAGAAGTAATGTGACTGGGAGGAGGAGGGGAGCAGAGACTGTACTGCAGCTAATGAAGGAGTGCAGCAACAGCTGGCTGCTTGGCTTCAGAGCGAGGAGGAGGGCCAGAGCGCCTGCTTATGATAAGCTCACCTGTTTCAACTACTATAGGTCACAGAGAGAGGCAACAAAGCAATGCAACCCGAGGGATGAGTTCAATGTGAAACAGTCAATCATTTTCTGGCTTCTTTCATAAAGAGAGAGACTTTTTTTTACTCATTTTTATGACAAATGGGAAGTTTATTTATTTAATTGCTGCAGTTGTTGTGGATGTCATTGTATGGTTTATTGTGTAAGACTGATCATGCTGTTGTTTTGATCACATTTGAAACAAAACTGAAGATGAATGAATGAATACTTTAAGGAGGTATTCAGTAAAACCTGAGCCACTTCATGACCCCTATAGACCATTTGATCAGCACTAAGCTTTTGCCTGATAACCCCCCCCCCCCCCCTTATCAGTACCCATTGCTAATAATACCGATGGCTGCTGGGCTCCTTCAGGGAACCATCGTCTTCTCCACCTTAGATCTTCGTAATGCTTTTAATTTAGTACGTACCAGACAGGGTGACGAATGGAAGACTGCATTCAATACACCCATAGGCCACTAGGAGTTATGCTTATGCCTTTTGGGTGGACTGATGGACCATCCACCGCTTTCAGGAGGGTCGGGGGGGGGGGGATCCAGTACCTTTTTATTGTGAGAGATCCTCAGTGAGTTCCCCAAATTCTCTGCACAAGGACATTGCTTATCCAGTTCCACTGGGTTGATCAGCCTTCTCGTCTGTCTGGGAGCCAGACTTATGAGAACTTTTGTGTTGTTTTGTTGTGTTTTCTTTGTGCAGGCTGACTGAGGCGACCTTTGAGCACTCAGTGTTGGAGTCTTTTGGATCTGTGAGTTAGTTCATTCCAGTTATAAACACCACACTATTGCTAATTTAGTGTCTGTACTCTAGTTCTAGTTTGTTTGTTTAAGCATTTCTTTCTATTTCCAATGAGGATTTTATCATTCATTAGTTTTGGGCTGTCAGGGCACACCGTCGGTTGGTTTGGAAACTACCTGTCTGACATGACACAGTGTGTAAAGGTTCAGAACCAAAAATCAAATCTTTTAAAAGTATTCTCAGGGGTTCCACAAGACTTGATTCTTGGGCCGCTTCTTTTTACCATCTACATAAATATTTTTACCATCTACATAAATATTGATAATAGTATCATCAATAACTTGCACCTGTATGCTGATGATACCGTCTTGTACACCTCAGCACTTTCAATTGAGATTGCTACATCAAAAATCCAATCAGCTTTTAATCAACTGCAGAACACCTTTAATAATTTAAAACTGGTTTTAAACTCTACCAAGACTAAATATATACTGTTCTCTAAAAGCAGAGCCAAACTCCAAAACCTGCACCCGATTACTACAAAAGAAGGACGTTTAATTGAACTACTAACCAAATAAAAATACTTTGGTATTTTAATTGCTCCCCCATGAACCGCCACCTTAACGTGGTGGGGGAGTTTGAGAGCTAAACTGTCTGGGGCTTAAGCCCATGGTAGGGTCTCCCATGGCAGACAGTTCTTGGGTGACGAGTCAGACAAAGAGCGGTTCAGAAGCCTCTGATGAAGAATAAAACCCAGGACTCAATTACGTCGCCCGGATTGGCATCACTGGGGCCCTACTCTAGAGCCAGGCCAGGGGTTGGGGCTTGCAGTCGAGCGCCTGGTGCCCTTCCCACAGTCCCCGGTCGGACTCAGCCCGAAGGAGTGACATGGGTCCACCCTCCCATGGGCCCACCACCCGCAGGAGACCTCAAAAGGGGCTGGTGCAATGTAGTTTGGGTGGCAGTCGAAGGCGGGTGCCTCGGCGACCCCAACCCTGGTCAAGGAACTTGGCTTACGGGACACGGAATGTCACCTCTCTGGGAGGGATGGAGCCTGAGCTTGTGCCAAAGGTTGAGAGATACCGTCTAGATATAGTCGTTGTGACCTCCACATATAGCCTGGGCTCTGAAACTCAGTCCTTAGAGAGGGCTGGACTCTCTACCTCTCTGGAGTTGCTCATGGTGAGAGGCGGCAGGGGGCTAAAGGCCCGTACACACCGGGACGAATATTCGCCAGGCGTTATTCGCCAGCGTTTTTTGTTTTTTGTGTTTTTTGTGTTCACACACAGGCGATTTTCGCTGACGATGAGCCGAACGAACATGCAATTTCATTCCCTGACGTTAGATGGCGCTTAATGTAAACAGAAATACTCCTGTACACAAGGTGGCGCTGCGCAACTTTACGCTTCTTAAAGTCCCTTTTCACTCAGAAGAAGAGAGCAAGTATTTACGCGATTGTCAGAATCAAACAAAGAAAACATGAATATTTCAAGCACCAGTAGCTCCAACTGGTGCTTGGTTCGGGGATATTTTAGAATGTCCATCATTATTTCTTCGCGGCAGTGTAGACGCTACTTGGCGTCTATCTTCTTCGCTGGTATTTGTGCTTAGCAAGGCAGTTTTGTGTTTAAGCGCCCCCAGTTGTGTTTTACTGTAACTTCAGAAGCTCCAGACACGTGTGCAAAAGCGCCATTCTCATTGGTCGAGTAGATTTCGACGCGACGCGTCGAAAAATAAAAACGAACCCGAAGGTTTTTTTTTTTGACGCTTTGACGCGTGCCGTTTTTTCGCGTCGGTGTGCACACTCTCATTGGTGACCTTTGTTTAGTCACGAGGCGTTAAACGTCGGCGAAAATCGCGTGCGAAATTTGTCCCGGTGTGTACGGGCCTTAACTCGTGAGCTCCCATCTCAGTCGCCAAGTGTTCACCCCGGTGTATGAGAGGGTCATGTCCCTCTGCCTTCGGGTGGGGGACAGGTCTCTGACTGTGGTTTCGGCTATGTCCCAGTGGCCCTCCTTGTCCCAGCGCAGATTGAAACGTTGGTACCTTTTAATTTACTAATGTATTCTTGGGTTGGTACTGCTTTATCTTCAGCAGCTCCTGGAACTGAAGAGCAGCAGCAGCTGTCAGCACCGGCTCCTGGTCTCTGTGCCCCGAGTGCAGCACAGAGATGAAAAAATGGCTTTTAGATTCACTGCGGCACAGTTTTGGAATGAACTCCACAAAGAGTTTAAAGTAAAGGAGTTAGTTTCTCTGGTCTCTTTCAAATTACGTTTAAATGAACATGACACAAAACTATCAAACTGTAAATGCTTTATTTAAGACTTTTTATGTTGATTGAGAGTGAGTGTAAATGAGAAATGTGTGTTATTGTTGTTCTGCTGCCTCTTGGCCAGTACGCTCTTGCAAAAGAGATTTTTAATCTCAATGAATTTTTTATCCTGGTTACATAGAGTTTAAAAAAAAATAATTTAAACTGAACTTTGGATTTTTTTCCTGCATCTGTTACCACCTGCTGTCACAATCTGTGCAAAGCAAATAGCAATTCCTTTAGCTGTGTCAACTCATAACAAAGTTCAAAGGCTGTCATGTGGCAACTTAGCTTTAAAAGAATAACAGAAATCATATTAGGTATAAAACACTTTAATAAATAATAGTAGTGTTGAAAGAAAAAAGGAAACTAGCAAACCAAAAACGTCACCAAGTGTTGGAAAAGGTAAAGCAGGGCGAGCACAATATCAAATTTAAAGACAGAAACAAATGTACGTTCTCCTTGATCGTTAAAAAGTATCAAATCAAAAAGCACATTCATACTCAAATAAGAACATCTATTTTACTGCAGTGGTGGAAATCCCTAACATTTGTGTCTGCCCCAGAATCCTTGGAGCAGAAACCGCATCAAATACAACACACGTTGTTCCCTTCATTAAACCAGAAAAACACACAAGCATCGTTACAAATGAAAAAGTGGAAAAGAGACACTTTCTTGAAAGCACACACTCATTCCCGCCCCTGCGTTGTCCGTGATGAGAGGAAAGGCTCCTGAGCCCCTCGTCTGTCCACCGCCAAACGTTTCAGCGGATCGGTGGAGTGAGAGCGGAGGACGCGCTTTACAGTGTTTGGACCCCATTACTCGGCAACTTGTACTGAAAACAGCTTAGATCAGGGTAGTTTCAAGAACCAACTACACAACTTTCAACATTATTGGAGTGCAACAGACAACAACTAGAATTGAAATTCTATCGGACATTTTCATTCTTTTAAATAAACTGTAGATTAAAAAAAAAAAGTTTTGTAAAGATAAAAAAAAGTAAAAAAAGGCAAAATAACATTCATTACAGGCACTGCCCCTTTATTTTCCTGGTGATGCTCTTTCAGTGGTTTAATGTGATGTTTTTATAAAGCCAGGAGTATTAAAAAACATAAATGTGTTGTTTTTTTCTTTGCACTGTTTCTGCAGCTAAATACTTTTAATATCTGCATCAGCGACACAGAATTGTGTCGATCAGTGAAGCCTGTGAGGTGTTCGATGAGGTGCATCTCTGCTGTTTTGGATGAGATACTATCTGCGAAAAAGAAAATGAAATCCATGCTAACTAAAGTCATGCCATTCCATTACTTCATCAAGAAACAAAGCTAAACAGACCAAGAAGCATCTACTAAGCCTTTCTAGAAAACTGCATGTCCTCTAGATCCACATGTTTCATTTCTCTTTACAGAGGCCTGAGTCTGAACGAAAAAAGGCACCGTTTGAAACTTTTTAACATTTTTTTTTTTAAGAAAGGGAGTTCTTTGGAATTGTGGAAACCCTTCCCAAACCATATTCTGATCCTTTTAACAACAAAACTTTGTAATAATGAAGACAACCTTTCCAGTGACTCACAGCTGTCCACACAAACAGCTCCAATGCTGCTTCTTACCAGGACCAAATACTATACATATAAATTATATCCTGCCAGTTACTACAATTCCAAAGTATTTTCTCTTAAATTATGACTCACGATGGAGTTTGACTGAAGGAAAAAAGCTGCATAAAATCTGTCATGGTCTCAGTAGAAACTAATAAACGGAATGACAAAAAAACTTCTTACACTTTAGAAAACTATAGTACAAAGCCTCACTTAACTTACTAGACTCAAATATACACAAACATTTCTATATATTTACATATGTACATCATAATAAAAAATTGTATTGCTTTGTTAAATGTTTGACGGTATAACGTTTTCCCTTTTGACGTTGGAGAAAATCAAGCGAGTGAATGAAAAGAAAGAAAAGGACAGACATGTGAACTGAGGGCATGAAACTCTGTGGTTTGTAGAAAAGAAATAATGACAAGTATGAGAATTATAAAAGTGGAAAAGGGAAAAAAGGGAAGCAAAGATGGACATGCAAGCATCGCATGTTGGACTCTGTGTTAATTAAAAAAAATCGATTTTCTTTTACTGAGATTGTAAAAAAACAAAACAAAACAAAAAAAAACACAGGGTAGAAACGGCCCACTGCTTTGGGTTAAGGCGGATAACAGAAATGACAAAAACCTGAAGCAACAGAAATTCCGCGTCCCAGTATTGTCACAGACGACAAAACCTACAAATCTAAAAGCTGGGACTTCTACTTTCATGCCTACTTTTATCTTTCTTTTTTTTTTCTTTTTCTAAATAAGCCACTGTGCCTAAAAAATGTAAATAAGGTGTGCCAACCAAAATCCAAAGTTAAAGTGTGTGTAGTTTTCACTTGAGGTGCTTTCAGGGGTCAGTTGGTTGTATCCATGTTGGTTATCAGATCACACATACTGGTCTTTAACGTCCTCGCTTAGCCTCGCAGCATTCAAGTTTTTACAGCGGTTGTCTTTGGGGCTGTACCCCATCCGTGGAAGCAGATTCCCGGGACCACTGTGTGATGTGCAGATCACCCCCCTTCTGATCAGCACCGCCGTGTTCTGGGGTTCCTTTACGAAGCACTTCTGATGTGACAGCTTGTTCTCCAAACCCGACACCCTCTCTTCACCCTCCTGGTTCTCCCCACTGTGCTCGTCCTCCCGCTCCCCCGGCCCCTCGTCACACGTCCTGTCGGAGGGGCTCATCAGCTTCTTGCATTCGTAGTAGATGTCCATGTCGCGGTTCACTTTGGGGGAGTTGCTCTGGTCCAGCTGGTTGTTGACCTGGATCTCCTCAGACGTTGGTCTCTCCCGCCTTTTCTTTCTCCTTTGGATCCTCCAGACACAAATGACAATGCAGAAGATCCAGAGAAGACTGAAGACGACACACAGCACCGGGACCAGGTAACCTGGAGACCAGAGATTCAGATTTGAAACTGCCACGAGTCAATGGTTAGATGGAAAACCACCTCTATTAAAGTCTGAAAAACAGACATCATCCCTTCACTCATGGAGGCGTCACAGTGTTTAAGCCTGTGCTCCTCAGAAAACACACGGCAGGGTGACACATGGAACGTTTACCCTAAACCAGGGGTCAGCAACCTTTTTTACTCAAAGAGCCATTTGGGACCGCCCCTAATAAAAAAGAAAGCACCCGGAGCCACAACCCGTTTTGACATCATTATATAAATTATGCATGTTTATATTATTCAAAGGTGCTCATTACGTCGATCGCGATCGACCAGTCGATCTTTAATGACATGAGTGTAGATCGCGGGCCAGAAAAGATTAAAAAAAAAAAAAAAGTACTTCTTTTAAATCCACCAGCCAATCAAAATCCTCACTGAGAAGAATGGGACTTGATTGACATGTAGATTGGCCAATCGGACATCGTCTGAAGCATACGTCGCTGAAAATGCACATTATGTTCTTTAAAGGATGATACCGCGGTCGCATGTGGGAGGAGCTACTGGTTCTGGTCTGATTGCTGCATGGAGCGATGTGTTTATCAATGCATGGTAGACATGGAGAATGTGGAGAGATCAGGATTATTATTTTGAAGAGTTCTATTTGGTAATCATGTTTCCATGTTTGAGTTCATAAGTCTCTGCTTCAACTCCTGCAGGGAAAGCTGCGTCTGAATGTGACGCCCGTGTTTGCATCTCTCTGACAGAGTTTGAAGCCAAAGCCCCTCCCTCGCCTCTCCACCTGATTTTCCTCTCTACCTGTTCACCTGTTCACATCCTCTGCAGCTGAGAGTTGGTTTCCCCCGCGCTCCACAGTGTGTCCTACACAGAGAGCGCAAAATACGATAGTCGGGGCGCTCCTGCGCCGCACAAGGATGAAAGAGCCGGACGCAGGTTATAGCGGGGATAGAGCGGGTTAAGCAGATGAATGAAAGAAGGCGGCCCGCTGAAGAAATACACATTTTATTATTAGTCTGAACTATCTTTTATTTAGAAAAATCTTTTATTTTATCAGTCCAGTATGAAAAAAAACAAAAGCTGTGTTGGGCGGTTTTTGGCTGGGTCTGGCGGTTTTCAGATGACTTTTCGGCTGGAAACCTGTGACTCTATTTGGCAACACTGGCGCGAACTCTCTCTCATCAGCGAGTTGCTCTCTGCCCCGCGGTACGTCAAGCTCACGGCAGAAGATCGGAGTGTTTATTGAAGCCGCCCCGCGTGCCTCTCCCTGCTATCAGCTCTGCAGGTCTCACCCGATAAATACGAGCTCATTAAGGTAGCTGTTTTTTACGTGGCTCGCGCTTCGTGCGGAGCCAGCAGCGCCTTTGAAATGCCATGAAAAATGAAAAAAATAAAATAAAATTTAAAAAATTATAAAATACTCATTATTTTCCAAAGTCACAGGGAGCCACAACAGATGGATGAAAGAGCCACATGTGGCTCCGGAGCCATGGGTTGCCGACCCCTGCACTAAACTGTCACCTCAAAACTTATTCATGGAAGTACAACTAGAGGTGTAACGATTAATCCACAGATCGATCGTTATTCATACGATCCAACCAGATCCATCTGTCTGTGGCAAGTTCATCAAAGTTCATCAAATCGACGTTTACCGTAATAAAATTGTTTCAAAGTGAGATAAATCGATTATATTGATCTTAGAAAATACCATCTACATTGAGGTACTGTAGGTTTGATTTATAAGATAAAGTTGACCAATCACAGCAACAACAACGTGTGATGTCATTAACACGGATCAGTCCATCATTCCAGTCCAATGTTTGGACAGACTTTGAATAAAGTCATGTGACCATCCAATGTCTAAAATGTTCTAAGAATGTTCCCTTTGGGTTCTTTGGATGTGGAAAAACAACAGTGGGGAACTTTAGGAAACTAATATGTGAATGGATTTGACATTCATTCTAGTTGACTTGTTTGTTTGGACACATGTTTCATTGAAACTTGATGATCTGGAAGAAATCCAAGAATCTGGAAAACTGTTCAGTAGCAGGAATGTCTGTCTGAGTCTCACTGCTGGAAGTTTGGATGAAGATGATCTGGATCCAATTTAGGTCAGAGACTTGGATTGTTCAACGAACCGATATGGATTATGAATCGTTTCGTCAACCAAATGAATCGTTACAGCCCTACGAACAAAAATCAAAGTTTGTCGGTTTCATCTTAATTTGTGTTACTAAAAGGTGGTTTGGTTAGGTTAGCAGGTTGGAACAATACAGGACTGGCCGTCTTGATTGTGTATGTCTTCGCAGTACTTTCTAAAATCATGTGGTTGATAGAAGTGGGTGACTCACCCACAGAAGGACACTCCACCCTCATCTCAACGTTGACCTCCATCACAGCAGCAAAGATGCTGCTGTTGTGGTGTTTGGACAGAGCTCCGGTGATGGCGCCGACGGCCTTCTCCACCTGTTTGCAGTCACTTTCTTTCAGCTGCTTGTTGTGCTCAAAAGACTAAAGGGATGAAAAAAAGAAGACAGGAGAGGGATTTATGCAAAAAGTGAGAGTTGAATCCCAAATCTTTTGTCTGATATTTGACGAAGTTCTGCATAGCACTAGAATCAGAAGCAATGATTCTAGTTATTTTAGTTCATTTGATGTGCCTTTGCATGAGTCTAAGCTGGGAGTTACTGTCCTCCATACACGTTCTTATCCACTAGTACTGCAAAGGTGCTGCCGAAAGTCAATATTTGCCTTGAAACAGCATCATTCTCAGAATTATTCAGAAGTTTTCTATATGAATCCAGGAGTTTTGTTCAAACTATTAGCAATAACCAAAGACCTTGACATTGAAAAGATTGTAAACCTTTTTCCGGTTTTATGTTTTGTATCTTACATTTAGCTTAGCATTCTTATTCATTTATAGTTTTGTATTTGTTTCAACACAGTGTTTAGAACCTCTAAATGTCCAGTAGGTGGCAGTAGAAGTCTTCTTCAGAATATGACAGAAACAAGTTATGTGTAAATCCTAAAATACAAGAGTTCAACCTCTAATTACTAAAGGACAAAGCTGACAAATTTCAGAAATCTACAGCCCCGAAAGTTTTAAACACAATTTAGGACATTTTCAGAAGAATAATTCAACAGAAGGTAAACTATTGATTTTACTAGACGAGTGACAATGACTGTTGGAAACTGACCCCATGATAAAACAATAACAATACACTAGTAATAATTATTATAAAATAATACCATTTCAAAAACAAGAAAACAATATTTCACTAACAAAAATAACAACTTTTATTCATAGTTGCATATTTTAACAATGTAACAATATAATAGTGGTTTTAAATTCTTCCACACGCTCCTTTTCAAGTTCAGTCATGTTTGAACCATTAGGAGCCCAAGTTCCCTCGAGCAATCATCATTCCAGAAATGTTTGCGTTTGGAAATTATTTCCTTTAAACAAAAACATGTAATCAAAGTCCCACTCCGATCTTCTGATTTATTTTCAAAGTGTTCCCAGTCGTCTTTTCCTTCTTAATATGTCATTTTAGCCTAAATCTAAAATGTTTTATTTTCTAGGACATAGTCTCTGCAGAGCAGCAGGAGATCTTTAGAAATTCCCCTTTCAGTTGTGGATGTTGGTGCGTAGTAAGCCCCTCCCTTTTTCCCATCATCCCCTTGTTTACACATTCTCTCCTGCTAGTTTACAACCCCTCCCAATCTAACATTATCCGTGCAACAAAAATGGCAGCAACATCAGATCTATCCATCCATCCAGTTTAGAACCAGATTCCGGGAAAACAAAGAAGTTCATGGATCTATTGGTCTGCAGGTGGATGATCAGAAAGGGGCGGAGCCATGTGAATCTGGCCCCGCCCACTGTAACTTCCACATCACTGCTACAAGCTTTTTCCAACAGTGTTTTTTTTGTCTGCTCCTTATTTGCAACTGTTTAAATACATTCTCAGAAATACTGTTTTAATCGTAACTTTCTTCATAAATGTCCTCCATGATAAGAAAAATGCTACAAGAACACGTTAAAAACACAATTTTGATTGGAGTGGTCTTTAAAAAGTCAAAACCAAATAAAGTGTATGAACACATGGCGGCTATCGCCTCTATACTTTAGAGACGGGGATCAGATGTTTAAGATGATTTGGGTTAGGCTACTATCTCACTGAATAGTAGAAGAAATACTTTCAATAACAAACTGCTTATGTATAAATGCAACCACATGAGTCTGTAGGGGGGCGGTCTATCCTATTTTGGTTCAATAACAGAAGCCTGCAGGCTTTGTTTTTTCCTCCTTCCTGCTCAGTACTGACTGGTTTCCAAAGCTTAAGTGATGTGATTAGAGATTCAGCTAAAATCTGGTGCCCAGCAAGGAGAGACAGACAACAACAACAAAAATGCAATGCTTTGAAAATAATTAAATGCTCCAGTTCAATACAAGCTGACAGCAAAGATTTAAAGAATCAAAAGCCATCAGGTTGTTTCTGCTTTTTTTTGTGGAAACATTACTTGAAAAATATTTAGATTTACTAAAAAAAAAAAACATGAAAAGAGCATGGAAAACGGGATATTCACCATGGCAACCTCCACAGCGTCACTCCTCAAGTACGACAGATCACAAAGGATAAGCAGCACACGCTCCGTAGCCAGCATCCGAGTCACAGGGAGGTACTTCAGCTCCCAGCAGACGCTCTCCACTGTGGTTCCCTGAAATCCACACAAAACACGCTTCAGTGCCTGACGTGGCAAAGATTCTCTTTAGGACGATGGAAGATCCGGTGGCGTGTGTTGACTGAACCCCCCCCCTCATCCGTCTGATGGTTTGGCTGCATGAGTATGGATGTGAAGTAGCTGAGCAGAACCTCTTGTGCTTCTAAGGTTACGTTTTTCTTAATCATTTGGCGGTTGGGACTGGTTGCCAGAGCAGATGAGTCTCCTTTCATCTGTACAGGGAATGATTCATCTTTCAAAAAAACAAACCTACTACTCTGTTGGTTAAAAAAAAAAACATTTCTCTGTGTGTTGCTTGGTTATCATCGAAGACCTTACAGGATGAAGATGGCAAACTTAGCAATGTGTGCAGGAAGAGAAGGAATGAGAATCATGAGGTGTGCAAAAGCAATGTTAGGAATTGATTAATACAGGTGTGCCTGCTAAAAAAACCGGGGGAAGACCTCCATCTGTTCACTGGACACACTGAATCCATGGAAATGCTTTACCTGTGGTATTTTGTCTTTGTTGAAGATGAGCGTGACGTGAGCACAACGGTTGTCCAGGTAGCCACTATTGGGCTCACACTGAGTGTGAGGGGCTGGGGAGGGGTCAGGTGCTGAGCACACCCCCCACTGACGACACGGTGGTGAGAGACAAGTGAGGAACGGATGCTGGACGCACTCGTGACCTCCAGGACAGGCCTGGGCACTGGTTTCAGCTGCTGATGAAGACTTTTCCAGGAGGCAGGGCCGCCGACCACACCTCACCTGGAAAAGAGACGGTGGGTGGGTTTAGAGCCCAAACGAGGTTTTTCACCAAGACCCTTGAAGCACACATCATATGTCATCTACCTTGGTACAGTGGACATCTCCATTGACACACTGGCAGGAGTTGCACTCTTCCTCCCACTGACTGCCATGAGGGTACTGCAGCCCACTGTGACGACACGGCTTCCCCACTTCAATCTCTGGATGAGAATAAAATTAGAAATGTGCGCCTCATAAATTGAGGGAACTTAGGACGCTTAACGACACTTTGAGATAACTTTTTTTCAGTACACATGATAGTCTTAAACGTTCCTTTGTTATACTAATAAAAGTAAAAGCTGCACATTTGGAGAATGCATTTTAAAAGCAGTGAACCACTTGTGATTTACGTAAGAAGGTGATGACATACTGTGGTAAGAGTTTTGGTTACATCTCATTGTCCTACATCCCAGTGGAACAGATTTAGGGGAAAGGACATCAGGCTAATGGCTAAAAATGGAACCAGGAGCTTCTATCAAACTCCATCAAAAACAGGCGTGTTAAACGCTGGGGTGCTTCCACTCATCTATGAAACTGGTTTCCAAGCAGTCGTAGAAAACACCTACGGGTTAAGGAGATGCTCTTTTGACAGCATCCAGGAGGCGGTACACAGTCCTCAGAACACTTCAGCTTAGAGATTTAGAGAAGGTTTTTTTTAGAAAGACACTAAAATTACTCAGGATGGTGCATTGGAGATGCTCAGTAGGATCAAAACCAACTCCAAAATATGCCACAGCAACTGAAATATACAAAAGTACAATTTGAGATCCTGCATTATATCAGCTGGTTCTTGTGGTTTGTTGTCACTGCAGGCCGATGGGCCTTCATGACACAGGAAAGGCTGTGGCTCACTCTACAGGCTACTCAAGGAGCCAATTTGAAATTGAACTTGTTTGGATAGGAAAGTGGGAAAAAAACAAAGTCAATTTCTTAGACAAACAGCCTTTCTCTCTCACATCAATTAATGAATCAGAGGGTTTTCTTTCATAGATCGCTGATTAATAGGTGGTCATTTCACCAACGTTGCTGTGGTTTGAATAAATGAAGATCTGATGCAACAAATCCCATTTCTCATGCTTACAGAATCTTTCAAACTGAATAAAGGAAGCATTAAACCAGCCTTTATGGATGTAATTATTTAGGCAGTTATAAACACCACAGGGATTTGCTTTGCTTACTCTCATGACATCGAGGCCCTGCCTTTCCCGGAGGGCAAACACAGAGGTAACGGTTGATCTCGTCGACGCATGTAGAACCATCAGCACAGGGAGACGACTGACACTCATCTATGTCTTCAAGAGAAAAGAGAAGAAAATAAACTACTTTACTGAACTTCAAAACACAGATGATGGAAAGTGAGTAAAAAAAATTCAGTTTTCAGTGCAAATACAGATGCAAAAATGATTTATTTTCTCATTGCTGTGACGATAAACTGTATACTGTATATTTGCTTCACCATAATGAGGAATTCTTATTTTATTTAGCTCATTATATACATTTTTAATACCTTTAGAACTGCTACCAATTGCTAATTCAAGAAATTCGTCATCCAGATGGAATCAGGAACAATCTTCACTGCCGGATCACCTGGCCCCGGCCACAACCCAGCCACCCTCACCCCACCGGCCACTTAATTATGTGCACCTAACTAATAATACCGGGTTGGACCCGGTTCTAGCCAATTAACTTTTCCCTTCAGAACTGCATTTATCCTTGGTGTCATAGATTCAACAAGGTTCTGGAAACATTCCTCAGAGAGTTTGGAACATGACAGCATCACACAGTTGCTGCAGATTTGTCGGTCGCACATCATTGATGCCGATCTCCCGTTCCACCATGGGGGGTCCAAAGGGGTCCAAAGTGTGCCAAAAAAATATCCCCCACACCATGACACCACCACCTCCAGTCTGAACCATTGATACTAGGCAGGATGGATCCATGCTTTCATCTTGTTGAGGCCAAATTCAGACCCTACCATCTGAATGTGGCAGCAGAAATGGAGATTCTTCAGACCAGACAACGTTTTTCCATCTTCTATGGTCCAGTTTTGGTGAGTCTGTGGGAATTGTAGCCTCAGTTTCCTGTTCTTAGCTGACAGCAGTGGTACCCGGTGTGGTCTTCTGCTGCTGTAGTCCATCTGCCTCCAGGTTGGATGTGTTGTGCATTCAGAGATGCTCTTCTGCAGACCTCAGTTAGAACCAGTCTGGTCATTCTCCTCTGACCTCTGGGATCAACAAGACATTTCTGTCCACAGAACTGCAGTTCACTGGATGTTTCCTCTTTTTCTGACCATTCTCTGTAAACCCTAGTGATGGTTGTGGGTGAAAATCCCAGTTGATCAGCAGCTTCTGAAATCCTCAGACCAGCCCTTCTGGCACCAACAACCATTTTTAAAGTCACTTCAATCACCTTCCTTCCTCGTTCTGATGCTGGTTTGAACAGCAGCAGATCGTCTGGACCATGTCTACATAAATGCATTGAGTTGCTGCCATCTGATTGGCTGATTAGACAATTGCGTTTGTGAGCAGGTGGACAGGTGTGCCGGTGCGTGTAGATATCTTTAGAGACTTACTGATGCGACAGTCTGGTCCTGCAAATCCTGGTGCACATTCACAGCGAAACCAGTTCACACCATCAATGCAGATGCCACCATTGTAGCTGTTTGGAAGACATGGAAAAATGCTCGGTTTGCAGATAATACTCTTTGTGGAAAGACATGTGACACAAAAAAGTAGACAAATATAAACAAACACATTTGAGATTGTATATTTGGCCCATTCAGCCCCAAAGTCACTGTAGAAGCTGATGACATGCTCAGCTGTGAATTATAAAATGTTTTTTTGGTGAAAAGAAATACTAAATGGTCTTATCTTATCCTTAATGGTCAGAATGAAGACACTTAAATTGTAAAAATCAAGTGAAATATGCTGAAACTATGCATAGAATATGTTTTATCAATTAAAAAATAGGTTGTTTTTAATTCACTTTATTACTGCTTAACAATCAAACTAGTAATAAATGTGAAAATGTCAAAAAAATGTTTTTCCCTGTTATCAAACAGAAAAGAAGATTAGGGAAAATGTGAATTAGGGTTTTGGAGCTCAGGAATAACATTATTTAGTAACTATAAGGTTCTACATCTGGAACTCATAAACAGCTGTAAACCTCCAGGTCATCAACTAAACCCAGCAAATGTGGAGAAAAGCAGAGAAGTGAAATCTCCACCCTGTCCAATGTGCATTTTAACAGTATTCATAGCCATAAATGATGGTTGATAATCAGAGAAAATGCACAATTCATGGAGAATGTGATCAGTCTTACCATGGATGTGGTTTACAGTCGTCAACATCTGCAAAAGATAAAATATTTTATGCATCAAAACAGAGCTGCTGCACTTATGTTAAGGTGAAGGAAGAGAGCCTACTTTGTGTACACGTCAGCCCTTCCCAGCCTTCTTTGCAAATGCAAGTGAAGGAGTCTCCAGCCCCGACACACGTCCCGCCATTCTCACACGGACTCGAATCACAAGAGTTGTTTTTGCCTGACAATTCGAAATATGTCATTTTTTAAAATGTTAGGATTACAGCAACGGATTCAGCTTCCATGCTGGTATCAAAGTGCTTGATCATGATCCGTCCAGCCGGTGTCTCACCTGTGCTGCAGGTTCTTCCTCCCCACCCTGCAGGACAGCTGCACACGAAGGAATCGCCGTGGTCGTAACACGTCCCTCCGTTATTGCAGGTGTTGGAGTCACAGTGACTCTCACCTGAACAGAGGCAGCATGACTAAACGATTGCAAATGTTTCGCTGTGTTCCAGCGCTGGTGGGCATTTACAGAAGCCAGGATTACATCAGAGGAGACCAACATGTCTGAACAACAGAGCGTGAGGGCATCGTCATCTTAGAACAAAGCACAAATACTACCGCTAACTCTTTCTACCTCCCAATATGTGTAAATACTCAGTTTCCCTCTTCAGACGTATTTAATGCTGTTTCTTAAAAATGTCAAAGGCTCACGTGAGTGGCAGGTTTTCCCCTTCCAGTTGTCCACACAGTTGCAGTAGAAGTCGTTGAGGAGATCAACACACTGGCCGCCGTTCTGACAGGGAAGTCTGCTGCACTCGTTCACCTCTGGAAGCAGACGCATCAGCAAATCAAAGAAGCACAAAGTCTCTTGTGTTAGCAAAAGCAACACCTTTTTATCAGGTAAAAAGCATATTATTTTTTTTTAAGTTTATTGTAATCTTTTTTTTTATATAAAACTGTAAATAAAAATCTAAAATACTAACAAAAAAGAATTTGATTTTAAGGAGTCTGCAATATATTGAAAACATTTGACTATCCTAAAGCAAGACAACTTTGGGGAAAAAAACAAGGATATTTACACCCAGCTACCGTAAATGAGATGCTTTGGCATCTCTTTTTGGCGGAAGTATTTGACTTTAATCTGACCATTTTTTTTAAAAACATCTTCTAATAACAGTGCACTGGAATTCACCGAGGTTTTAAGCTGCTTCTTTTGTCTCAGAGACTAACCTAAACGACACACTGATACCTGCTAAGCCCATTCCACCTCCCCGCTGCACCCCCACACCCACCAGAATCACAGAGGAGGCCTTCCCAGCCGCCTGGGCAGATACACCGGAAGGAGTTGATCCCATCAATGCAAGTGCCTCCATTTTTGCAGGGGTTGGAGGCACAGTCATTTATGTCTGCAGGCAAAGAGTTCATTTTGGGGTTTGGTCACCTGGGTTTTTAAGAACAAAACATTTAAAGTAAAGGAAAAAAACAAAACCTTATTCCAAACAGCTTTGTGGTCATATTTTATTCAATAAATAAATCTGCAAACCTCTATTTTTTTATGGCCATTTTGTCAGCTAAGAAGAAAAAAAATATTTTCTCTAATACTCCAAATACATTTATGTGGAAATGAAATGATTGGTGAGGATGTGAAAAAGTGAGTAGCTAAAGTCTTAGTCTTAACTGTCCTTACGGGTGGATACGGGCGGTCTGCGGGTGAAAAATGAGCAAATCTGAACGGGGCAGGCAGGTGAGCTTTAATATGGTAGAAGCCGGTCAGCCTGTGAGGTGAAAACGTCCGTGTACATTTCTGCTACGGGCATGCTGCAGGCGTCAGGTTGTAGTGAACCCTTAAGACACATAAGGGTGAAGACTTTCTGAATCCCTCCTGAACCCTCCGCAGGCCACAGGAAGCCCGTTAGTGCTGTTCACGGCGCTCCTGGCTGCAGCCTGCCTGTTAGAGATGAGGGCCATCAAAGCCTGCGTGGACGTTCTACGGGCGCGTATGCATCACGTGCACGGCCTGTGTTTGCAGCATATTGCGTGCGGTCCGTAGGGAACCAGTGCGTGCACCAGACTAATGACTAAAGTGATGCGTAAAGGACATTCTTCGACAGCATCACCCGAGTGTCATAATTGGGTCGAACTTACATTATCCTTACAAATACTTCACGATACACTTACAGCACACACGGCAATCCTATGTTCTACTTTCATGAGGTGGTCGCTGGAACTTCAAGGCAACTGCAAGACACGCCTGTGCTCCTCAGTCGCTCCTCTCTACGACCCTCTACAGGTCCGGACAGCCCAAAAACCAGCAGCACCGGTGAGGGTGCATGTAACTAAAGCTTAAACCACACAAATCAAAACTATCAGTTCCGAGCTGAAGGAGCTGAAAGTCCAACAGCTTCAGCTGTTTGGGTTTTATTAAAACATTTGCAGCTTGCATTTAGGTGAAAATGACAGATGAGTAAATGAGTAAAGAGTATGAGTAAAGACTGATGTGACCTTTTTACGACTTTCTTGCCACAATCATTTCTTATAACAGCTTCTAAAAAATCCCAAATGTAGCATCAACAGATAATCCTAATCATATCTTTAGCAAAAGCTAAACAAACCATTTTTTTTTTCATAGAAAGGTTTTGGGGGTGTTAAAATACTCAAAGGTATTATGGATGCTGTGGTGTGTGTGCCTCCTCTTCTGCATGCTACATTTAGACTGTGCATGCGTTTGGGCTGTTAGCCAGGGGAATAATGACTCACTCTCGTGACAGTAGAGGCCGGTGAATCCCGAATCACAGGAGCAGCTGAAGTTCCCAGCAGTCAGGCTGATGCAGCGTCCGTGTGGTCGACACACATTGGATGAGATGCGCCGCACAAGCTGTTGGGTGTCGTTGGTGAAAACACCAACAGTGCAACTGTCAATTGCTTGAATGAAAGAAATGAAAAGAAGGTGCGGTGAGCAGAGGAGGAGAGTTGGAAGTCACTAACATTCTGGGGAAAAAAAGGACTTTACCAAGACATGTGTTGGTCTTACAATGGTCCTTCGCTTCTGAACAGGTTTTGCCCTCATGCTCGTTGGAACAGCTACAGTAAAAATCATTCAAGCGGCGGAAACACTGGGCCTTGTTGTGACAGGGGTTGGGCCGGCAAGGGTCATTCTGCACCTTGAAGGGGTAAAAAAACACAGAATCTGATCTGAAACCTTCTGTTCTGTTTTCAAAATAGGTACAAGTGCCGTTTTGGAGTACATGTGTGGAGGGCTTACCTCGCATGTTGCCCCTGTGAAGCCCTGAGGGCATTCGCACAGGAAGTGATCCAACAAAGCGTGGCAGTGGCCACCATTTTTGCATGGACCGCTAGAGCACAGGTTCCTCTGCACCTCGCAGTGGCGACCCACAAAACCTGGTTGGCAGACACACTGGTAGCCTTTGGCACTTTCCTGATGTAGAGACAAGAAATTCAATGTAGGGCTACTTGGAAATAAGGGGGGTACTCCTGCTGCATGTTGACCCGGTTGACCCCTATGTGTGCTTTTCTCTGTATAATAGATTCATTTGAAATCCTTAAAAAAACAAGGAAAGGTTTCAACAACATTTTATTTTTTCAGCAAAAATGTACAAAGATTTGTTTTATTTTTTGTATTTGTGCAAAACTTTCAATGCTATTAAGGACTTCTTTTGGTATAATATGAAATGATAAACGTTTGACATTATGAACACTTTGATATGAAGCAATAAAAGCAGAACATTGTGAAGAAAACTTTCTGGGGACTCACCTTGCAGGCTCCTCCGTTCTGACACTGCCCTTGGCAGCTGTTCAGATCTGTGGGGGAAAAAGCAGGGCTTCATATTGAGGTGGACACAAACACAGATCTAACTTTCTATTACTCACTATTGCATGCAGCTGCAGAGTGGAAACGTTTTAGTGCCATTAAGGGAAAGTTTTCAAGGACTCAAAGTGATGCAAAAGCAGACATGCAGACAGTTACGAGAGCAGGTAGTGAAACAGAGCTGCAGAGGAAAAAGTGGTTTAAATGTTCACTTTTTAAAGTGTGAGACGATGTTCTGCTATTACTTACCTGGAGCAGCTTTAAATGATCAATAGAGAGAGGTGTGGGAGATGGAAAATGGAGCTGAAGCCCAGCAGTTCTGGCTGAATCACTGCTCTTCCACTTGAGAAACAACGTCATCGTTTTACAGCAATAAAAAGTTGCAAACGCACAATCACAGGGAAGTGATTTCATTTCAGTTCTACACTTCTTTAGCTTTTAGCTGGAACTAGAAACTCTGTCATTGCTAGTTTTGAGAAGAAAGCAAACTTTAGAAAAGTGGAAGAGAGGCTGGCGGTCTGAGCAGCTGGGCTTCAGCTGTGAGTGCAGCAGACAGGCAGGACAGGGCTGAAACCGAAGCTTTTCTGGACTCATACTAACTGATGTCACAATTCTGGCCAACCCATCCACGAAAGCAGATACAGTGGTATCCACCAATGAAGTTTTTGCAAGAGTAAGCATTGAGGCAAGGCTTTCCCGCACACTCGTTAATGTCTGAAAATCGAGGACGAGATGAACAGAGACACTTGGATTACCCAATCACCAAGAACAGCTTATTCCCAACACATCACCAGCCAAGGATTTGAGATTTTCTCAAATGACAGAAACATTTCACTATTTATTTTGTTTTTTTCAAAGCTACAGAAAAGATGCACAAGAGTTCTGCATTCAAAGTTGCTTCTGATTTATCAGCGGTACTTTTCCAGCACCAACACTGCTGCACAAAAACTGTTACGCTGCCACTTGATATGCAAAGCGGGATCTAGCATACATTCATATGATTTATTTTAACAGGTTGATCTATATTAAAGATGCACATTGTTATTTGCAGAATTGCTTTAATAAAATGTGTTTTTTTTATTCCATTCCATTGTTACTATTCCTGTTTGTTTTGTAAATTAACACCCTGATAGATTTGGCATTCAGTTTGGCGACAAATCATTAGTGAAAATACACATTGTGTAAACTTTTTTGAAATTCGTTAAAATATTTGTGGATATTTAAATAATATCCACACAAAACATCACATTTCAACCCAACCCAACCACTATCTACATTTTGTGCCTTTTCCAGGTCTTTCATGATTCGTGCGTGATGTACACTATATTACCAAAAGTCCTGGCTCACCTGTCTTGACTCACATATGAACTAAAGTACCGTCCCATCCCTAACCCATAGACTTCAATATCATGTGGGTCCACCTTTTACAGCTTCAACTCATCTGAGAAGGCTGTCCATGAGGTTGAGGAGTTTCTAGGAATTTAGGACCATTCTTCCAGAAGGTCATTGATGAGGTCACACTCTGATGTTGGTGGAGAAGGCCTGGCTCTCAGTCTCTGCTCTAATTCATCCCAAAGGTGTTCTATGGGGTTCAGGTCAGGACTCTGTGCAGACCAGTCCAGTTCATCACACCAGACGCTGTCCTCCTATCTTTATGGACCTTGCTTTGTGCACTGGTGCAGAGTCATGTTGGAAGAGGAAGGGGCCCGCTCCAAACTGATCCCACAAGGTTGGGAGCATGGAATTGTCCAAAATGTTTTGGTAACCTGAAGCATTCAGAGTTCCTTTCACTGGAAATAACGTTCACCGATGTATAAGTTCAAAATCGCGTATACGGGACTCAGATTACTTTAAAGTTACGTAACTGATGCATGAATTTTGGGCCAGATCTGACTTTTACGTTGGTTTACGTGTTCTTTCCATGGTTTATTTGTACTTCTTCCGTGGTTTTAACATGGTTCATTCTTGATACATCTGTAAAAATTTCACGTAAAGACTACAACTTTTCTCACTTTTTCCACGTATTTCCACGTATGACCAATTTTCCTCCGTGCAATATGCATAACATGTACGTGGTGGCAGTGGGACACTGTCTTTATATGACAATCCTTTTACCTACTGGCATCCATGAAATACTACAACATTTTTGCTAGCACTTCCTAGAGAAATTTCAGAATGACTTTCTAGTGGCAAGACTATTTTTTTCCTAAGTTTTCCACTGTTTTCCATCCCCCCCACCCCTTCCCCCTGTTTATACGTACCCCTCCCTCAGGGTTAATGTCTATGTTGCATTCCCTAAAGGGCGACCTGCACATTCCAAGTGGTCAGTTTCAGAGGCAGCGGTTGCCGCACCGCCTCGCCCACTCAGACCATCACAGTGCATTTATACTAGTCCCAGGAGGTAAGCGGCACCTGTTAGGCTGCTGAAACGCAACACCCGGACCTTTTCCTGAAAACCCAACCTCCCCCTTGACTACTGCCCTGTCTCCTTTTGCTCTCCCTCAGGTACCAGTGCCACCTCTGAAAATGGAAGAGCTCTTGACAGTTGTAACCCTAACCTCAGCTTTTCATCTGCTTTCCTCTACACATGTTTACAGCTTAGAACAATGCTTCCTGTATGAAGCCAAAGGGTTGTTTTCCTCACCGTAGCCTTACTATTACTCTGTTATGGCCTGTCTGGAGCCAAAGATAGCCCCCCCAGCAGAGAATATTTGGTCCCAAGGCCAGCAGTTGCCAGGCTGTGGATTATTTTTAGCCTCAGTCAAGTCACCTGGCCTGAGTTGCAGATGATCCCCAGAAAGTGTCTCAGCTGGGGGTGCGTATATACAAACTCAGAAAAGTTTGAAATGACACTGAAGCAGTTGCACCAATGTTTAGCCAACAGAACAGCCTGATATGCTGTAACTGTGCAAATCAGACTCCTATGATGAGTTATGATGCATGAGTCGACGTGAGTGCCATGCACATAAACACACACACTGGGTTTTTTACAGCAACTCTGAACCGACATGCATGTATTATGGTTGTGGGTTTCTAGGCGAACCCTTTAATGCTGTTTCGAGAAGATAACTCAGGATTTTTTGGCAGCAGATCCAAAGGTGCACGGATTAAAGATTATTTTACATGACAGACAGACGTACCGATCTGGCAGGTCTTGCCGGTCCACGACGGAGTGCAGAGGCATTCAAAGTTATTTTCCATGTCAATGCAGGTCCCACCGTGAGCGCAGGGGTTCGAGGAACATTCGTCTGTGTCTGAAATAAGGCTCACGTTAGACGCAACGTCACACTCGCATAAAGCGGGTGCATTTTCCTTAGCTGTACACAACTGTCATCCCTCACAATAAAACAAAAGAAGAGCAATACTAAGTCAAAGATGTCTTATATAAATCAAAAGCCTTTCTGGTGGGGCTTAACTGAGTAATGGATGACCTCTCAATGGGTAACCTGTCTGGATCTTGTCCATGTAGACAAGCCCAAGGCACAAATGAAGGCAATGCTGTGTGCAGCTTTCTGCTGCTTTGAGGCAAATTCAAGCTTGCTAACATTTCTTAGCTGATCAATTGGAGTGACAGTGGATTGCTGCCATATTAAGGACAGTGGGTAGAGAAGGTCTGGCCCCCCCAGGTACAACATTGTATTAATGTGCATAAAGAAGGCAAGGAAAGATGGGAAAATCTTTAAAAGGCATCAGAGAACAGATGAGACATTCTTGAAATATGTAAAAAAAAAAAAAGGTTTAATTTCTGTCATTTACACTTTCAAATGAACAGAAGACCAAAACATTGGTCTGCAAAAGTTTGTGCCCCCTTGCAGTATTTATTGCATGCCCTGCGCCCTTTGGAAAAGCGGAGACCTGACCGTGTCATGGATTGTTCCTAATCATCGTTTGTGGAGACCCAGTGACTTCAATCTTAAAGATTTGAAATAATCGGATGTTTACCCATGTTAACCCATGTTAGACTGCACCATCCTTCCAGAAAGACCTGCAGATTTTGGAGTTACACTGTTTTACTGTAAAGACATACTTGTACAAACGTGGTCTTTATGGAAGAATCATCAGAATCATCTACGTCCTCGCCACAAATTTCAACCTTTGAAGTTCACAAATGAACACAGAAACAAGCCTGGTGCACTTTAGAGACACATTCTGTGGAGCAACGAGGTTCAAATGGAACCTGGAAAATGGTCGGAAGGAGCAAAGGTACGTTTGAAGAAAAAAAGGGACCAGAGTTTAATGAAAAGATCCTCTGTCCAACTGTTAAGCATGAGGGTGGAGCAATCATGCTCTGGGGTTGGAGTGCAGCCAGCGGAACAGGAGACATTTCACGAGTAGAAGGAAGACTAGATTCACCCAAATTTCAGCCCTAACATGCTGGCATCTGAGAAAAATCCGAAAATAAAGAGAGGGCAGGACAAGGCAATGACTCTGCAGGGGGCCCAAACTTTTACAACGCCATTATTTTGTTTTCTGATATTTTGAAAGGAAAAAAAGTGAATTTGACATGTTAGGAATCTGTAATCTGATGTCTTTCCTTGGCTTTTTTATGCCTAATGACAGAACGTTTTACCAGGGGTGTCAACATTTTTGATCTCCCACCTTTAAGTAATTGAATAATTTTGCATTTTGCAAAACATTGTTGTCAATAGCTCGTCTTAATCTGGCATGTCTTTCAACATTTGAGCAGTAGAAAGGGTGACTGATGCAGCAGCACCAACTTTTGTGGCTAAACTGCTTTAAGCAGGAACATCTGAAGGTGCCTACAGGAACAGTTCACGTCATGGACCTTTGGATTACAGTTACTTTTCATACAGACCCGTTGTGCTGAGAACATCTTTGATCTACTGTTTGTAGATCAAAGATCAAAGATCTAAGAAAAGCATATGCTTTTCTTAGTTTTTGTGCTTGTTGGTTGTCAATATAATATTAATGAGCATTTCCTGAGTAAAATGTCACTAAAGTAAATCATTACATTACAATAACCAGTAATGTGTTACTGTCATATATTACTCTTTTGGTAGAGAGGTACACCAAAGCGGTATAGCTGTATGTTAACATAAAAACATCTAATATAGGAAAGTCAATCCATCCATTTCTTAAACCGCTACATCCCTTTCAGGGTCACAGGGTTGCCAGATCCTGTCCCGGCTTTAAGGAAAATAAAATGTATTTGGTTATTTTGCTGGTGCTACTGGGTTTTAGATGACAGTATATGGTTACATTTTTGAAACAGAAAAAATCATTTGTTTTATTTTATTTTAATAACAGTTGGTGCATTTTCGAGTCTCTCACCTTTAGCACAGGTGGGCCCAGACCAGCCAGGAGGACAGTGACACTCAAAACCTGAAGGAACCTCATGGCACGTCCCTCCATTAGCACAGGGGTTGGACACGCAGGCATGTTCAACTACACAAAGAGCCGTGTCAAATTTAAACGTTCTCCAACATCTTCCTGGTTTTTGATTTGCCCACTCACCAATCTGGCAGTTCTTTCCTGAGTAGCCGTCTGGGCATGCACAGTTATACTCGTCTGGCTCTGTGTTCATGCATGTTCCTCCGTTTTTGCACGGCCAGTTGGTGCCACAGTAGTTTAAATCTGCACAGCAAAGTTAAACCCTCATTTAATCACATGCAACATTTTCTGAGAAATTCTATACTTACAATGATTATAAAGATTTTTAGTTTCTTAAATATGTGTGTATAACCCCAACACCCCCCCCCCCTCCTGGGGTCTGGTCCCCAGGAGCCTGAAGGTCCTGTGCAGGATCTTAGCTGATCCTTAGTCCAACCATTCTCCTAGCGAGGGGGTCACCGCCCTGAGTCTTCTCTGTCGTCTCCACCTCCCTCTTTCAGTCCTTGGTGTTTCTTGATACTCTCCCCTGAGGTTACCATCCTTTGGGATCTATCACTTGGGCCCTGTTCTCCCACTCGCCCAGGATTGCTCGGTCCGGTCTGTTATCATTTTCTCTGTACCTGGACGTCCCACAGGAGGTTACTCTGGTCTTTCCACACTACCTTCTAATGTGATTCCCATCTTGACGTTTCAGCTCATACTCAGCACAGATGCTTCTGTATGCTATGCCAGCCATTTGGCTATGCATGCCCTACCTGCTAGCATCTTGCACCCTGTTGTTGTGGGCTGGATTGTGCAAAGCCAACCTCTTATTTAATTTTCATTCCTCCACATCAGTGATTCAATTCCATTCTATTTATATAGCCCCAAATCACAACAACAGTCGTCTCAATGGGCTTCGTTCCAGTAATTCTGAAGTAAAATTCTGAATAGGAAAATTCTAAACTGACTAAACTAAACTAAACTAACATCCCTGCCCTCAGACCCCCCTTCTCGGTAAGGAAAAACTCCTAAAAATAAACAGATTCCAGAAAAAAACAAAGAAACCTCTAGGGTGTCCACATAAAGGAGAAATCCTACCCCAGGACGGACAGGCCATGGACCAGAAATCTTAGAGAACAATTAGCTTATCCAACCCTACAACTACATAATTAAAGTCCAGCAAATGAGCTTCATCTAGATTGAGTGGGGGAACGGCTGGGGGTGCGAGACGAGCCAGAGGCAGGATCCACAGCCAGGTAGGAGCAGGAGCAGAGAGGAGGTTCACGGTCAGGTAGAGGAGCACAAATGAGCCAGGGAGAATGATGCAGTACATGTCTCACATACTAGATTTAACGTAACCACAAAGGCTTGGTCATTTTGGAATCAAAGCAGTTTTTGTGCTTGCATTTCTGAAAATAACTTTTAAAGAGATATTTAAAAAAAACATTGAATGTACAAGGACACTGGAAGTTGTGACATTGTTTGGACTCAATGAAAGTTTGCGCTGACCTTTATCACAGAGAAGACCTCCCCAGTTCTTCTCACAGGAACACTCCCACGGCTCGTTGCAGGTACCGTGGAAGCAGCCGGGGTAAGGCAAGCACTGGTCGCACAGCAAGCCGTCCCATCCATACTTGCATCTACAAACAAAACAACCCAGAGATTTTTTTATTCAGACACAAACCGGTGACATATGTGGCAGACCGGACCAGACTCTGGAAAAGCTGAAAGTAGGAACAGAATTAATAAACCCCTTTTCGAAATTATCACTTTCATAAGCAGACAAACTGGAATAAATAACAGAGAAAATAATAAATAAATCCCTTTCTACAAAGGGCAAATTTAGATATTAAAAAATGCAACGTTAGTGTAAAAAGTCAATGATTTTTACAATACTGTATACAGAAAACAAAAGATCAACAAAGGATGTAGACTCTAATGGGTATAGTTTCCACCAGCAGATAATGAAACTCGTGATAGTCTTTCTTTGCTTAATGTTATCCATCTCTTAAAAAAAGGCTGCTTTACATTAAGAGCATAATAAGCTAAATGTAGCTAAAATTTAGCTTATTAAGCTGAAGCCCTGGGATCTGTGGCTGTAACTCATCGGCTTATCTCTGTAAATGTTGGTCACCAATTCCCAGATTCCTCCCAATTCTGTGAAACACAGAAAACATGGTGCTGGACGTTTTTTCATTTGTCTGAAGGGATCGCTAACAGTCGCCTGGTTGGATTTTGACCACAGCTTGGTAAATAAAAATGCAAAAACATATTTGATGAGGAGCTAGAGTCAGGAAGCACCGTCTGGTACACCGCCATAAATGAAACCACGGAAATCCATTAGTGTGATAAAATGATAACGTGTAAAAGGGATACATTATTGATGCTGTTTTCAATATTACCAATAATGCTCTATCAATTAATTCAACAATATCACATAGGTTTATTTAGTGGTCGGTTTAAATCCCCTGGATAAAAAATGTTTTTTGAACACATGAAATAACTTCCAGTTAGTCATACATGTTGTCTATTTGGTTTGGACTCTTGATCAGACGTGGGGCAGTAAGCACAAAGATGGAGGTTATTTTTCCTCTCCCCACAAGTGTTGCATGTTTTCTTTTGGCATTCTTTGTATGTCATGAGCTCAAACTTGGAAGAGCAGCTCCTTTCTGTAATGATGGTTTGTCATCTTGGAGCAGAGGCCTGCACAGGGGTTAGCTAATCTGTTGGTGTATGTCAGCACGCTGTTATTCTAAGGCTAGCGGCAACCTTGTCCCACCTGTCCTGTCATTTCTCTCTCGGCCTATTTCAAGTCAACCCCCACCCCCTCCTCCTTCCCACTTTACTGTCACGACCACTTGAAAATAGACGTGGATCGAGTAGCCTTGCCTGTTGCCCTGCAGCGAGCTGCAAAGGAGCACTTCGGGCAGCTGGTCGCTCACAGCAGCAGATTAATGACGAACCCCCTACAAAAACCAAAACGCCACACTTCTTTACACCTTTGAAAAATTGTTTCAGCTTGAAAAGGTTTCAAAAGAGAAGAACAGATGGGTGTGTAAACCAGGTAGATGGAGAAGGAAGCAAACGCTGACACGCTTTGACATCTACTACACTCAAGGTGGGCGCTGTTCTCTGAGATGTGAGCCTGAAGACATGCTGATCAGGCCACTGCCACACAAACCAGGCAGCTGATCATCTAGTGTCTGCCCTGATGATGGACAATTATGTCCTCACACGGGGGATCAAAGACGGGGACAAGGCTCCGCTCAGCTGCTCTCGAGCACAGCAGCCGGAGCTTAGAAAGAGGAGAGCGGCAAGCAGAGCTCAGCCCATAGCTCACCCAGAAGGACATCACTGCAATGCTGAAACTGTCATTACTTACAGGATGTCTCTGGCATCCCAAAGTACTGACATGAGCACAGAGGATGTCCTTTCGTTTCAAACTATGCAAACAGTTGTGCGTTTGTTTGGCCCAGTTGTTCACCTGCCTTTCAGGTGTGCAAAATGCAGATGCAGAACAATGACCACAATCCTGCTTTATGTTCAATGACTCATTTTTTGCAGCTTCCCCACCTTCCAGCAGTGAGCCTGGACAAGGCGGGAGCATAGGACATAAGCACAGTTGTAGAAATCTGAGCCAGACCGCATGCGTTTCCTGATGCAGGCTGTTTACAGCGTCCTACCAAGCCCCACCAACATGTTCTGCTGGCGATGGGTGGAGTCTCCAGCATGCAAACTGGGTCTGAAGAGGGGGACCCTGGAGCACATCCTCTGCTGTTGCTTGAAAGCCCTGGGCGAGGGGTGCTACCGCTGGCGCCATGACCAAGTCCTGAAGGCAATAGCCAACACCTCGCCTCCACCCACCAAGGAATATCCTCGCCTTTGTCCAGCCAGGGAAGACGCTACTAGCTGCTAGAGCCGCCCCTTCAGGCTGCTAACAGCACCAGACTGGGTGAAAAAGTTGATCATGAAAAACAGCTGAAATGTCCAGAAACCACCACAACCCGGAGGCCACATATGCTGCTCATCTCGGAAGCCTCCAAGCAGATCGTTCTCCTGGAATTGACCAGTGCCAGTGCCAGAACAATGGGTGGCGAGCCCATGGAGGTCACACGCCAGTCGACGTGCAGAGCATTCAACATGCTGGGCATCTTTGGGGTCATCAAGGAGGTCACTGAGGCAGCAACACCCTGTGGATGAGGAGGGGGCAACCGTGGGTGGGTAGTGCTACCTGGACACAAGCCGGGATCAGTCCCAGCTGGGTCACCTGGGAGAGAGTGTATGATGTTTGAAAGGCCTGAAACACTCCACGATGGTAGGTAACATCCCTGATGATGTCTCCAGGTTGCATCACACAATGATGTATGTTAAAAACCCCTTCAGACCCGAGCTTTTTTTAAAATTTGGTATCAGTAGGACTCCAGAATCCACCTCTGTAGTACTATAACCTAAAATCAGATGTTTACACATGTGATGTTTACACATGTGATGTCACACTGTAGAAGAGTGGGCTGCAGTGAAGCACAGTGACCGACCACTAAACCATGATGAAGAACGCTAGGACGACACACTTTTAAAGGAAACGCACAAAAAGCAGGTCTTGCAATAAAATGCTGAAATCATGTTAACTTCAGGGTCTTCACAGCCTCTTCTGGTTACAGTTATAGTTATTAGAAACTGTTGCAAATTTGATTTGAGCAAAACCTGTTGAGTTTTATGAAACTGGCAAACGTGTGATGTTTTCTTCTGGTTCTGCCTTAAATCTGTAATTTCACCTATAACTCCTTCAGATACATTTCACTTTGCTGCCAGTTTCTCTCCGTCCTAAAAAGTCGATGACTTTGATTCGACCTGCTTGGACTTTTTAAAATTGTAAGCCTGCTAAAAAGCTAAAAACCTTCCTGGCTCTGCTTTCTGCAGGTTACCAGGAAATCTGATCAATAATGAAAACAGTTAGCTGAAGGTTTCCTTTAGAAAACACCAACTGTTTGCCAGCCTCAGCTTCTTTCTACACACCACTAGAGTCTTCTTAACCCTTTGATGTGCTTCTGTGGCAGAGCGCTGCATCCAAGCAACTAGTCTCAACCCCCCACAAACAGCTGCCTCAACTCTGAGAAGCAAATTAAAGGTTTTACTTGATGCATAATCATAAGCCATGGTATTCTGGCTTTTATTATTTATATTGTTCTATTTTAGCTTATTTGACATTTTTATCCCATTTTAAATGGCCATTTTATTCCGCCACTTCCACCTATTGTTATAATTATTAACATGCTAGTCTTTAAATCATAAATGTCTTAAAAATAATATTTGCAATTGTAGTGCATCTAACTGAAATTGTGTTTTGTTTCAAACTGTACAGCACTTGCATTCCGTTTTTAAGTGCTTCATTAATAAGCAGTTCCATAAATTGCCTTTCTTTAGACTACATTCGTTAGACTGTTGTCGTCTCCTCCGTCATCAGCTGCTGCAGTGTTTCTCCACTCACAGTGAGTCTCCATCATGACTTCCTCTTCGTCTCCTCTATTCGATTCTCCTCCTCTTTAGCTGCCCAACTGCCTGCTGCTGGCTGGGAGGGCGTTTACAAAAGAATATGCATCTGCTGGTGACACATATGTCTTCAGATGATGATAGAACATGTGGCTTCACTTGGATGATCTAAAGAAAGTTAAATCTTAACAAAACATTTATTCATCATTTGGTTTATCAGGTATATTACATAAATAACAACAAAACTGCCTAAAATGTGTTTCCTTTTTATTTGAATTTATTTTCTGTGCAGCAAAAATCACTGCTGCAACTTTATGTTATGATCATTTTAGCCCTTCTGTATATGATCACTAACTGCAGAAGACTGCAATTACAAAACTTTGAGAAGTTTGACAAGTGTTGAGGACCAGCGTACACATGTGTGGCAACACAGCCATCTAGATGCAGCGTGCTTGTGGCAGCATGGGTGTGTGTCGGGCTCTGTATTGTTTGCCGCCGTGTCCCTCTGCGGTCGGCGGCGGTGCCCGGCTTGGGGCCGCTGGTGCAGCGGTGGTTGCAGTGTGGACAGTCTGTCTGGCTGCTGTGTGGAGCAGCATGAAAATGGGTTTAGGCAGCGAAAACACAAGGGTGGCAGAACCCACAAGCCCCAGCACCAGGCTCCTGCTGGTATTACATGGGGGCAGGAGCCTAAAATATCTCGCCTGCCCATAATACCCCTCAGACACACCACACCCATGGAGGACAGGGGCAGAGGTCTGGGGGGGCTGATGTGTGGGAACACTGAGTTATTTAGAGGCTAGTCTTGCACCCCCAAATCCAAAAGACAGACATGGCCTGCTGTTGCCTAGCTACATGCTTAGTAGTATTACATGAGCGAGCGTAGGTTGTGAAAGCGCTGTGTGCAAGAAACAAGATCCCAAACACCCATTTATAGTTTCTCCTCTGTCAAACTACCAGGCTTTTCTCCTGATTCTCTCTCCTTCCTCCTGTTTCTGCTCTTTAGGTCGATCAACCCCTCTTTCTCTTTTTATGTCGTCTTAATCATTTTAGACAATTTCTTAGGCTTTCCTACGAACATGTTTATCAGCTACGACTAGAGACGACAGCATAACATAGAGCTTCATTGTTCCCATGTTTATGGAATTTACTTGCTAAGCAGCTTCACAGCAAAGTAATACAAAATGAGAAAAAAGACTGATTTTTTTAGCATTAGTCAACTAAATACCAAAGAAAGAAGTTTTTTGGGTCATCAGATAAAAAAGTGTTGTAATTCTCACATCCTTTGTTCCTTTGGCTCAATATTTATCTCTTTTATGTCGCTTTCAGCCATTTCCCATTACCCTTTGCTTTAAATCCTCCAATCAGCATCTTCTTGCATAAACTGGTGCAGTTTCAGCATCAGTTAGATGAAGTTCCACATAAAACCACACTAGGGCTGCAAAATATGAGGAAAACTCGCAATTTACGATATTAATGATCAATGTTGTGATGACAATATAACTAATGATACATAAACAAATAGCAAAATGACCAAAAACCTTTTTATTCACTCTATTTCACTGCAACAGTTTACTTTAAAAGACTCAAAATAACTTAAATTATTCTCCAAATGACCCTCGTCAACGTGGGAGGCGAGCATCTAACATAAAAGGGCTCCATCCGATTGGTCAACAACGTGAAGGCGTCCGTCCGATTGGTCAAATGGTCTTTGCATTGCGCTTTTCAGTCACAGTCCCATTCATCCATTCACACACTGATGGCTTCACCAGAGGGAAGGTGGAGGTCCGTGTCTTGGCTAAGGACATTTGGAGGCGGGAATCAAACCTGCAATCTTCCAATCAGAGGCTGACCGCCCTACCAATGCACCAAAGTAGCCCCCTCGGCACCTTAATACTTCAAGCTGCCATAATATTGTTTAAGCACATTTAAGGTAACCCATGTATTGCAATTTTTGCCGTCTTTTGCGATACACGCATTGCACAGCTTGATATCGCGATAACGATCAATCCGCGATTTATTGTGCAGACCTAAAGCACCCAAACTATTTGACTAGATTATCTTGTCAAACCTATGCTCCTTCTGCAGCAACGATGCAGAATCCGTTAAATCCAAATCTTTCTGCTTTGATTTTCTTAAAGACCATTTATTGCTTTAAATGTCAACATTTTTAGATTTGGTCTAAAAACAGAAAGAAAAGAAGAATTTAGTGTTAATATTTTAATAATCTTTGCAACATTTTATTTACACCAATGTGTTTTTTTGAAAGTGCCTCCAGTTTAGAAGTGAAGTATATTTGTGGAAGATTTCTTTCAAAGAATGTAAAGTACCTAAAGCCCATGTCTTCTTTCAATTTCTTAAACAGTTTTCTGAACAAGACGATACAATAGAAGCCCATTGGGAAGACTATTGTTGTAATATTGGGCTATATAAATAAAATTGAAGGGAATTGAATTTTAATTTGCACATTTATTTTCTGTGAAACTTGATGCACATGACTATATTTCCATGTGCGACCTTCTTTTTTGCCTTATTTTCGTGCTCTGTGTTTACTGCTGTGCTCAGATCCATTTGTATCAACAAATGACAGTTTATGTCAAATAATTCATGTTCTATAATTGTAACTTTCCCTAAAAAAAAAAAAAAAAAAACCGTTTGACCGGACTGGCAGAGTTTCAAAACTCAGAGAGAAAGACCACTTTACAGACAAATCCCCATCATGAGCAGCTTCACTTCATGTTCGATCATGTCTGTGACGGCCCACGGACACGCTATGTCTGCATGAAACACACGACCACAGAAAAAGCAAGACACATGGAAGGGCTGCACAACTGTTCTGGCTAGTGCTGAGAAACTGGGGTCGTCTTAGAGCCCAGAGCCAAGGCACATCACCTTCTAGGAAAAAGTGATTAAGTATGAAAGAAGCACACACCTTTCAATAAGGCTGTGAGGAATTCCAACCTCCTTTTCTGCGCAGTCTCTTCTAGAATTAGTGCTAAAGTTTTTCTCTGTCCAAACAATAAGTGACAAATGCAGCCTGAGGTCACAAAGTCAAACTGGATTAGTCCATTCTAAACATCTGACTTCTAGTCTTTTAGCTCAAATGTAGAAGGTTACAACTTTTGGCTGCTCCCTTTAGGGGATGCTACATCGAACCCTTTCTTCTGCACCCTCCTCCCTCACACCCGCCATTCTCTTGTCCTCCTAAACACCCATGACCTCCTCTCTGGTCTTCTTCCTCCTCTCGTCGGTTATGATTCATTTCTTGACACCTTTTGGTTCTACTTATATAAAATGGGCACAGAGACAAAGAAGTTCATGAAAGCAGCCAAATCCTTTTTTTTTCTTCAGTAAATGCAAACGGACCTGTCTGTGTAGCAAACCACATGTTCATCTGTCAATCTGGAAGCATAAAGGCTGCCTTTCAGCTGCTGAGGGGAGAAACACGTATGTGACAGCATCACATTATCTGCACATTGACTGAGTTGAAGTATTCTGTCTTTATTTCATTTTTACAGTTCTAACCAGAACCCCCCCCCCCCCCATATCAGTACCCTGGAAGCTGTAAATGTTGTGAAGAGTTCCCCTCTGAAACCTCACAGTCAGACATTGGAAACTGTTCAGAAGCCTTCAAAGACCTGCAAATGACAGACTGGAGGAGTGAACTCCGAACAGCTTAGCCTAAACAGGAAACAGCTGCTTCTAAGGTTCCCAGGTAACTTCATCTTTTTGGCCTCTTTAAGTGGAATGGGCGGATTGGTCCAGGTCACTCCGCAGGACGGACTTTTTAAAGTCCGGACACTCCGGAAAAAATAAGTCCCATTTGCTTTAAGACACAGACAGGAATGACTCATTTGCATACCGAGTGCACAGAAACTCTTCCCTTTTCCCAGCTGGATGTCCTGACTGATTGTACTTTTATCAAGACGGTTGCCTTATTACATTCTGGTGATATGTTCTAACATAAACCTCAAACCCACTGAGAATGAAGAACTGCTACTTTTCTTTTCTCAGCTGCATGGGTACATTTTTGATCCCAGGGAAGCTCCAAAAACATGCTGAGACACATTCAAAGATGTTTTTCCCGATACTAATCCTCTGGCCATTTTCTCTGAGAAATGTCAGGTTTTTTTTTTTTTATGTTGCCTTCATTAATCAATCCTGCATCCTCAAAAAAACCCGCCCCCCTTTCTTTTGGTTTCCCTTCAAGCTCTTGGCACTGTTTGTGCAAAAAGATGTGAATGTTTCTTAAGATCCCTGATCTATAGTGTCCATTTGCACAATTCAGCTCAAACTGACTCCATATTTCCCTCCAGAGTCCTGCGTTCATGTAGCAGCTTGAAGAAACGCCTGCCTTCAAACTAAACTGTTCTCCTGCACACCTCTGTGGTCCTGAACGGCTTCTGTTTTCCAAAACTTCCTGGATAGTCTGACAGTAAGTCCATCAAAACATTACTTACGCAATTGCACCTTCACACTCCAGAAAACTGACTTCTGCTTCTAATCTTGGTCGAGTTTGCAAACAAGTCAGTGTTTTTGTGACATTTGTAATAACTGAACATTTTGGGCTTAGATGAATCATGACGACGTCTGGAAAGGCAGACCTACTGTAAGGACAGTTTTCCCTTCAGTCTGCATGTTTTCTAACCAACGGCTTCCTGGTTGTGAGATCAGGAGCTCCTTATTTACCACATCTACTCTCCAGGCCTGATGCGGGACTGCCGGAAGCCGGTTTGGTTCCATCCTGCTGTAATTCTCAGCTTTCAGTGAGAAGGTGCAGCAGAAAGACTTTCTGCAGAAAATGATCAAAGTTGCTAAAACTTTTAATCTGACAGAGTATGTTGATCTAATTTCAAGTCCAAAAATCACCCCGGGCCTGTAGATGTAAGTTACAGTGACGTGTAAAGGAAAGTTTTACTTAAATGGGAGAACTTGTTTCTGAAAAATAACCAACATCTTAAATATTGGAAATTTTCATTTGAAATCCATCCATCCATCCGGGACCGGGTCGCAGGGGGCAGCAGTCTAGGCAGAGATGCCCAGACTTCCCTCACCCTGACCACTTCCTCCAGCTCCTCTGGGGGGACCCCGAGGTGTTCCCAGGCCAGCTGAGAGACAGTCTCTCCAGGGTGTGTCCTGGGTCTTCCCTGGGGCCCCCCCCCAGTGGGACATGCCTGGAACACCTCCCCAGGGAGGCGTCCAGGAGGCATCAGCACTAGATTTCCGAGCCACCTCAACTGGCTCCTCTGGATGTGGAGGCGAAGCTCCCAGCTCTCCGTGGGTGACGAGCTTCTCACCACATCTCATTTGAAATGTGCAAAGAACAAGACATTAGCCATGACCAATTAAGTTGATGTGTTTCCCAGAAGCCATGAAATGTAGAAAATTCTGTTTTGTTTGCCTGGACTAGGGTTACGTGGGAACAAGAAAAGCCTGGACAGGTGTGACTGGGAGGAGTCTGTACTACAGCAGTGCTGTTATTAGCAGAGAACTGAGAAACCGAAATTAAAACTTAAGTGTAAACATGGCTGAGATGATTCAAAAATACCTCCAATCAATTTAAGAACAACCCTGGGATTTATTGACTTTCATGTCACAAGGCGGTGAGAAAAAAAATTTGGAATACCTTAATCCCAATTCCATAAAGAAAGCCCAATCAGAGCCGGTGGACTAAGGAGTCTGGGCCACCCCTACCTGGAGCTTTCCAATAATCCAAAGACATTTGGAGGGTGTTTCCCTACATTGGAAAACTGAGGAGGGGGTTCCCCTTTCTCCTTTTTTAGCGAGGCCAAAGCGTGTGCCACAACAACTGGTCCACACATCTCAGCTTCCCTGGTTGAGTCTAGGACAGAGAACCAGAGAAGAGATTCAGCTGAGGGTTGAACCCCACATCCGGTAAGAGCAGGGTAGGTTTCATCCCGGAGGGGAGCCCTGGACACAACCTGGACGGACCCCCGTTAAAACCCCCCAGGGAGCATTTGAGCCTGCAAATTCAGTCCAGGTGTCTTGTGGAGTCCTGTGTGAAACCCTGCAGCTTTGGTCAGAAAAACCGAAATGCCTGACTGGCTGGTGGGAATGTCCTTTGGAAGGTTTGTGGCCTGCTCAGTCCTACTTTGGGTGGATGTGGTTTGTAACAATTAAATAATGTTTCATATTTTTATAAAACATTCTAGCTAAGTGTTTAAAAAAAAACACATAGCTAGTTTCAGTTTTCCAAAGTTTAAAAAGAAGAACTTGGATGAAGATTCTCTACTCCAAAGAGATGCAGCAAGACTGTGCCAGAACCGGGTTGGAGATCTAATTATGGTCAAAAGGATGCATACCAGCTTCAGGATAAAATCACTGATTATTCACACACTTTAGTATCCTCAGCTTCTTCTTTTTCACGAGTACCGGAAAAAAAAAGGTTTATACTAAGTCTGTATCTTTTTCTCCCACAAAACTGAATTTCCAAACAACATTGGATCTGGCATGACTGGACAGCAGTGCAGCAAAGGGCCACATGCTGATAGGCAAGACAGACAAATGTTTAGGGCCCTAGATAATACGGGGCCTCTAAGGGCCAACCTTAAAGCATAACTACAATGTCAAGAATGCGTAACAGCAGTCACAGGGAAGATCCGCCTTCAGGGAACTAATTCTTAGTGTTTCAGTTCATTAAAATTGATTGCAAAGAAAGAGTGTCGGCCATCTGCACACCGCCAGATATGTCAACACAGAAACAGCCTTCGGCTCATAGTTGCCACTTAAACGTACCCCCCTCCCTTTTAGGCACAGCAATAACTTAATGAAGAACACGATCGCTATGAAGCAAGTCCAAAATAACTGTACCAGCCAGACAAAACCATTTTTCTATTCTACCACATTTTCTTAAAGGGCCTATATCATGAAAAATCCACTTTTTTTAATGTTTTTTTTTATGTTTATTCCTCACTTAAAACAACCCAAAGTGGTATTTTGATCCACTCACACATTTCTGAGTATTCCTCCTAAAACCTGCTCTTTGAGCACCGGCCCCTCCCAATTGAGTGGGTTCTCACATAGTGACATCACAAAGTGAGGTCCAGCCCCTTCCAGGAAGAGTCTGCTCTGCCAGCCCCGCCCCCAGGCTAACACACACGCCCATTTTCTCCCTTAAGCTAGTGCTGATCAGCTAAACATGGGCTAAAAACAAGGAGCTGCTGAGGCCGCCTCTTGGATGATGTCATGAAATGGGCGATACCCACACTGGGCGAAAGGCGGAGCCTCAGAAATCGAGTCATCTTCCTTCTGTGTAGAAAAAGGAGCTGCGAAGATAATTCATATTTCATGAAATAATCTTTCTTTAGTGTGCCAAGGGTCATATATGATCATATATGAAGATAGTTTACTATAAAAGGCTAAAGAGACCTTTAGTAAACAGTGAAAGCATCAAAGATGAAAAGAAGGTTTTATTGTCGGGCAGAAAATTCTGAATTAGCTCCTGCAGTTTTAGCATCCCTGTTTTCTGTTAGAATGTGATTCATTTTTATGATTATTACTGATGTGTCATTGTATTTACACACATACAATTTTCACAAATACCATGGGCTTTTTGGTTTTATTCCATAGAAGAAGACCTCATCTTTGTGTATAATAATTGAGCACAATCTCTGAACAGAAAATGTTGAATTATCTAGCTACTCTGTAACAAAATGGACAGTTTTTTGTTATAAAAGATCTGTTTAAAACAGGCATTAGGAATGTTATTATTATAACACAGAGTTCTTTGTGTGTATAATTCAAAAGAGGCAGCTGTGGTTCATGTTTTGCTTCTAAAAGTAACTGCAGGTTGACAGTTCTGCAGTTTTTTCATGTTTTTAACAGCATCGAGTTCCTGTGACACTGCCCCCCCACTTGTTCTCTACAGATCAGCACATGCAGCCAAAAGCTCTGGTCTGCGGGGCTACAAACGTCAGGAGCACACGGTCAGTCGCAGGTCAGCTTTTTGTCATTGTCTGGTCATACATGACCGCTGCTAGGATGACACACAAGCACACGCAAGCTCTGCCCAGACGAAGCAAACGCTGCAGCCGAAGCAGAACAAAGGGAAAGAAATCCTGTCTTACTTGCATTCCCCTGGGACGCTGCAGGTTCCATGAATGCTGTGACATCCTGGTTTGCAGATGGCTGTTAGGAGATATTGGAACAGAAGAAAAAAAGTACACGTTGTTTATGATAAAATCCTTATCTCAACATTTTATTAGTAAGAACTTGGAGTCCTTAATTCCCTAAATTAAACCTGTTATCTTTGTCAAAGCAGAAAATCCCTCCTTTTTCAACAAGAAGGTGTAGATGACAGTTTCTGGTGTTCAGCCCTGGGAGAGACACAAAATTCTTCCAGCCAAACTTTGGCTCACATTGATGTACTGGTTTTGTTTGACCTTTTTCATCTTGGTGTACTTTCTGTAAGTATGCCACATTTCACATGGATGATGGTAATACAGGCAGTGTTTTATGTTTTATCTAACACATGGATGTTTGTCATTACATAAATGACATCTATAGTCATTCACAGAGCCTATATGACTGTATTTTTGGCATGAAGTATGAAGGAAACACTCTTTCAGGGGAAGTGAGTGATTAATGGCTAGGTTTTTATGTAAATGTTGTCTTGTTGTTGTGATATTCTAGTTGTGTGCTGTGACATTTAAGCATATAATAAAGCATGACTTCAGTTTCTCTTTGATGTTGATTACATAATTTCCAGTCAACATTCTTGGTACTGACTGAAACTGAACTAAAACACGTATTTGAAAGTATCTGAGCTTATATTTCTCCCTCACCTGTTTTGCAGTCTGGCCCCGTCCATCCCTCCATACAGTTTCTGTTTCCCGACTGGTCGCACACATAATGGCCAAAGTAGTCATCGCGAGGACGGCACACCTGGTTGCACTTGCTGCCATAGTAGTGCTCATGGCAACGCACTCGAACGGTGTACTGCATGCTGGTGACCGACGTCTTGTGCTCCACAGTCTGTTTCTCCTCCCCTGGGTTGATCATACCTTTGTGGATGCTCCGCTCGATAAGCAGCTCCTCATCTATAGAACATGCAGACCATAAGTAACATGTAAAGACACAGAGGATACACATTCCTATTGTGCGGTTCACAGTCAAAAACCATCCAAACTAAGGTTATGTCATATGCTCATCCTAGGTTACTGAAATGACATTAGGCTAGCTGATGCTTAGCCAATAGGAGACGGGGTATAGGCCAGGAAGGGAGGCATGGAGAGCGCCTTTTAGTTGTTTTTTCCAGAAAGAAAGCCCTGTTACAAAGTATACATGGACAGAAAAGACATCCCGCTTAAAAGGAAAGCCACTGAACGTACTGCTGCAGCTTAAGCAGCCAGAATTCACAGAGAAGAAGTCAAATATCTTTATTGATAGAAGATGAACCAAGTCCGAATGACTGTCTTTGTGACTTATGACTTTGAGAAACTTCTTGGTAAAGCCAAAAAAAAAATGAAATCTAAAGAATTGTAGTGCTTTTCATGGCTATATACAGTGCCTTGTGAAAGTGTTCGGCCCATTTGAACTTTTCAACCTTTTGCCACATTTCAGGCTTGAAACATAAATATATAAAAGTGTAATAAAATATGTGAAGAATCGACAACAAGTGGGACACAATCATGAAGTGGAATGAACTTTATTGGAAATTTCAAACTTTTTTAACATAGAAAAAACTGAAATGTTTGGCGTGCAAAATGATTCAGCCCCTTTACTTTCAGTGCAGCAAACTCTCTCCAGATATTCAGTGAGGATCTCTGAATGATCCAAAGTTGACCTGAAGGACTAATGATGATAATAGAATCCACCTGGATGTAATCAAGTCTCCGTATAAATGCTCCTGCTCTGTGATCGTCTCAGAGGTCCGTTTGAAGCGCGGAGAGCATCACGAAGAACAAGGAAGACACCAGGCAGGTCCGACTCCTAGATGCTGCTGAGGAGAGGTTTAAAGCCGGATTTGGATACAGAAAGATTTCCCAAGCTGTAAACATCCCAAGGAGCTCTGTGCAACTGATAATATTGAAATGGAAGGCAGATCTACAAAGACCTGGCCGTCCGTCTAAACTTTCAGCTCAAACAAGGAGAAGACTGATCAGAGATGAAGCCAAGAGGCCCATGATGACTCTGGATAAACTGCAGAGAACTACAGCTGAGGTGGAGAGTCTGTCCATTGGACAACAATCAGTCGTAAACTGCACTAATCTGGCCTTTATGGAAGAATGGCAAGAAGAAAGCCATTGCTTAAAGATATCAATAAAAAGTGTTGTTTAAAGTTACCCACAAGCCACCTGGGAGACACACCAAACATGTGGTAGAAGGAGCTCTGCTCATATGAAACCAAAATAGTCAGTCTGTGGATGTGCAAAACTGATAGACAAACCCCAAGAGACTTACAGCTGTAACAGCAGCAGAAGGTGGTGCTACAAAGTATTAACATAAGGGGGCTAAATCATTTTGCACACCCAATTTTTCTGTTTTTTATTTGTAAAACTGGTTTGAAATATCCAATAAATTTGGTTCCACTTCATGATTGTGCCCCACTTGTTGATTCTACACATAAAATTTCCGTTTTATATCGTCATGTTTGCAGCCTGAAACGTGGCAAAAGGTTAAAAAGTTCAAGGAGGGCGAATACTTTGGCATGGCACTGTATATATAACATGTATTTCCTCATATTTTCATGTTAAATGCACATATTTAGTATTTATACTGAGTTATATGTCTACATGTTACCCTCCTCATCGACTGCAGTTTATTATCCTTCTGTAAAATACAACCAGATCTCCTTGTGCCTTTTATCTGATGAGCATAATTTCTTAAGTTTGGAGTTTTCAGCTTGAGACTGAGAATCCATTTTCACACCATTTTGATGAAACGAGTCTCACTGTGAATTAACACACTGCCACAGATTTCAGTCCTGCACCCACCACTCCAAACACCCAGACAGTCACTTCTGTTCATGTCCAGCAGTTCGATACAAAAATATAGACCAATCACAAGCTTCCTCTGGCGTGAAGGAGACATGCATAGAGAGGCTGTTGTTACTAGGAAGAGCAGCGGAGAGAGACCCACCTCAAACTAGCTCACGTCAACAACAGAGCTTTTCCACCACATGAAAGGCGAGCCTGCTTTTAAGAAGGCATTTCTCTGTTCAGTCTTCAGGACTGCAGCGTAGAAACTACCTTCAGTTATGTTTGATTGTGGGAAAGGCTTGCTCATATTTGACATGAAACCGGAGCTTTTTTCTGTCTTTGCCTTCTTTACGTTGAAAATGAATGGCTCCACGGTGTGCATTACAGTACATGCACCGACACTTATCACTATTAAAATTCAGTTATTGGGTTATTGCCCGTTTTTTTTATTCTATGATATAAGTAAGAATCTAAGAGAGGACAATGTTACCAGACAACATTCTATTTCAGAAGTGAGTGCATGTTCACATGTTGATGCAGCAATCAAATCTGTATTTTCTCTAAGCATACTTTAAACTGCTGTCAAAGCGTTCCCAGCAGTCTTCTCATTACAATGTTGTTGTTTTTAGCCAAAATCCAAAAACTTTTCGTTTTTCTAGGACTTAGTTTCTGCAGAGAAGCAGGAGTTCATCAGAAATTCGCACGCCAAAGGACTGTTGGCGTGGAGTAAGGCCCATCACCTCCTCGTTTACAGCCCCGAACACCTCCAAGCTAACATTAGCGATGCAACAATACCAGAGCTATCCAGCATCTCTCAGAAATTTTAAGTTCAATTTTCTTAATTTATGTCCTATATCATCGGAAAAAGGCCTCAATAACTTGTTAAAAACCCAATTTTCCCTGGAGTGGGTCTTTCAAATGATTCAATAAATTGGATGCTTTACAGATAATGCAGCTAAAGCTACCAAACATCTTTTTAGCACCATAGGAACTGGTCTGCTTTTACTTTGAAAATATTTACAGTTCTAAACATCAATTTCAGGATCTCCATCCTCCTGGTATTATCAGATTATTGTTGGTGTTTTTCAACAAACTGGATTTCTCAAGCTTAGACAGCCTTTGAGGTTTTTTTTTCTCCTCCACATAACATATGGAAGACTAAAGACCCAAATGTCTGATCAATGCTGGAGCTGGCCCAAAATGGTACTACAAATCCCACAATGCACATAGTTGTATGATGAAGGCTGGTGAAAGCCAGTCAACATCCTGCTAGAGTGGCTCTTTGCTTTTTGAAAGAGGATAATCAAATGATTCCATCCATCCATCCACCTTCTTCCACTCATTCGGGGCCGGGTCGTGGGACAGCAGTCTAAGCAGAGATGCGGGACTTCCTGCGCCCAACCACTTCAGCTCTCTGTGGGACCCAGTGTTCCCAGGCCAGCTGAGACAGTCCCTCACTCATGTCCTGCATGGTCTTCCCGGGGTCCCCGCCCAGTGGGACATGTCTGGAACACCTCATCAGGAGTCGTCCAGGGAGCATCTGGACTGCATGCCCAACCAGCTCAGCGGCTCTGTGGATATTGGAAAACCATTTGACCAGCTCCACCCCCAATCTTTATGAGGCACCCAACCACCTCTGGAAAAATGCTCCCATATAGGTTAATAGAAAAAACCATTCAATCCAGAAGACTGCACAGGTCAAAGCATAAAGTGCTAACGGAAAAACCACAAGAGTGTTTCAAGGAGTATCCGTCCATTTTCTTAATCCCTTCTGGGGTCACTGGGCTGCCGCTGACCGAGCTTCTGTTGGTGGGGGTTCACCCAGGACAGGTCGCGACCTGTCACAGGCTACTTTGAAAAAGTGGCACAGATACAGATAAAATACAAGTTCTTAGTGTGTCCTGAGTGGCAAGGTGAAGATGGTACACTTTAGACACTTTGCCAGCGATTTTTGATGCGTGTGTGAAATTTAGATTTACCAAAAAAACCCATAGGCATGTTTTGGGCCAGGTGCTATGAAAAGCCAGAGGCATGTGTGAGGAACATGCTAACTCCACACAGAGGACCCAGCTGGAACTTGGACCAGAGCCTTCTCACTGTGAGGCCATAGTGCTAACCACTACCCCACTGTGCCGCCTCAGAATGGTCTTTTCAGTTTAGGGTAAAGGGCAGAACCTTTGCTTGCGGAGTTGTGGGTCCTTCTTAGACATTTTTCATATAGAGTCTTTCAGAGACTTTGAAAGAGACAGTTACTGAATTTGACAGGATCAGCAGCCTCTAACATTAGGGCTCATCTCTTCTCTCACAACAGCTGGATTTATGCTGCCCAGCTGCCCGCGTGATAACAAGCGATCTCACTGCAAAACAGCTGCAAGCAAAAAAACACAAAAAACGGCAGAGCAACAAGTTCTGTGTCCATCTTTAGATGGACACATGTCGTCCTTTTCTTCTAATTCTTCTTCGGGACTCATTGCATCCCCACCAGCGTTAACATGATCTATCCTAACCCACATCAGCTAACCGTGTCACCTGATCTGTCCACCTATCCTGACTTTTTTCCAGAATGAAGTCGAGTGATTCTGCCTGCTAAGCTAATGATGCTAAGATAATGCTAAGCTAAGCTAATGATGACAAGACTCAATTCAACCTAGCGGTTAGCAGTTGTTGAAGTAAGGTGATGGTCAATCTCAGTCAGAACTCAGTCAGACCAGGTCCTGGCTCTGGTCCTGCAGGTCTCTGGTCCTGCAGGTCTCTGGTCCCTGTAGGTCGGTAGTTTCTGGGTCTCTCTGGTTCTGTAGGTCTCTGGTTCTGGGTCTCTGGTCCTGGGTCTCTGAGTCCTGCAGGTCTCTCTACACAGTCCTGTAGGTCATTGGTCCTGTAGGTATCTGGTCCTGAGTATCTGGTCCTGCAGGTCATTGGTCCTGTAGATCTCTCTGGTCCTGCCAGGTCTCTGGTCCTGTGGAGTCATTGGTTCTGCAGATCTCTGGTTCTGTTGGTCTCTGGTCCTGAGTCTGGTCATAAGGTCTCTGGTCCTGCAGGTCATTGGTCCTGCAGGTAACTGGTCCTGTAGGTATCTGGTCCTGCAGGTCAATGGTTCTGTAGGTCTCTGGTCCTGTAGGTCTCTCTCTGGTCCTGCTGGGGTCTCTGGTCCTGTAGGTCTCTGGTCAGGTCTCTCTGGTCCTGTAGGTCTCCTGGTCCTGCCAGGTCTCTGGTCCTGCAGGTCTCTGGTCCTGTAGGTCATTGGTCCTGCAGGTCGGTGAGTCCATACGGAGTAACTGGTCCTGCAGGTATCTGGTCTGTAGGTCATTGGTCCCTCTGCAGATCTCTTCTGGTCCTGCAGGTCTCTGGTCCTGCAGGTCTCTGGTCCTGTAGGTCTCTGGTCCTGTAGGTCATTGGTTCTGTAGGTTTCTGGTTCTGTAGGTCTCTGGTCCTGCAGGTCTCTGGTCCTGTAGGTCTCTGGTCCTGTAGGTCTCTGATCCTGCAGGTCATTGGTTCTATAGGTCACTCTATAGGTCACTGGTGTTAGCAGGCCAGAACTGTTACTGCTGCATCGGCTGCGCTGGGGCCAGACGGGCTCCAAAGACTTTTGGCTAATTTCACAGGTGGGAACCTGAACGCTTTACGAAGGAGGCATGCTGTCGTTCTTTAACGGTGGAAAGACCGTTTCTATTCATATGTCATTCAGATAAAGAACTGATGTTTGCAATGTAATGTTTGACAAAGAATAAAACCTGGAAAATTACAACATTGTCTTTTTTTTTTTTTTTTTTTACAAGGGATGTCATTAATCAACAAACTTTACAAAAGTTTAAAAGAAATTCGGGCAGAATAAGGAAAAAACAATTAGTGGGAGTAAATAAGCTACTATTGTTTACCTGAATATGGTAGCCCAGTGAGACAGTGGTTGCGCCTTCACCTCACGAGATAAGGTTCAAATCCCAGCTGGGACATGTCTGTGAGGAGTTTTCATGTTCTCTCCCCATGTGGTTTGTCTCCAGGGATTCTTGCTTCCTCCCACCGCCCAAAGACTGACTTCACAGGTAACTTTGAGATTCTAAACAGGTGCATGTGTGATTGTGTGACCCAGCATTACAGGGGCTACCTGTCCAGGGTTTGCCCCGCCTTTGCTCAGCAGGAGCTGCTTCTAGAAGGTTTAAGGACAATGTTTTATATAAAAATGTAAACAAATGTTTTTACATTTTAACAGATATGTTAAATAAATGGAGGGATAACTTGTTATGACATTGTTCCTGCTGCAGTCCAGTCCAGGGAGGTTTTCTACTGTTATAATTTCAGAATAATCAGTGGAGCTGTGGATTTTAAAGCCTCTACCTCAGAAATGTTTGTCTGTGACTTCTATATAATCTCAGGAGACAATTCTCTGTTTGACACACAACATGCCATCATTGGAGGACTGGACACCACTTGAAAAAGCAGACTGACTGATTAGCAGGTGGAAGACACCTGTGATGCTAATTAGAGGACACGCCTTGTTCAGTGGTCTGCAGCTCTGCTCTAACAATTACATCAGATCAAACATTACTTGTAGAGACTTTTCTGACTGACGTAACTCAAAGTGCTTCACATAAAAACATTTTCCAATTTTAAAAACCAAGACAAAAACAAAAAGGAAACATTAAAAAATAGATATCATCTCCACCCATCCATCTCCTAACTCCCCCCACACACAAGCACACATTAAAATGCATTAAATGGTTCAGTACTATCATAGAAATCTGGCTTGATACTTTAGTGGGGGAAACATTGGGCTGGGTTTATTAAATCAATTAATCAATCTGAATCAATCATAGCTTAATAAATCAATAATCGATCCATACAAGTTGGGATGGATCTTTTACGCCTTTTTCTTTTCCAGTGACCTAACAGACAACAGCAGTAAACACTACTGGCTAATAAACACTAAAAATAGTGGCTAATAGGGAGGCAGTTTAGCTCAGGCGGTAGAGCAGGTCATCCAACAACTGAAGGGTTGGCAGATCAATCCCCGCTCTCCCCAGCCAGCTGCTGCCCCCCGAGTGCACCCAGTCTGCAGCCTGCCACTCCCCCCAGGGGATAGGTGAAAAGGCAGAGAAGACTTTCCCCATTGTGGGATAAATAAAGTATCAATTAATGCACGGTCAACCTAAACAACCAGCTTTACAAAGATTATATAAATATACTAACAGGGAGGAATTTTCCAAACTCTTTTAAGGACACAGTTCTAAAGTAACCATTTTAGGCCTAATGCAGCGTTTTTTGTTTAAAGCCAAACTGAAATGCAGGTTGGACGACTCTGATGAAGGCGGATGGTATTCTGCCGAAACATGTAAGTTACGTTTGACACAAAACAAACCGTGTCTGCTAAAAAATAATTTAAGAACTTAGTGAAATGCAGGTTTTTCAATGATCTGCAAAACTTTTGTTGGAGCTTCTCCGTTTCAGAAAACATGTAACACTGTGTGGTGATAACTAACTTCTGGACTTTAAACAGGAAAGAATGAAATACATCCAAGGAAAAATAGATTATTAACCAGAAAATTATGAATACATTAATGGACTAAAAAAGATCAAATAAATAGAAACAGAAGTAACATAAAATCATTTAAATACCAAATCAGATTATTCCTACATTTCATCTAAAAGCAGATTAAAAAGGTCTTGAACTTTCCTTTCAAAAAGCCTACTGCAATGGTTGTTGGTTTGATGTCCTTCTTCTGGGAAGACCAGAGAGCAGGACATTAATGTATGAAACAGATTTATGAATGGTGTTGCATTTCAGTGCGAAGCTGCTTTTCTCTGCTCCAGAAGAATTGTGTGAACTGCATAAACGCTTGAAGAGCTAAGGTAGTTTAAAGAATGGACCTTTGGTGTCCATCGGTTAATGTAGCATTTCACAAATGGTCCAATTATTGTTTTTTGGGGGTAACCATCAGTTTTGTTTTTGTTTGTTTTTTGAATGAACAACACTTTACAGGCGATATCTGATATCCATTGGTTGATTTTGAGACACTTGATTTTCTATTTATTGCTTTTTATTACTTTTTTCCCTCTCTTTCCCCATGATGATTTCCAATTATGATGATTTCCAATTCTTTTATCTGGAGGAAACAAACCCAAATAGTGGACTAAGTGGACATCCTTGATGTTTTTATGGGTTGTGTACAATTTTTTTTATCACAGTTTCTTTCTAACTGTAGTCAAAGTTGTGTCTCTTATAACGGGATAAGTTTCAATTGTCTGCTGTTAAGAGTCCCGAGTTAAATTGGCAACACAAAGATAACCGGAGTTAGGTCTACAGTACCAGCGTGGTTGGAAGAGACAGCCCTCAGGCACTCACAGCGTCAGACGTACAAGTGGTTGAGCGAGTCGCCTGGATGCCGGCCTGTCACAGAGGTGTCTAGGGAAGCAGAGAGCAGCAGCCAGACGGTTGTAGGCCGCCATTCAGGAAGCAGACATCAGAGAGATGTGGGCTGGAGCTGCTCTGTAATTAACAGCTCAAGGAGATAACACACTCTCAAATCTTGATGAAGAGAAGGGCCAGATGAGGGTTAGAGAGGGGAAGACGGGAAGACGGGGCTTAACCCACAAAAACAGAACCAACTCATGCAGATAAGCCAATGCAATATTGTGCAAGAAATGAAAGTGGCTTCAACTAATAACGATCAACATCCTGTTTAGTAGAAACTCGGAGATGCTAACCTGAGATGAAATACAAATGCTTCAAAAATGATGAGACAGTAGCTGCATTTTCATCACACATATGCGCAAGACTTTACTGAAATTCTAGAAATGTAAAAAAAAACAACAACACAATTTCGCAATCACACTGTTTCCACCAAATCCTAATTATGGGAATAACCACCTCACGGGATGAGATGGTGACGGATGTGAACAATGGATCTAAAGCAGATCCATTCACATTTCTGCCACAGCACTAGCGCTCATCATCATCCATCAAAGGAGACGTCGGCGTCGTGACTCGTTTAATTTGTAAAAAGTCTTTCCATTGCAGTTTTGCTAAATATGTCCATTTCTATACGCCTCAAAACTCACCTCCTCCAAGAGCAAACACTGTTTTTTCGATAAGCGCAAACTGGAAGCCACACCCCCGTCAGTCTGCCCCAGGTCAGCTGTGGCTACATCGGTAGTTACCATCACCACGTACGAATGAGTGATGGACACATTGGAAGAACTTTGAGTGTCTGGAAAAGCAGATAAATCGGATCCATTCTTCTTCTTATTATTATTATAAATGTGAAGAGCTGCCTGTCCCTGTAACACAATATACCCAGTGCTGATGATGAAGCCTGAAAAGATGGGAAAAGATGACTTTGTGGCCACACAATAACAACACATTGTTTGATGCTAGTCTAACTATCTGAATGAACTTTTTCACAGTCACTGACATAAATAGACATGTTCAGTGACATGTTCAGTGTCCCACAAGACACTAAGCTTTTGGAAATGTGAGAAAAACTTGAGTGTTGGTTTTATCCCTTCATTTCCTCAATAAGACATTTTAATTCCAGACATGCTGGGGAAAAAAAAAAAACAGTTAGTCCGGATAGCAAGTATAAACTAGATTGAGCTCTGTGATTAAAAAACTCAGGTGCAAGCTGCAGACATGTTAGGACCGAGCTGACGGGTCTGTAGGTGAACCACTGTTCAGTCCTTCAGCTAAAATGGTCTGTTTCAAAGCACGTTTGTATCTTAAGAACATTTAGAGCAAAATCTATGGCTACAATACATTTTAAGTTTATTATACAGAAGCTGCACTGGCTCTGCATGTATTTTTACTTTTCTGAGCGGTGTAAACATGACATCATGAAGTAATCAGGTTACTTTAGGCATTCAGTCACTTCCCACTGCAGCCTGACGTGCCCCATATCGCCATGAGAATCCGTTCAGCCATTCCAATCATTTCATTCAGGCGTTTCAGTCACATTCATTGCCACAGGTGAATTAAATCATGCACCCACACATGCAGACTGCTCCCGGAAAAGAACAAGCCGCTCTCAGGAGTGCAGTGAATTCCAGTAAAGTACTGCGATGGGATCCAACTCATCAACAAGTCCAAGCAGGACATTTCTGCACAACCAAGTTTTCCGCTGTCGTGTTTTCATTTTCTTTTTTAAAAAAAGCCAAAGCTGTTGAAAACAGCAGCGACTCTGGACTTTTAAGATCGTTGACCACTCGGTTTATGCCCATTTATTCTAACAGGCATGCTGCAGCCATCAGGTTGTAGTGAACACATGGGGGTGAGTAAGGGTGAAGTAAGGTGAAGTAGGTGAGACACAGGCGTGTCGTATGGATTTTTTCCCTTTTTTCCTTTCCCCTGCACTATGCAGAGAGCTTGTTGGTGCTGTTCAAAGGGAAAGGTGCGTGCTCTTTATTCGCTCATTGCACGCAACCTGGCTGTTAGAAATAGGAAAATTAGACAATCAGAGGGTAGTTTGTGTGGGCAGGTACCCACAGGCACTTAGGCGCCACGTGCGCACCCCGTGCATAAAGCATGTGGTCTGTTAGCACTAGAACGCCCAGGATTTTTCACTCCCCCTGCAGCGTCCAGAGCACAGCCAAATGGCTGGGTGGCTCGAAATGACTAATTCAACAGCCTTCAATTAGCCACCTTTCATTTGTAAATGCAGCACCAACTACCTGATCATCTGGATGAAGACATGTCCTAGCTAACCACATTCTTTACTCAGATCAGGGTGGGGGAGGTTTTTCTGCTTCAAAAGAGCCTCCAAGCTCTGACAAACTTTGACTCACAGTTTGTCAACTGAAAAACCAAGATGCCTTAATTTTACTACCCTGAGCAGACATTGAAAATTATCCTGGAGCAAGTCAACCCATTTGACTCTGAGGGAGAAGAGATAGTCCTTTAGCTGGACTCAGACTGATATTTCTTTTGATAAGATTTCATGAACATCTTGTTCTCATTTGCTGATTCTAGCAGTTGTCTATCCATTTATTTTCTGTGCCTGCTCATCCTGGTCAGGATCACAGGGGTCTGCTGGAGCACATCCCAGCTAGTCACAAGCAACGGGGGAGGGGTACACCCTGGATGGGTCACCAGTCCATTGCAGGGCCACATAGATGAATAACCCGGCACACTCACATACACACCTATGAGAAATTTAGTCATTTTATTTAACCACATGTTTCTTGGACTGGGGAGGCAAAGGAGGCCTATTTGACATGTTTTGGAATTTATAGTTTCAACTAGAATTCAACAAAAAACAAAAAAAAATTAAAATAAACAAGAGAAACAACATATATCTTTACATTGCTGAAGGTTTTCCTTGCTCAGATCTCAGAAATCAGATCACAGATGAGGAGATTTCATTGCCATCAGAAAAGAGAGGACGACAGAGAGGAGACACACTGTGCCAACAGAAATAGCAAAAGATGGCACGATGTGGCATTCAGAAAAGGTTGGGAGGCCTCTCCATCACAGCACAATTGAATGTTACACTGCTGAGGAAGAGCCAACTGCTTTGGTCAGAAGTACAGTGTCGACTCGCTTACAGAGTTTCCTGTGTTTCCTCACTCTGAACATGCTTCAGACTATTCAGGACTGTGTTGTTCAGCATGAACGTCAGACAGAAGATGACAGCTGGTTCATGGCCCTCCCTGAACTAATGGGGTTCATTGCCATCCTCCTTGTGAGGGGGGGATAAAACTTCCATCCATGCAAAACGCAAGATGCAAGATGGTTGGTGAAAATGGGAAATCCACTGATCTAAAAAAACTATGGTCAGAAACCACTTCAAAGATATCATGCTGCCTTTACACTTTGATGTCTAGGGCACAAACATGAAACAAGTTGGGACTGACAGGTTTCCTGCAATCTCCAATGTTTGTGGGTTTGTTGTTGCCAACTGTATCAAAATTTCAACCCAGGCAAAATTCACTGGGAGCTTCCAGAATCAGTAAAAAACCTCGCACAGGTACATGCAGGAGCTGAGAAGGCGAAAAAGGAATACCGTGTTTGGTGACAAGCTCCCATACCTGGCAAAGGGAAACAGGTAATATGCCAGGTGAATAGTCAGTACAAGAACAATAATGCCAGAGTGCGCTTTGTTGATTGCTACAAGTATACCATGTGGCAAATGCAGAAAGGAGATTTTGGGGCAGTACCAAGTATGCGCAAACGAGTAGTGGGTTGAAGATATGACTTTGACCACATGATTTCTTTGCTTGAGCATTTCAGTATTATGCCGGTAAAGAAGTGTCTCTTGTGCATGAACGATAAATCTCAGCCAAAAAAGAAAAACCAAACTGTGGTGACCTCTTACTAGAAGTGACAGAGGTGAGGGGAAATAGTGAAAACTTGCGCAGCCACTTGGCTTGTCCTTTTTGCATGCCAAAAGAACAACCTAATGGCTGTGCTGTTCATGTGCAAACTATGTTGAAGGCTGCTCTTTGGGCATGTAAATTTTAACTAATCCAGCCACTTGGCTGTCCCTTGGACATTGTAGGTAGAAAAGCCAAATGGCTGCCCTACGGACGTTCTAGTGTTAGGAGCTAGTGTGCCTCTCACTCGAGTGCAGTGTAATATCCCAACAACTATTTACGATTGTCACACATTTACTTTTCATGACAGCCTCAGGGAAACCGCAGGACACACCTGTCCTCCTCTTAAGATGCAGCCGCTTTTCTCTTCAACCCTCCACGGAACAAGACTACACAAAGCACCCGTACAAGCCCCTCCCACAGGTGCATGTGACTTATCCCTAATAGACATTGGTCTGCCAGCGGTGCGTCTCCGTTGCGTTGAGTCCATCTCACCACTGTCAGTTAATTTACATAAACTTTGTTGCATCTTTGTTCCTACCCCCCCTGGATCCCAGAGGAGGGGTTTGTACTGTTATTCCCATGTTCCCATTCCCTAAAACAACCAAACCCCATGCCCTCTCCTTTCTAACCGAGTCCTTGTAAAACACCAAAGGATTTTTTGTTTTTGAACCACAACAATTAAACGGTCCTCTGCCATGGTGGCGTTATCCGCAGTGTTAGCGTTACTGCGTGAACACGTCACCGTGATTATTAAATGAAGTCTTGTGAATTTGTATTTTGAAAGTATACAGTGGGAGTTTTTATTTCGAAACCTGGACTTGTTTCCGGTTCCCCGACTTTTTGAGCTGAAATTGACGCGTGAACGGACTGGACATGGAACTCCTGCGTAAAGCTTGCGCTGTGGTGCAGAGGGACGGACGTGGAACGCAGACGTGACGGAGGCGATGAAAACATTCTGATTGATAAATGAATATTCTCATTTTTGTGTCAACACAACGGAGACACACCGCCGACAGACCAGAGGAAATCAGCCTTAAGGCTTAACGCAGTTCACAGAGGTCAGCAACCTTCAGTGGCCTAAAGTTCAGGTCAAGAACAGCGCAGAGCGCTTTCCAGGAATAGGTTTCCGCCAACCAGCAGCTGCATGGGAGTGTAATCCAGAGTAAAATCACGCCACCGTTTTTAGCGGTTGATTGGGGATTGAGTAAACATACATACATGTTCTTGGAAAGTATACAAAAATCAAATCATATTGAACATTATGTATGAACAGCAGTTTACTGACACAAACAAGAAATATTAACAAAAATGCTGTAAATCCTAAATTAAGTTTTTGAGACGTATACAGAGCGTCTTTTTGCAGACATAACCGCTGATCATCCGCATAGGATTCTTTGTGTCTTCAGTTCTTTTCTAAACCACTCTGCTGGTCTCCACCTTTGTTTTCTGGATTTTGCTCCCCAAACAGTGGTGGAGTGGTTAGCACCTTCACCTTACTGCTGGGACCTCTCTGCGTGGAGTTTGGATGTTCTCCTCGTGCATATTTTCTGGGAACTCGGGCATCCTCCCCCGGTCTAAAAATATGCTGAGGCGTGAATCTTAATGTCATCCGTCTCTCTGTGGCTCTGTGACGGACTGACAAACTGCGCAGTGCACCCCAGTAGGGATAGGCTCCAGCCTCCCATGACCCTGCACAGGACTAAGTGGGTTTAGAGGATAAATAAATGATTGAGTGTGGGAAAGCATGGATTTATACTTAAATGTACACCACAAACCTACAGTATTTCTCCTTTTTTCTAGAAATTTTAGTCTTGTGGTTTTAAAGCTTTATCCTTTATCCTGATGTCATTTGAAGCTAATGGTTGGATCTAATATGTGTGTCTGTAGGACAGCATTGGTGCTCTCCTAAACATTTTCGGCCCTAGACTAATCATGAATTTAGTCTATGCATTTAAGATCCAATGCTTCTGTGTGGAAAATGTTTTCTGAATTAAACTTCCTCATCCTGTGGCTTTCTGCAGAGGCAGTCACACCATTGAGGGGGGAAACCTTACCACTGCTGTGAGTGCTGTTGTCCCAGTCCCACGCCTCCACTATCACCGTGTACGCTCGCTGTGAAAAAAGAAAAGGGGGGGGGGGGTTATCACTCAGCACTTCAGAAACGTGGCAACATCCACACAGAAACGTACGTAAACAACATCAGCTTCATGTACATGCAGAGATATGAACACAATGTCGTCATAGTGACAGTGAGCCGCCATCCCCTCATAAACACATAGAAGCATTTCCTAAAAACACCCCAGCTCTGTTCAGGCGGTGAATCATGGTGGGAAAATTGGTCTGGTTCCCACGCTCTGTTACTGATTAGCTACCATGAGCCTAAGGCTGGTTAACAGGTGCAGCCACTCAACTGTCAAAGAGCAAAACATTCACCTGAAAACCTGCACCATTGTTTTACCCAGCAGGTGGTTTCTGCTCCGTTTTTCATTCCATTTGATGCCAAATATGACAGAATCTATCATGACTCAACCAGAAGCTGCAGTTTCACTCATCTTAGTATCTCCTCTTGGTACAGGCCAGCATCTTTACAGCTGAGGTTTCATCACCTTCAAAGAGTCACCGTTTTAGGCCGAGAAAAGTATTTTTCTTCGAAAAACAAATGTTTTTAGTCAATCCCTTCAACAGGTGCACAGTACAGAGGAGAATCAGTATGAACACTTGGAAAGTATAGCACTGGTAGACAACCAAACATGATCTTTATTTTTAATATATAGAATAAAATAGAATAGTAGCAAAGCTTTATTAAACCCAGCCAGCTATTTGCAACCACACAGGTGCACTCAAAAAAAACAATAAAAAAGAATAAAACTATAAAAACAACCAAAGATCTCATATCATGATATCATGTTTAATTAAAAGTAGTCAAATTATTCATTGCAAATATAAAAAATCAATAAAAAGTTAAAACATTAAATACAATTAATAACTTAGGAAACACGTCAAGCTTTATTCTGTTAGTATTAAAATCAGTTTGTCGTAGAGACAGAATTCTGTTCATTTAACCCTAAAGAGGAGACCAACATCCCATAGTAACCACAGTTATAGATTGATTTAGAAGCAGCTTTTTTTTCTTTTTTGGCAACAGCAAACCGACCACAATCTGACCGTCTGTGAGCGCATAAGGTCATGAAGGCAGCTGTGAGTTCCCGCGACCCAAAGCCCGAGACGGTTGCCTGCAATGAGGACGACTGGAGACCAACGGATGTCTGGCCTGGTTTGTCACATCATTCCAATGGTAGAGTCCGGTTCCAGTGTGAACAATGTAAAAACACAGCCTGTCCAGCTCTGTCATCAGTGCCATTGCTGTGCTCTTACACCAGCTTTACTCCTACCTATTTGGAGGTTAATTTCACAGATCACTCTACGGGTTTAGAGTTTGCCGTTCATGTTGAAATCATTCTAAACTGGGTTTAAGGGGACTCCCTTGGAGGCAGAAAGTGAGTGATGTCAATAATCTAATCCAGAAAACGGCTGTTAAAGATACGCCTCAGATTTAAGACCGCTCTCTGACAGCAGGAAGCAGCGGATTTATGAGCCAGCGAGCTACTATGACCCTTAAAGTAAAGAAACAAAGTCTCCATGTCCTCATCCGTCTGCCTGGGATCACTTGAAATGTCAGTGAGAGCAGCTCTGAGAAACAGGCAGCTGCTGCTGTTTGCTGCATATCGGTGCCGAGCTCCACGTCTGTGAGGGACAGCAGCTCCAAACTCACGGCCTTGACTTCTGCATCACGACAACTTCAGGAGTCAAATGTGGATCTGTGCACATGTGTTAGCGTGCGGGGGAGAGGGGGTGTTTGCTTAGAGACACTTGACACCTCCCAACCAATTTACAAGAGTCAGAGGGGTTTGAGTTTTCATTAACTGAGGACAAATCCGCTCGTCTCCTCCGTCCCTTTAATGAATAAATTGCTGCTTTGCGCCGAGCAGGAACACAACCGTCCCTGCACTGCTGTGCATCACGCTCAATAATGAGCCGTCTCCAAGAGACGTCTCCTTCTGAAGATTCAGGTCACCTTCACACCCTTTCTTCATCATTAAACAGTGGAGCCGAAGAGGCAGTCGACGGTCCAAAGCACGGAAACAATAGTCAGCAAAATGATGTAAGAGAAGACTATAAACGGCTTGGAATTACAGGAATGCACTTGGGCTTAAACTTAAGTTAGCAGGTGACCCCCCCCCCCCCCCCATGTGCTCATAAATCAGGGACTCCCCAGAACAATTAGAACAGTTTCTGTGCTCCTCACAGACGAGACGGAGGAATGGCATCAGAGGGAACATTCCACAAACGAAATGCTGTTGTTGGTGTTTCTCACATCCGTCCTTTTCTCCACAGTTTCTTTCGAGTTCCAGGCCAAGGCGGCTGCTATCATTCCAAGCTGTCACAGGGTGAGCGGTGGGATACAACAGCCTTACAGGAGGTCACTGACCTCCTCCCCTCCACCTCCACCTCCAACGTGGCATTGGAGGGGTTGACGGTCGCAGGTGAGTCTGGGGCAAACGGGCGGCTCCAGCTTGTCATCACTAATACATGAAGCAGTTTTACTTCTGCTTTTGTTTTAGACGGAAAAGACATTACAGTGGATTAAAAACAGCAAAAGGCCAAATGAGCATTGAAGGATTCTGCAGCTCTGTGTGTGCATGAGTCATGACTGAATGATGACTCCATGCTCAGATCAGGGAAAATTATTTCAAACAGCACCTTTGCTTGACATGCACATTGGGGATGCGGTGAGAGCATTTGGGTCAATCAAAAGAGCAACAGTTGAGCATTTCTTTAGTCGAAGTTTCATGAAAAGCTTATTGCATTTGTTAAAAGATGAAAGTGACCGTTTGTTTTTGAACATTTCTACTAGATCCTCAGAATAAATCTTTGTCTCTATTCTGTTCAAATTCACGAGGGGAACAAAGACCCAATTAACAACTTTTCCAGGGTTGTGATCAGAGACAGAAAATCCAGCTTCAACACCTGTTAGTCTGTTGGCATGAATAATGCATGTTGCTCCCACTAGAGAGAAGCCGTGATGGTTCATTTAACGAGACGAGCCCACCACCCCTCCACCCAGCCCCCCTCTGAGGAGGCCTCGCCGTGCCAGTGGCTCCAACGGAGACCTTTCTCAGCCAGCTAATCTAATCAAAGCTAATCAGGTCTTTACTGAGCTTTGAATTGAGAAACGACCTCAATTATCTCTGTCACAAGTAAAAAGCTATTTATGTGGATCTTATGTGGTGAGAGGAGTACGGAGTGAATCTGACATCTGTAAACCGGTGGAACGCATGCATCCATGGCTGAAACAGATTTAAATGTAAGTCATCTGACTGACAGAAGTGATAAAATGAGGTTATTCAGTCTGTTTTTTCTAATACCAGTACAGTTTTCTTTATTTGTTCTGAAAGAAGACAGAGATCAAACTTAAAGAAATGATTCATTTTATCCTGGGAGCTTAATCAAACCTGTCAGAAAGACGTCATCACCTACATTCAGAGATGAAACGAGCTTCAACTTTCACCCGAGGCGTTTTATTTATTGTGCTACAGAGAAGTAGCTGTAGATGATGTAATAACAATTTATGTTCAGTTTATATTGATGATCTTAGTATTATTTACATGACAACAGCGGCTTAAAGTCTCCCTCAGATCATCTTTTGTTCTATTGTCAAACTGTTTTCAGGTAAAATCTAAAAAACTTCTGTCCAGTTCTGATCCAGATTCCAGCTCAGACCAGGAAAACGAAGACGTTCATGGATCTGTTGGTGTGCAGGTGGATGATCAGAAAGGGGCGGAGCTAGAGCACAGAGACTTTGTCCCACGACTGTAGCACCAATGTAACAACTACAAGCTTTTTTAAGCAACATTTTTCGTCTGATCTTGATTCACAATAAAGATATACTCAGAAATACAGTTTTAATCTTGATATGTCCTCCATCATGAAAAAAATGCTACAAGAACACGTTAAAAACACCAAAAAGACATTTTTCATTTGGAATGGGTCTTTAACATAATGCATGTAGGTAATAAGCAGTAAGACGTGAATGTCCAGTTTACTGACTGAAACAAGGATCCTTGCGGATTCACAGCATCAATAACAAATCCAATAAAACAAACTAAAGACTGAGAATCTGAAGATGCATTTTTGTATTGTGACAGAAATGACAAAGATAAACAAAGGCTTCTGTCACAAGAACAGGCAGACGGCTAGATCCAAATGCAGCAGGTTTATTAGCTCAGCTAAAAGTCCACAAACCTAAATCAGGGGTCAATAACAGGTATGACATCATCAGAGGAGAGACGGGGTCGTCAGGATCCTGGCGCGGGTCGGGGCAGGCGGCAGGCTAGGGATGGGTCCGGCAACACCAACGCGTCGGCTCACGTGTTGAGCTTACAAAGTGAAACTCCGGTCGGTACACGCATCGCTCCAGGAAAAGTCACGTGACCGATACAGCCACTGTGTCGGTGTGTCACAGAGGAGCCAAGCACGGAAGCGCATCTACCAGCAGTTTCCAGATTCTATCGTTTTATGCCCATTTGAGTGGTTTTACTTAGTATTATTATGAGTCTAAGCTATCTTAAATTTTGATAAGTATTTTAATTTGAAACATTTTCTTGGTTACGTTTCTGTCACTTGGGAGCTAAATCAGTCCAGCCGGTGAGTTTAACAGAGTAGCGCTTAGCTTCCAGCTGTTTCTTGCGATTGTGCGCCCCCATTTTCCCCGCCGCCTGTGTTTGACGTGTTTTTTTTCTATTAAGTCTTTCCTAAAGGTGTTGAATGTGGTGTTTTAATGAGATTTGTGGAATTATTTCATACTATTAATAGTGATTTTTGTTCCTCTCAGTTTCTGCTTGATCTACAGAAAACAATTCCATTTCAAACGGACTCTTATTTAAAATGAATCATTTTATGTTTTGGAGGTCAAACGTGGCATTTGTTCTGCAGAACTGTCAAACTTTAAAGAACTTCCCCAATGCTGGGCCATAGAGCCAGACAAGGGAATGAGGAACTACAATGACAAATATTGTGTTTACAATAGTTTATATATCAGTGGAGTTTCCTTGGTTGCCTTTAATGATGTTTCTGGTCCAGCAGGAGGCAGTATTGAGTAACACAGTATCGACACAGTATCAATACAGTTTGGGCAATGCACCGAAACGCTTCACAAGGCCTCATCTACCCATTACTACGGCAGGCAAACAGAGTCAGATACAGGGTCAGGAGCCTGATGTAACGCTCTGTGATGAAGGCAGAGTGGCACAGACAATACATTGCACTGAGTGAGGCTCAGTGCTGTGCTGAAATAGACTGTGGTTGTTTGGGGTGAATGAGAGTCAGGTGTGCTGAATCCAGGAAGTGCACGCTGGAAGATGACGTGCTTTCATTAATCTGGAGACTACTCCGCTGGTGACCAGAGGAGGAGACAGAGTTCTTACTTCTGACAGCTTCAATTGTTATTATTAAGAGTAAATATAAGTATAAACTCACATTTATTTGAAATTTTCCCCCAGTTTGTCATGTTCAGTGGTTTACTCACTGCTCCTCCTCATCTGCTGGTTTTGTTTGGGGTCATCTCTGTCATCAGCCACACCTGGGACATGCCGTGTAAGCACACCCTCCACTTAGATCATGTCCTTCAGATCGTCTCAGTAAGTTATCAGTCAAAGTCAAGCCTGTTCCTCTCTGACCTGTTTACCTGCCTGTTTTCAAGTCTTCCTGTTCTTTCCCTGACCGAGTTTCTGCCCTTCACTGTGGTTTTAGATTACGGATTGAACTATTCCCTTTTTAGAAGCATGTTTGTTGAACCTTGCGATTTTCACAGCATTACTCACATGCACCTGTAAAGGGGTTGACCGGGTTTTCGGGTTGTCCGGTGTGTCTTGCAGTTCTCTTAAGGCTCATACAGCCACCTCAAGGGACGCATGAAAATGAAACATGCGATTGTTGTGCATGTGGTAAGCGTACCGTGAAGTATTAATAAGGTTAAAGGAAGTTGCTCATACTCATGACTTCCAGGTGATGGTGTCACATGGTGTCCAGACGCCACAGCCTAACTGGATTCACCTCCGTCCAGTATCCCTTCAACTGACTGCTGTTACTACTGGTGAGGCCTATTCCCAGCTGCTCTAGGAGGTTCACCTGAGGCCTCAAGCTCTATTTGTTGTCCATAACCTAACAACATATTTTACACTGTTGTTACATGTGTTACATCAGCGCATAACATGCTTTAAGCTGTTAAGCAATAAATCAACATAGAGACATCTGCACTAACTCTCCTGCAGCAACGTTTATGGCATGTACTGACCTTTTAGGCTTTTCCGCGTTTATTGTCCGTAAAGCAAGAAAGCCTGTAAATAATCTAGATAACAAAAAACATCAGGGCCAATAAAAAATGGGGTTTAGTTTCGGAGGAAAAGAAAAACCTCGGAAGGAAAAGGGGAACCAGCAAGCTGAAAACGGACAACACAAGGGCATGACCGCCTTAGATTTCCCCACAGAAACTCTCCAAAAAGCAACTATAAGGCCCATTTACCAGTAAATGCAGTCATTTATTTGTAATCTAACTACACTACCCAGAACACCTAAAGGGATTGGTCGAAGGGAACGTTGGGAAGTTCTGTTGATTTTCTACTGAAGTGTTGGTCTTCATTATTGCCTGATAGGCAGGAAGTGCAACACGACAGATACAAGACAAACTGTGTTCACAACTAAGATAAGTGCGCTCACTGAAGACGCTGATAGCTTAAAATACTACAGTAAAATACTAAAGTTTGCTAAATGCTAAAGCAGCTGAAGGACTGAAAAGATCTTACCTGAGAAACATTGTTAGTTAGGTTTGCAAAAGCATGAAAAGAACTAGAAACCCTAAAAGAGAAGCTAAAACCCCAAATTACTTGATAAATTAGCCAAATAAAATTGAATGGTGCCCAATTGTGAAAAATTGCAAGCAATATTACTGAAAAGTATGTACAAAAGAGGTGATATGTGGAAAGGAGTAACTATATAAACTATATAAACTTTATAAACCAATCTTTTGCAAATTTGTCTCCAAAATGTGTTGGTTGGATTCCCTGTTTCCGACTTTCTATTTTCCATTTTTGATCATTACAGGATTTAGCTCTGCCTGACAGCCAGCCCCTAGATAAAAAGAAATTCAGCCTGCTTTACTTCAAAGCTGCACGTACATGGAATGCCCTTAAATTTAAATCAAACCTCTTCCTTCTTAGTTCTTCTCCACTTCCATTTCTCAGAAATGTCCCCGCATCCCAGATGATCCTGATAACTGTAAGCACAAAAGCTGAGGTAGAAATGTATTGTTCCTGCTGAAAGGTGTGGTGACAAAGGCGTTTAGGAAGCCTCATTTCCACAGCGCCTTGGGGATGGTGATATTCATGCCGTGGGAAAACGCTGAACAAATCCTCCAAAACTGGTCCACCTGAGGACAGACCCTCCAAAAACATGCTGTGTGCAGGCGGCTCCTTTTATGTGCAGGCCAGATGAAATATAAGTGACGTCGCATCCAACAAAAGCACTGCATCTCACTTTATACTTAAGGCTTTCAAGTAGGGCAGAGGTGTCATCCTCTAATACACAGCGGGTGAAACTAAAACAACAATTACGTCCGTGTTTGTTAGGAACTAGGCACTGGCCTTGAACCATGTGAAAATGGTTCTTAAAAATCAGGTCTTTTAAAATTGTGTCTGGAGATTTCTATTGAAATTTCTAATGAAAACTTTTCCCACACAGCAGATAAAGAAATGATGACAGACAGAGAAAGTGTCTGTAGCCGCAAGTAAAAATGCAGAAATGAAGTCTGTATTAAAGCTCAATTCAACACTTTGTTGTTATGCACGTGGTTGAACTGACAAAGCTTTTGAGACAGTTTATAGCTTAAAAAAACAGCAATAAACATATGGCACAAGGAAAACCTGTTACATTTGTTTTCTGAAACTCTTTCTAGAGCTTTTCTGACTTCCTTTCTACAACACCACGTTTTTTTCTCCAAGGCCCAGACCAGCCAAAATTTGAGGGACCACTTCTGTGTGACTATTTATTCATCTTCATCAGAGAGGCAAGGACTCCCTCTCACAGGCTTTCCTAGTCTTTTAACATCCAAACGTGATGGCAGTGCATTATGGGATTTATAGTGACCCAGCGGCACACAAGGGGCAGCTCTAGTAGTGTTCAGAACTCTTGTGTTCACGCTCCGCTACCAAGGTTTTTGATTGCGTTGCAGCTCCACGCACACTCCATGTATTTTGCAAGTTAAACCAGTTGAACTTTGACCTATCAAGGACTTGGTGCCTGCATGGTAGTGTAAACAAGGCCACCTGTTTGAAAATTCATCATGATGGAGAAATTAATAACTGTGGTTTGTGCCTGGCTGGAAGTCTTTCATAAATCAGAACAGAGCTGTGGAAGAAAAAGTCTGGACAAAGACTCAGCACATTTACAAATGCGCAGTCCAGCGTGAACACCATGTGCTAAAAGCCCGTTATATAACCCACATCCAGCACAATCTGGTTGCAGTGCATTTTGGGAGAGCGATTTGGGCAAGAATACAAAAATCTGAATTTTGGCAAAGAAGTCATGTTGCGTCACCCAGTAAGGGACTCCGCTTTTGCAGTGATGTGTTAGTGATCAGTGGACGGAGTCCAAAACCAGCATGGAGGAGAATCTGGTCGTTCTTCACCTGAACTCTATGATATTTTTCTAAGACAGTAATAAAAGGATCCTCTAGTTTTACTCTTAAATGACCTCCTCTGACTAATGCGGGACAGGAAGTTATCAAACAGGGTCGCAGAGAGACGAAAGTACCGCTGAAGGCGCCCTCGTTCAGATGCCGCTCCTGCAGTAGACAGTGAAGCTCACCTCTCTGAATGATTTTGAAGAGCTTTTGTAGAGCTCTCCAACATAAAAAATCTGATCTCCCAGCATGATTAGTGTCTTCCATGCATTAGTAAGTAAGAACAGTCTATCTAATTATTGACTGCACATGGAGGCATATGTACAGTCAATGCTTCCATGTAGCGCTGAGGACAATTATGGATGGCAAATAATTTCTGCAGCTCAACCAGGAAAAAAACAGAAATTTTAGTTATGTAAGAGAGAGAAAGAGTTTCTGAAGTTAAAATACCTTTCATTAAGTCAGAAACCAGGGCGTTATTTTCGACTCTAAGCTAACTTTTTTCCCACATATAAAACAGGTGGTTTAAACTGTTTTTTATCATCTTAGAAATCTGTCTAGGATCCGCCCACAACTCTCTGTTGCTAATCTGGTGATTCTAATGCATGCTTTCATCATGAGGAAAATTGATTATTGTAACGCCCTGCTTGCTGCTCTTCCAAAAACCCATATTATGAACCTTCAGCTTCTCCAAATTTCTGCTGCACGAGTTCTCACCAAGACCAGGAGGCGGGCTCACATCGCACCAATTTTAAAATCCCTGCATTAGCTCCCCATATGCTTCAGGATTGATTTTAAGATACTTTTAACCGTTTTTTAATGTCTTAACGGTCTTGCGCTTTCTTATTTAGCCAATCTTTTAGTAAAGTATGAACCCTCGCGGACCCTGAGATCCTCTGGCACTAAAACCAAACCAAAACCTACAGAGAAGCATCTTTTCAACACTATGGCCCCCGTTTATGGAACAGTCTGCCAGAGGACCTGAGAGCCGCAGAGAGCATTGAAGTTTTTAAGAAAGGGCTAAAGACCCATCTTTTTAACATGGCTTTTAGCTAATTTTTTACTACCACTATTTATTTATTTTTATTTATCAATGTATTTATTTATTTATCCATTTTATCTTTTTATTAACTTAAACTAGATTTTTAATGTGTTATTTTAATTAAACCTTATTTCAATGTGTTAATGTTTATTGCTTTTATCAATATGTTTACTTTTTCATTCTTATTTTAATTTCCAGTGCTTCCTCAGTTGGGTCCTCCGCCTCTGTGTCGGCTGCTGTTCAGCCACTGGATGGGAACCTGCATCACTGCTTAGCTGTGGTGGAGCGGTCCCCACCTGTGATGCTGCATTTGGCTGGTTATGCAGCTGTTCACAGAGAGGGAGATTCCAATTATTAGCATTTCCAACATCTTGTTTTTGTGCTCAGCCTATTTCTCATTGTCTTTCCCCATCAGTTAGGGGGGTGGGAGGTGTGAAAGAAGTGGAGGGTTGTGTGTAGGTACGGGAAGGGGGGGCCCTATTTTTACATTTTTTTATTTTTGTGCTTGTTTATTTTAATTTTCAAGCTTGTATTTATATTATTTATGTTGTTTTGTTTTAATGTTTGTGTTGTACTTTTACATGAAAAGTGCTTTATAAATAAAGTTTAGTTTGATTTGATTTGATTTGATTTGATTTGATTTGATTTGATTTGATTTGATCTATGTTGTGTGGTGTGTGGAGGAAATTATGGACCCAGGAGAGCTTTATAAAAGTGTGGAAAGTGTTACAGAGGTTTCTCTGTAAAGAGTTGCTTGTGTAACTTATGCAAATGTTGTACATTTTAGTCCTAAGTTAGCAGACAAACCCCTTGAACCTTTACCCAATCCCCCAGGAGCGAATGCTTGCAGCAGAGAGCATGAAAGCCAGATTGCAGCAGTTTGAAGACCAGTTTAGTAAGAAATGTTTACTGGCATAAAAAAAAATTTATTTCTCAAGAATAATTATGCGCTGACCAGCATTGTCAATGACAAGTGTGACAACATCAACCTAGAGGACTGATCTGAACAATCCTTGCTACGTATCTTTCATCACAAGCTTAGTTTAGGTGGGGATGCAGATAATTTTACACCTTGGATTGCTTTGGTTTGGTCTCACACAAAGCAGAAAAAAGACTGAAATGGATCAAGCTGTCTGGAAAAATCCTACTATTCAAACAGAGGCTCTTTTTGGATAGGTAATGTATCGTGTCCAAGATAAATTCTGACAAAGATGGAGAGAAAAGACAGCCGGTCCTGCAAGTCCTCCACCGATCATGCTTTTCTGAGCAATCCTCACTGTGACTTCACTGACAAGACCTTTTCTAACGTTTTTGTCTCCTGCCTTCATCCAACCAGCATGAATGTGTGAGCCCCGCGTGGTTTTTGTAGGCTACTTAGGTTACCATTATGATGGGGTGAAAACAGGAAAAAATGTGTCTCTTCTGTAACACCCAATTTGATGAAAAAATATGACACTCAAACGGAATATGAATTGGTATAATGGCAACCAGGTGCAGTGAGCCCAGCTGTGTCCCACCTCTACAGGCAGGTTCCATTAAGGGCTGGATATCACCAATAACGTCCAGAATCGATTCCATTCACAATTTATTTTTAGATACATTCAATCAGTTAGATTCGATTTTGAATTTGCCAAGTGTACACATATAGACATATCTGTATAGAAATACAGTAATAACCTATATAAGTTTTGAAGATGTTCATATTAAACTGATACAGCGAATTTGAATTATTTTTTTCAGACACTGGTTTGTTTTATAAAACGTACCGACATGTTTCAGTGGAATACGTTCCGCCTTCATCAGAGTTGTCATCAGGTGGTGTTGTGTGACGTCTTTAAAAACAGATGATTGTGACTGAGGCGGAGTCACCTGTCAAATTTTGACAAGTGACTCCGCCCCTTGATGTCCGTTTTTTGCTGGAGGATGTTGCTCCAGGTGTGAGAGAACAGGAAAGCCCCCTCATCCCTGTTCATGGAAGTGTGGGCTCGCTGTTTTTAAAGACGTAACACACCACCACCTGATGACGACCCTGACGAAGGCGGAAGGTATTCCACCGAAACATGTCGGTACGTTTTATAAAACAAACCAGTGTCTGAAAAAAATAATTTAAATTCGCAGTATAATTTATAGACACAATGAACCTCATTGAATTAAACTGATACAGTTTACTTGCTGTAAAACCAATTAGTGAAATAATAAACCGATGAGATTGTTATCACCATACAGTGTTATATATTAATAACATATTAACAATATCTATATACTCTATAAAAGCTGGTCATTTAGTCAGCAATTTAGGTTGACCGAGCGTTAGCATTAGCCGTCCTATGGGAAATTCCATTATATGTTAGCATCAAGCTAGCTGACTTCACCCTTAGTGCTTTTATGGCTTTCCTTTTTCGGTGAAAAGGAAAGCCTTAAAAGATTGATCCCTACTTTTATGGATCAATTATTGAATTATTACGCTTGGCTCATTTCAGATTGATTTATCGATTTTATCAACCCAGCACTAACAAAATGGACTTTAACATATTGATCCTCTGGATAGTTGATATGCATTTGCACTGACGTAAACTGCACCTGAGTTTGTTAGCAAATGATCAGAGACCCTTAAGGTTAACCAGGGTTTCTCTGCTTGGTCCAAACCAGAGTTCTGGTGGAAAACCTTCCAAAAATCAATGCCAAGACAACCCCATCCATACCTGGTGTGGTCAGGACAGTGGGTGTTCAGTTCGACCTTTGTAAAATACTGGCAGTCAAGACAGAAAATTATGAAAAATCTGTCTGAACAGAGAGAAGTGTATGAGTGTCTGATGTTTTAGGTTAGCATCGCTCTTGTCCTGGAAATCTGAAACATCTTTCTGCCAACACATATGTAAACTTTTTTAATAATCCAAATTTCCTTGAGATTTCTGAATTTCTATGGTATAAAGTTGAGTTATCGTACATAAATCTGTAGTCTTTGTCTCTTCTCCAAACAAGAAGGTGGATCAGTTCATTTCAACATTTCCAAAAGTTCACAAACATATTTTCTGTCCATTAAAATATCTTTAAAATGCTCAAGATGAGGTGATTGTTTCAACACTATTATTCAGTACTCACCATTATTACACCTATAATAATGGTGCAATAATACTCCAAAAGCAAAGAACATTGGTAACAAAGGTCTGCAATTTACAAAGTGAAGGGAAACCGAGTATTGTATCCTGAGGGCCGCATGACAAGCTTCCTAAGATCACAGCTACATTAGTTTAAATGACTGTTGTGTCAATAACCAATAGTGGAGGCATTTGAATACATTCTCTGGAGTTTCTGGAGACCTTCGTGTGGTCATGTGGTCAGGCTCAAGTGTAAACGGCACTAAAGAATTTGACTAAACTGATGGCTTCAAGGCTCTGGGGCTGACAGAATCTGACACTTCACCTGACTTTTGACAACATGCTGGTGAGAGTGGGTGGCAGGTGTGACGGGAGAAGGGGATTTAGCTGTTAAAACATCCATCAATGAGGCGCTAGATCAGGCTGTGGAGGTGTGACAAGTGTGATATAGCTCCAGGGAGGGTTGGAACTGTCTGGGTGGAAAAGATCTTAAACTATCTTCTCACTGTTTATTGGTGGAATGGAGACGCTGCTCTTAAACCAAAAGTCAATTATAATACTGATGTGTCTCACAGAGAGCATCCTAGTCCTGGGCATCAAAGTGTCAGAAGGTTTATGCAAAGGTCTCTAAACTTTGGTGACAGCTTTAGTTTTTGTCTTCTCTATCAGGGTAGCAAACAAACAGAAAGAGGGCGATGACTGAAGTCTGCTGTTATTATGGATGTTAGTTTTCCAGCTCAGTAACTTTTGAACTGAGGAAGTCACACGAAGTGTCCGGAACAGCTGATGGCTCTGAGCCAGAAGGAGAACTGAAACCCCTCTTGTTGGACATTAAGGAGCAGTGTGGACATCTGTTTGGGTTGTGTAAACACATGACAGGGTTATGAGGTGGACAAAAATCCATTGTTCAGATGGACTGACATGAGGTTTTGGATCAAGGTGAAGCCTTCAAATCAAAAAATGAACTGTAAACTTCAGCAGTGCTGTTTTTTCTTGCCGCTCCACAGAAGGCGGTGCATGAACATACTCGTGCCACTCAGCCGCCGGCCTAAGGTTCTTCGGCGGACCAATGAGTTCGCATACTGTATAGATGTTGCACAGATATTATTGGTGTGCTTGTGACGCTGCAAATACTGCGGAAAAGTCTAATCTAAATCATGTTATTAGCTAAAGTACTTTGGTATCAAAGGGTTGCCTGCATTTGTTGGCAGGAAACCACAAAGTGTTGCAGCTTGAGCCACTCACTCTTCAGTTTGGCTTCTGCCCTACTGAACTTCCAGGTGACCCAGCATGCTGCAGAAATTAACGTCCTGGTTTAACCATGACTTTGATCTCAAACCTGGTTTCTTTATTTTAGCAACTGCATTCATTTTCTGGAATTAACACCAGAGGTAAAACCACAAAATAAGACATCTTATGCCTCATGGCAAGAATTCATCCATCTAGACTTCTGTGAGTTGCTTCTGTTTTGATGCTTGTTATCTAGATAATATAGGAATGCCTTTCATGGTAATGAACTACTGTATGTTTTTCATGGGAAGGAAACAGCGTTTAATGACACGCACTTACAGGTACGCCACATCTCTCAGTTTAAACCCCAACCGTTTATGACATGATGGGGAAAGTGAATAGTTGCATTCTGACTGCATACCTGTTTGTTTATGTTTAAAGTGTCAAGTAGATGTAAGAAGAATTTAATTGCTTATTACCAAATTTAAAGGACCTATATCATACAAAACAACAATTTGAGCTTTAAGTGTGCTGTAATGTTCATTCCTCACAAAAACAACCCAAAGTGGTATTTTGATCCATTCATCTGTGAGTATTCCTCTATAAACCTGCTCTCTGAGCACCAGCCCCTCCCAACTCACCAAAACGAGTGGGTCCTCACATTGTGACAACACAAAGTGAGGAACCGCCCCTTCCAGGAAGAGTCTGGCTGCCAGCCCCGCCCCCAGTCTAACAGACACACCCACTTTCTCTGTAGAGCTAGCGGTGTTATTATTATTTTTATATGCACAATACGGCTCTAGGATGATGTCATGCAATGGGCCCCACCCACAATGAGCAAAAGGCGGAGCCTCCAAGATCGAGTTGTTTTACTTCCTGGTAGGAAAATGAGCTGCGAAAAAAACTCCTATTTCATAAAAAAATGTTTTTTAGTGTGCCAAAGGTCATATATGATCATACATTTGGATACAGTTTACTCCGAAAGGCTTAAGAAAAGCAGGATATAGACACTTTAAAATATGGTATTTCTGAGTTTTTATTGTAAAAAATAAACAATAGATGGAACAACCCAAAAGAATGATGGGGAAAGTGAATCGCTGCCTCCCTAACAGATACCAATCTTTAAAAATAAAAGCTGTCTCTAAGCCTTTCTTTAACTAAAGCATGGCTCCATAAAAAGCTGAGTATCCCTTGTGCTATCCTATGGGGTCCAGATGACCCGATCCTTACATTGACGTCTTATTCCACCACCATCCACTACCATGACAAAGATGGATAAAGGTGGAAAGATTTCATGTAATCCATGGACACCAGTGAAGATCACAAATCACTGAAGAAAAAAGGTTCAGAGCACTGTCTAGTGGGTCTAGATGACCCCACTGCCAATGTCAAAGTGCCTAGCATAGCACAAGGGTTACACCCCAAATCTTTAAGGTGAAGCAGCTTCTTCTTCAGTTGTGACATTTTGGATTTTTGCTACATAAAGTTAACTGTTTGATAACATGAGGGAAATTTACTACCCTTTTTTATGAAAATGGTGTTGTTGAAATTCTTGTGACTTCTTTATAATGATGGAGGACATATGCAAAGAATTAAGCTCAAAGTTACATTTCTGACTATTTATTTATACAAATCGTTGTGAAGGAGCAGATGAAAAAAATGACTTTTGAAAAAGATCGTATTTGTGACAGAAAAAAATCTGGTTGGGCCACAAACTTCCTGCTCCGCTCCATTCTGATGCTTCCACTGTCAGACATATAGATCCATACACGTCTTTGTTTTCCTCGTCTGAGCTGGAATCTGGATCAAAACTTTACACCCTTTTTGAGTTTGGTTTTTATGAAGAAGCGGTTATGACCAGAGAGACTGGTTATAGTTCTATTGGCTGGTTGGACAGGGTCCCCTATAAAGGCTGAGTAAGTGACCTTGTAGTGTCTAACTGCTCCCTTTCTACTGGTGGATGGGTCAAATACACAGAAGAAATTAACCTTTGGTGATGAAGAAAGTACAAAAAAGAGCTTCATCTTCCATCTCCATCTCCCTTCCATTTCATTGTGCTTGATATGTTTACGCTAAAATGTTGTGCTTTGCCGTGCGAACGTAAGGTTGGGCCTTTCTATCAAACACTGGGATCCTAACATTTTTACAGACAGTCCAACCAAGTGCCGTTTTTGGAGGGAGAAGACTTTCTCCACTTTCTCCAGGCAGAACTTCTAAAGAGACATAGGCCAAATCCAGATTCATCCCCTAACCCTCCGCCTCCTCCCTGTTGCTCCAATATAGGGGCATATGGCGCTGTAGCTGTGTCCGAAAGTGTTTTTTAACCCTTGTGCTATCCTAGGCACCTTAACATTGGGAGTTGGGTCATCTAGACCCACTAAACAGTGCTCTGAACCTTTTTTCTTCAATGATTTGTGATCTTCACTGGTGTCCATGGACTACATGAGATCTTTCCACCTTTATCCACCTTTATCATGGTAGGGAGAACACGTCAATGCAAGGGTGGGGTCATCTAAGATAGCACAAGGGTAAAGGAGGAGGCGTAGCGACTTAGTGCTGGGTATCCCTCCACCAGTAGGGTGAGCCACGTCCCACAGTGCCGTGGAAGAGAAACCATTTCTTCACAGGTTTTTGCTGACATTTACATTTTAGTGTCACTAATGCATTTATGTCGTAGAGTGACTTTTTAAAGTTGTAAAAACAATGTTGTTATGTATTATCCAAGCGTTGGCAGCTACGCACTAACCTAGATGACCGACAACTGTTGATGACGTCATCGAGTGGAGTAACGTCTGGATTTGAAGAGACTATTTTTTCCACATCTCTCCCCTTGGAGGGATAAACGTAGGGGTAGGGAGAGAGAGAGGGGTGATGAAGGAATTTTTATTCAGCAATACGTCATCAAATGTTGATAACTTTTCTGTGTCAAATACCAACTGTGGCTTAAAGAACTACAGTTGTGGTCCTTCATGAAATGCCACTGAGCATTGCACGATCCAACCGATCATTCCATCCACAATTCTGTTGGATCAGATTTCGGCTTAGGAATAGTCTTTCATGGTGCAGAGGGATGGACTCCAAACTGATATGGAGCAGGAAAAGTGAATCACAACATCAGCTCCCCTTCTGCTGAACAAACCCCTTTTTTGAGGCTCTGCTGTAGGTTTCATAAAAAGGCTAAAATCTTGGTAAACTCGTGATTATTGTTCTAAAAACAATGGACAAACAGGATCTGGGTGCTGGACGACATTTGGACAAAAGGTTCTTTTATTAATTATCTTTTTTATTTAAATTTTATTTTATTATTCTTGTATTATTCATTTTGTTATTTTTTTAAATATCATAAACATAATTACCAGTACAGTACAGAGATATATGCAGGCACTGTTGTCCCTCTAAAATGTTATTTCCAGATGAATAAAATCAAGTATTTAGGCAGAACTTAGGGAAAGATGAGGATATTTCTCCAATAGCAATGGTAAGGAAACCCCATGTGGTAATTTTATTCTGTCCGCGCTCTGCTTTAGTGCAAAAAAAAAAAACAAGGGGACAGCAGGAATTTGATTGATCTGCAGAAGACGGTTTATCACACGGAGCAGCTGGAGATTGAGCCTCCATTCTTCAAGATCCTCCTGTTAACCTATAAGGCCTTACATGGACTGGCCCCATCCTATATTAAGGACCTCATAGCCCCTTACCATCCGATAACAACACTTAGCTCGCAAAACGCAGGACTGCTTGTAGTTCCTAGAATTAGTAAAAGTACGGTTGGAGGTAGAGCGTTTAGCCACCAAGCTCCTGTTTTATGGAATAAACTCCCAGCTCATGTAAGAGAGGCCGACTCAGTTTCTACATTCAAAGTTAGACTGAAAACATTCCTCTTTGGACAGGCTTATTGTCAGACTAGTTAGTATTCAGAGATTATTTAACTTAATGTTAATTTGTTTAAATTAAACTTAATAACAATAACTTTTTGTTTTAAAAGGCTGCTAGAAGTTGAAGCTGGGGTAACTATGGTGCACTGGGGTTCTGTCCTGTTTTCTCTTCTACTTCTACGCTTCATCTCCTCTATTCTTGATCATTATTCATCATTTAGTTCTCCATGCCTCTGTCTGGTACAGTGCGATTCATGTATTGTCCCTCTTTTCCTCTCCCCTCCTGGGGAGTGGGAGTGCTTCCAGACTCCAGTTGGCTCATCCATGCTCCTGTTCCTGACCGTTTACCTCGCCTTTGCTCCCGCTCCTTCACCTGGCTGTGGATCCTGCCTCTGGCTCGTCTCTGCTCTGTACCTGACCGAGTACCTCGTCTCTGCTCTTGCTCCTACACCTGGCTGTGGTTCCTGTCTCCGGCTCGACTCGCGCCCCTGGCTGTCCCCCCAACCACGGCTGGATGAAGCCCGTCTGCTGGACTTTATATATGTAGTTGTAGATTTAGATAAGTTCATTCTTCTCTAAGAGTTCTGGTAAATCGCTTGTCCGTCCTGGGGGAGGATCCATCCTTCATGTGGACACCCCTGAGGTTTCTTTGTTTTTTCCGGAATCCGTTTTTTTATGAGTCTTTCCTTACCGCGAAGGGGGGTCTAAGGGCAGGGATGCCAGTATAGCTTAGTCGGTTTGTTAGTTCATTTTAGTATTTTCCTATTGAACTCTTTGTATTCATGATCCTTTTGAGTTCATGTTTTTCTTCGAAGCCCATCGAGACGACTGTTGTTGTGATTTTGGGCTATACAAATAAAATTGAATTGAATTGAATTCAAAAGTTCCTCCACTGTTTTGTGAAGGATCTTGCTAAATATCACATATTAATGACAAAAAAACATGTTAAAATATGTTGAGTTTATTTTAAAAAAAAAGATTATCTTCCAAATGACAGTCTATACAAAAAACTATCGATGACTGTATACAGAAAGAAATCTGCAAATGTGAATCATGAAATGTAAGGATCATGAGAAAACGACGGTTCTGCGCCTGACGGACAAACGTTCCTACAGCTGATGGAGTCATTCATCAACAAACCGGAGTAAACCCACTTTTTGATACATTTCCAACATAAACTATCACAGAGCCAAAGGTTTGGGGGCTGATGCCTGATATTCTGAGGGATAGTCAATCTTATTGTTAAATCATGAACCTGTTGAAAAGATTTTCATCTCGCTTTTGGTAGGGATGTCCCGATCGGATCACACGCTTTCAGACTCCATCAAAATCAGATGCCGTTTCCCGATCAAGATTGGATTTTTTAAAAATAAATGTCTTTATATATTTTGATCAATGTTGTGTATTTCATGTTTGTTGTTTCCGATAAATGTCCTGGTTGAAGTCTGCATATCATGAACTTGACATTTTAGGGCTGTAAAGCGCAGCAGGAGGCTAATCAAAATGGGAAGGCTAGCAAGATATTCACAGACAGAAACTCATTAATAAATGTTTTAAACTCTCTTGCTTTTTGTCTTAACTTTAAACAAAGGTCAGGTTCTTGTTTCTCTGTAATGAATACGGCGCTCTCCGGCTGCAGGCAGAATGAAAGCTCCGGGAGAAGTAAAGAATCCAACCAAACCTAATAAACTGTTACAATGGTATGATCTAGTCATGGAAACTCACTGTCACATCCTTGTTTTTCACTTTTAATGAAGAGATGATCACATCTGATCCAAAAGATCCTAAAGCTACAGTCTTTCTCCCATGACTAATTATTACTTTACTGACCTGCTGCAACAAAGACTTAGGGAGAAAATTTTTCAAGTAAACATGATCATTATTATTCAAAAAGACACAAATGAACTAATGCTACAGCAGTTCACAAACGTTCTCACGTGACTAATTATCACCTATTTTTACTAGTTTCTAGTTTACAATTTTATTTAGTTATTAGTTGCACTATTTTTGCTTAATTGTCACAATTGTGTTCTGCTTGAATGCTAAATAATAAAATAAGGTGAATAAAATACAAAATAGGGACCAATCTGGATCACTTTATTTCCTATTTTAAAATGTGTTTTACAAAAGTATCAGATGGAGGCTCAATATCGTTTTAAAATCAAATGACTCGGAATCGGATCAGGGACAAAAAACTCTGATCTGGACATTTGACTGCTTGACCAAATCAAGATCTCTCAGTTCATCTGAGTGATGACATCTCCAATAAAGCACCATAAAACTAAAGTGCTTAGAATGAAGCAGTGGTTTCTAAAACTGCTGTTTTCCTTGCATCTTTCTTCACGGGTGCAGTGAATGCAGCCAACAGCAGGTCAGGCCAGCGGAGCAGTTTGTAAAATGTCTACCTAATAAAGGGAAAAATGGGTCTTAAATGCTTGCTTCGGTGTTGACAGCATCATGAGAAGAAGCTGCTAACACGCTCCTCACCCACACCTACCCCAACATTCACACCCCCTCCCAGCCAGACAGCGGTAAATACTGACCCCACACACACTCGGCACACAATCACCCCGTAACAGAGCGAGCATTAACCTGAGAGGATGGGAGTTAAGGTGTCTCGAGCCCAGTCTGACCGGGGATCTTCACATATTTGAGTGTTTGCTGACACTGATATCCACCGGCGTGTCACACACGACTTAGTGGTAACCAGATCTGCCTGCGGGGCCCCAACTTATGACTTCCATCTACCCTCTGCTGACAGCTGACCATGGGGAGTGATGAATGGAGAGGTCATGTAGCTGGTGAGCACACGGAGCAACTGATATGTATGTTCTGACATGAACACCTGGACAAGGTTTAAGTGCTTTCATGATTATACAGCTGCCGTGACATTAAAATTACATTACATGTAATAACGTACACATTTCTCAGGTTTCAGTGGTCTTATTTATTGCGTTTGCCTCCACTAAAGATGTTTGCAGGAATGAAGCATCATTTTTGATTATTAAATGCAAACACTGCCTGCTTAAAGTTCAGTTTGTCAGTTCTAGAATTTAAAAAAATGTTTTGAAAAACATTAAACATAAACTAGTTTAAAAAAAACTGTTGTGGAAGGTCTTAAAATCCAAAGAGAAAGATAAACTGCTTTGAGGGACGCAGGGTGAGAGCTTACACGACCATTGTAACAGCTGGCTCAGCAAATGTGAGAACTGAACTGATGACGTCCTCCCCAAAAACCCCTCCCTATCATGAAACTGCCCAGTTGAAGATTTATTGCTGTTGCATGAGTTTCACAGAGCTCTGACTGCCAGCAGCAATCCAGTATTCCCAGGTTGGTCCTCAGAGGAACAAGCGGGAGCAAGTTTTGGTTGGCTCGTTGTTCTTTTTGGATTAAGCCTGGATGTTGTTACATGCCACTTTTAAATCAGCACCGCGTGAAGAGCATTCCCATCCACCCACACAACACCCCTTCACTTTTTTCATGAAGCCACACATACAGCTGACTGTGTGGTAACTCATCAAACCCAGACACGCTGCTCTTCTGCTGTGCGTAAAAGTCATGCGCACTCAGGACTTGGCTTCACCTGAAATGCGCCGTGTTTCTCCAAGACAGAACCAAATTGACAAAGTTTACCTTGACAAGGAAACCTTCTGCAAAACATCAAACTATCATCCAACTAACATATAACTGCTTTTTTAAATCAAACATAACGGAGGGACCGTCTTCACACTTTAGAACAGAATTACGCAAAGAAAAGCCAGAGCTCCGCTTAGAAACGCGTCATTATGTAGTTTGGACATGCGGGATCATCACAAAAGACATCAAAGCATCACTTTGGACTTTATGCTGGACAATAAAGCCAATATCGACTTACCGGCCACGCGAACTGAAAGGGAATGACGATTTTCCCTGCGTCATTGTTCCGGTTCTGTCCTGATTTCTGCTCACTCTTGAAGCGAAACATATTCCCACCAAAAACCTTCGTGATTTCGGAGCCGTACGTGCACGCCCCCGTGGTCGTGACCTCGGTTTGGTATTCCTTTAAGCACACTCGGAAGTAGGTGTCGCACTCGTCCTCGCCGCAGAAGCCGCCCGCCGCGCTGCGCGTGGAGTCGCAGCAGTCCCCGCTCAGGAGCTGCCCCCGGGGGTTGTCCAGCGACAGCAGCTGGAGCTCAAAGTACCCCGTGCACTGAGACACCTGAGGGGTAGAGGGGGAGAGACGGGGGCTCACAGCTGCTCATGAACACATGGCATGCACACAGTAACGGGAAACAGCAAAAGATGGCATCGAACCGTTAGAATCTGAAGTCTAAACTAAATGTCCGGGGGAAAGTGCGCTTTCTTTACGCGCGGACCACGTTTGACCCTCTGGACCAGAACTCCGGTTCAGTTCTGTCCACATTCTAGTCACCAACATCACTGTGAAGAGAAGTTCTACAGCGCCGTGTTTCTGCTGCGCTCCAGCTTTTGGGTCACTTCTCAAAGGCGCAGCTGTCTAAGCTGCGTGTAAGAGCGCACAGTGCGCGTGCATGCATTTTCTTTTATCTTCCCAGGACATTTTTACATTTTGAAAGTTCAAACCAGCAAAATGTGTTGAAAGAGGCAGGTCACTCTCTGCAGTCCACATGGCAAACACGCCACCTGTCTCCAGGACGCGTCATCATGAAGTTCTCACCTCGGCCCAGACTGTCAACAGAAAACACACCACCGAGAAGCGGTGCGGTTTCACGGGATGCTTCCACATGTCTCCCCGGTGTTGGCTTTCATGAGGGAAAAGTGTCCCGCGGAGGCGGAGAGGCGCGCCTGCTCCCGGGATGCCTGCAGGGGTGGATGCGCGCTGCAGCGGTTTGGTCCACACACGGTCAGTCACGCGCGCACAGTCTGCTCCGCTCCGCGCCGCCGCTCGAGGCTCTGAGCAGCAGTGAGGAGGGGAAGCGGCGCGGCTCTGCTGTCAGAGACGGAACCGGGCGTGGGATGTGATCGACAGCCCACCAACCAATGACGGGCCAGCCGTCAGTGCGGACCTCACATCTTACAGCCAATCAAAAACAGGGGTGGGAGCGGGAACAGAGAGCAGCAGATCTCGGAGCTTATTTCCACGCTAGAGCTTGTCTGCGATCCACACAGCATCTCTTTGTGTTTCATTACAAATGTCAATGTCCGAGGAGAATCCCAGAAAAAATCCTCCTGTCGTTTAAGCTCCAGGGAGCTGTGAGGAGCTGCGCAGAACCTCCTGCTCTCTCCTGCAGGAGTTGTTGCAGGATTCCCTCTTTTTACGCCCTGAAGCCCCTCGCCAAACTTTTTTCCAGCTCCTCGGGCATCTCACAGCTTCGCATGCTCCTTCATCTTCATCATGGATTTCTTTTTCCTAAATCGTTTCTTCAGCTGCGGGTTTAACGCACAGATGGATTCTCAGCATCAGTGTTTCATGTGAAAACAAACATTTCCACCTTTAAAGGAACCACAGGTTCCTCATCACGTTCAGACTGAAACTTGGAACCTTCAGACACCAGTTTCGGAAGGACTCTTCAAGACTGGCCGGTCTGAAGGACAACGGGGCCGTTAGCGCCCTCTAACGGCCGCTCTATCTTCCCAACAGTATTGGTAGAAATGCACGGCTTTTGTGTATGGAAGCGATTCTGTAGCATAATTTAAAATATAGGTCAAAACCAGAAATGCTTTTTCATTTTCAAAATGTAACTGCACTTTTTGACTCAAAATTAAAAGGAAAAACCATTCTTTTAAAATGCTTTTTCATTTTCTTCTTCAACACCGCTTATTCTGTCCCTTAATTAAAATGATAAAGAAAATGTTATTTCACATTTCATTTTCAAAAAGTTGTCTGGTAAATGTTAGCAAAATTCATTTAGAAATGTCTAATTTCACAATTAAAATAGATTAACAGAAATGCTTTTTCATTTTCAAAATGTAACTGCATCAAATGACTCAAAATTAAAATGAAAAATCAATACTTCAAAATGCTTTTTCATTTCTACTTAAAACCTACTTATTCTGTGTCATAAATTAAAACTAAAATGCAAAGAGGGGATGGTATTTTCATTTTAACGTCCACCCTGCGAACAATGTTGCAATATTCAATTCAAATAAGCATTTCCAGCGGGGAGGCGGGGCGATGACGTCAGTGCTATCTCAGTGTGTCCGGCTGCTAAGCTGCAGGAGACTGTCTTCTAAATGTGCTTTATTACTGTTATGATTATGCCGCTAACACAAAGCTCTACTGCTCCTAGCATGTGTCTGTTAGCAGCCGAACACACGGAGATAGCACTGACGTCATCGCCCTGCCTTCCTGCTGGAAATGCTTATTCGAATTGAATATTGCGACAATGTTCACAGGGTGGATGTTAAAATAAAAATGCATTTTCGTTTTAATGATGACACAGAATAAGCAGTTTTTAAGTAGAAAATGAAAAAGCATTTTGAAATATTGCTTTTTCATTTTAATTTTGAGTCAAAAAATGCAGCAACATTTTGAAAATGAAAAAGTATTTCTGATTTTGACTTTTTTTTTTAATTATGCTACAGAGTCGCTTCCATATTTGTGAATTTACACAGTCAAATATTAACAGCAATGTTTTTGGTTGTTGCCAGTTTGATTCTGTATTCAGACTTAAACCAGAGTTGGTTTCCCCCGGACTAAATGTGTCCAGTCTGAACATGAATGTGGACACGGTTAGGATCTTTTTTTACTCTTTTAAAAACAGCATGGGACACTCCAGCCTGGAGTGTGTGCATATAGACAACCAACACACAGCAGCTGCGTTTCCATCACATAATGTTGAAAAACACAATTTTGCAATGACACTGTTTTCCTTAAATCCTAATCATGCGATGTAAGGATGTGACAAATACTTTGATTGACAGCAGATCCATTCACATTTCTGCCACGGCACTAGCGCTCATCATCATCTATCAAAGGAAACGTCAGCGTCTTCTTCAGGTCGTGGAGCGGCGAGCTCCTTACATGTGGGAGGGGCTACGGATGAAGCCGTTTTGGGAAATGGTGGTTGGTGATTTCCCAGAGGAGCTGTGGATCCAACAATTCCACATGACACGCTCAACTTCTGATGAGCTGTGTGACGCTGTGGGACCTCTGGTGGCGCCCGCTGTGCAGCGCTCAAGGCCGCCAGTTCCTACCAAGAAGCGCATCGCCATCCGGTTGTTGGTCACGTGACTCATTTAATTTAAAAAGTGTTTCCATTGCAGTTTAGTGAAATGTGTCCATTTAGAGTTTTTTTTTTTTTAATTGGAGTGTTTTTATCAGGCAAATCTAAGAAAATCCAATTTTTGTAATTTCATAGTTAATGGAAAGGCAATGACTACTAATAAGCTGGAATCTCCCATCAATCCATGAATGTGCTGCCAGACGGTGGATGTAGGTCCTGAATTCCCCCACATTCACCGGGTAAACAAACAACTTCCACTCATCAACGCTGTGCTTTGTTGAAATTCAGGGTCAAATTTGATCAAACGTTCGGACCTCAGGGATTGTGAGGGCCAACCGGGTGGGTCAACACAGTCTTGCATGGCGAGTCATAGATGGACAGCGGCTTCTCCCCACACAGACCGCTCTGCTGCAGCTCGGCTTGTGCAGATGATAAATCCCGTCTGCAGTTGGATCGGTAATCTGCAGTCTGACAGGTGGCCTCTGCAGCTGGTGTTTCTTCTAAAGGAGGCAGGTGCAAACACACAGACAGTTTGTGTGGTGCTTGCTCACTGACGCACAAATGTTGTGTGCATAGATATTAACCATGGTAGCATTGAAAGTGTTTCTCATAGAGACGAGCTGAGGAAAGGACAACAATGATAGCATATAAATATTTTATATGTGATTGTGGTTCAACACATTCAAAACATGCACTGATCACAAACCAGAGTGCATAGGATTGCTGCTCTGTGTCTTTGTTTCCACGGTCCCTTCCTTCTTTCTTGCACAGCCTTTTTTTACACGATGATTTGGTTTCATCTCCTGCTGTTAAAAACAGTTTGTTGTCTCAACCCACAAGTGATTCTTTTTGTTGCTGTAGTGTAATGATTCAGTTGATAGAAAAGCATTTTAGAGGTTTTACTTTTTCATTGTCATAGATGGATAGACAAACAACATATCTCTGTTGTTTTGAAAGGGCAGAAAACTTTCAGGTCATTAAAATTGAAAGAAATGACTGCATATGGATGTGAATGAGATGATATCAAACTGAACTTTGACAGAATGCACTTCTTTTTCCTTAACCCTTGTGCTATCTATCCTAGGCACTTTAACGTTGGGAGTTGGGTCATCTAGACCCACTAGACAGTGCTCTGAACCTTTTTTCTTCAATGATTTGTGATCTTCACTGGTGTCCATGGATTACATGAAATCTTTCCACCTTTATCCACCTTTGTCATGGTAGGGAGAACACGTCAATGTAAGGGTGGGGTCATCTAAGATAGCACAAAGGTTAAAAAGCTGTCCTAGCACCTTGTGCAGATGACAAACACGTAGTGCGCACTGATGGAACATTTCTGAACGAATCCATCGAGATCCTTTTTTAGAGGCTTGTTTTGATATTTTGGAGACAGATGAGGGATTAGGAAATCTAAAGGCGCAGAAAAGACGAAACAAGAACCCTGCGGAAGGTGAAACACGTCTGTCAGGGATGGTGTGTGTGATTGATTCTCATGATTATGAGATCTGTTCAACGTCAAATACTTTGAAATGTTTGTCGAGACAAATTCATCTGAACAAAACCCTAAAAATAGTTTTGGGGGAAAAATGATGGAAGATGAAAAACGGACAAGAAGAGGTTCATATTGCGTTGCATCTTTCCTGCTTGTTTCCAAAACCCTAATACCTTTTCATGTTCAACTGCAGAGCTGCACTGTGGTGCAGTGGTTAGCACTCATGTCTCTCAGTGAGAAAGCTTTGGTTCAAATCCATCCCTTTGTATGAACCTGCTGCATCCCTGTTGGGGTCACGGGGCTGTCAGAGCCTGACGTGACTGCTGCAGGGCGAAGGGGGGGCACACCCTGGACGGGGCCACACACTCATAGAGCAGTGGTCAATAACCTTCAGTCCAGCTTCTTACTGACCAAAACCATTTAAGCCATCAAGCCATTTATTCATTTTGAATATTTACAATAAAACTTTTGTCGTCTTCTTTGTATAACATTTTTTACTTTTATAGCACTTCATAGACATTCTTTCAAACATGTCTATGCTGCAGCAGATTTACTTAAATGAAAGTGCAAGAAATTCAAATGTAACATGGCAGTTTCCATCACCATGAAGAATTGTTTTTTAAATCTGTATGAGCTTTAAGTTCATTTTAATACCAAACCACAATCGTTAGCATTTTTCTACATAACTGAAGAGCCACAATGGCGGGATGAAGGAGCCACATGAGGCTGCTACTGCTGCAGCGCAGGGCGGCGCGGCGGCGCTGAAGGACAGTTTTAAAAAACAGGTTCCAGGAAGAAGCTCTCTCGTCTCATCAGTCGTTTCCACAATTGCGCCTTTAGTCGGTTAAATGCTATAGAACATTTAACCCATTGTTTTCCTGTTTCTCTTTCTTTATTCTAGTATCTTCCTCCATTTCCTGCCGCTTAACTCCTTTAATGTTTCATCTATTTCAACCATTCAACTATTCAAATGTTCAGCTCTTTCAGCTTTTTCCAGCTATGACTTTTGGTCCTTCAAATCCTTGGACTTTTCCAGATATTCCAGGATTTCCAGGATTTCTGCCTCCATTGAAATACATGGGGAATCCTTAGTGAAGAAGCTCGCAAGCTACCCGGCTCTGGCTTTTTTCACAAAAATATATTGTTTGCAATTGTGCTGTTTTCACTTTATTTATAGTCAACTTTGATCATTTCTTTACTTATTGTTACCTCTTTTTTTCAATTATTCCCCTTTAAGTTTAATTTTCATTCATTTTTAATACAGCTCCTTCTAGTTCATACTAGTGTTGCTTTGATTTGTCTGAGACTGTCTGCGAGTCCTCATTTGAACGTCTGAGCGGCGTTTCTACTTTTGAAACGAGGCGATCCCTTCAGTCTTCAGTCATTCTGATCAGTGACTTGCTGCGTCTACAAATGTGCTGAGGAAGAGGAGGCTGGTGTGTTCGTCCACTGAGCAGTGAATACAGAGGTGGAAAAAAGAAGAGAATTGCATTCTTTAGTTTAGTGCACAATATAAGCTTTATTTATGCGAGATAAGAGCCGTTTCGTTCACTACCGATTGTCACAGTTTAGTTCAGTCTGCCTTTCTTGTTCCTATAGACATAAATAAAAAGGGCTGTTTTTAATTACAAAAGACTCTAAAAGCAGGAGTATGCACATCCTAAAATCAAAAAACCAAATCTTTTCCTGAAAAATATGAACGTGGTGAGCCTTAATTTAAGTAGGGGGCATTATTGCACGTTGAAACTTGTAAAATACTAAGAAAATTACAGCAGTTGTGGTGACGAAGAAGAATCAAAGACAGTGGGCAGAGCGCGTTTAACCCCGCCCACGTTAGGCCACGCCTCTGTCTGCACACTGCAGCCAGGGGTAGTTGAGTCACCAGGGTCCAAACATTTTGCAAAGATGGTCCGTTTGGTGAGGTTCATTCATTCATCTTCTACCGGTTATCCCTTTTGGGGTCACAGGGCTGCCAGAGCCACTTATGGGTGAAGGTGGGGGACACCCAGGACAGGTCGGCAGTCTGTTGCAGGGTCACACATATCACACACCCATGCACACTCACATTCACACCTACGGACAATCGGTGAGGTGAAAATGAAAATATTTAACTAACAGTTTTATTACAAGGGAGTGCTTTTTATTGTTTCACATAAAACAGATTTGCATCAAAAAAATTTATGAAAATTAATGCGAATTTCTAATTTGAAGACCAGAATTAAAAAGAAAAGAAAAATCCTTTTGTCAACATTAAATCTGGATTTGTTTGAAATGTTATATATTTTTTTCTGTTAAATGCTTAATGTTAACTCCTAAATTTAAATAATGTAAACAGGATAATAACAATGATGTAATTCAGAAGAATAAACTACTTTGGTTTTGATCAGAGGACAAATTAATCTGTTCTTTTCTGCTTAGAATGTATGTCAGCCATCATAATCAAGAAATCGTATTTCTTAGAAGGTTTTGAGGTCGCAGATTATTGATTTTATGACAGGAGCCTGCAGGGCAAAGGAAGGTTGAAGGCAGGTCACATGTGGCCCATGGGCCGGACTTTGGACATGCCCGGTCTAAGCCCACAGTAAGGAGGGAGGGAAGACACAAAGACAACTCATAATGGATCTAAACTGAGACAATCTTCTGTTGACTTTTTGGTTCTGGATGAGTCTTCAAAAAAGCTGCTGCTCATTCAGAACTCTGCTGCCAGAACCAGAACCAGGGGAACTGACTTACTCTTGTGTAATAAGTCTTTGCACTGGTTACCATTTCCATTGCTTTTTCATTGTTGCTGCAAGTTTATCAATCACTCAATGTTGTTGGAACACTTGTCAGGTTTGCCGTGATGCACAAACTAAAACCAAAGTCTGTGTTTTCTGGCAGACGCGGATAAGGAAACCAGGCAGGTTTGGAGATGACCGAGAAGGAGGGTCTAAGGGCAGGGATGCTCAGGTTAGTCTGTATAGTTTAGTTTAGCCATTATCTATTGAATTCTATGACTTCATGTTCTTTATTACCGGTATGAAGCCCATTGAGACGACTATTGTTGTAAATACTGGGCTATAAATAAAATTGAATTGAATAGATTGTCCAAAACAAAGCTGCTCAAAGCAGCACATTTGATCTCTTTTCATAATATAGCTTTAGTTTCATCTTCATTTCTTATGTTTGCCTCCTCTTCATCACTTTCTGGCCTCGCCTGCATGATCCAGCTGTGTCTGCCTGACGTGCTCAAAAACAGCAGCTTCAGGAGGATCTGGAAGCAGCAACCTCAACCTCCATCCACATGATGTGGAAAACAGTGGCACACAAACAAGCCTGGGGCGGAACCAGCTGCCATAGAAACATTTACAAGTCCCGTCTGGAAGTATGCAAACAGAAGTGAGTTCAGCTTTTATCTGAGAAGAGTAAACTTTAGACAGTCGTGTTGCAGCTTGCTCCCATCCAGCAGAGTGGGAGGTTTTATCCCCATCGCACTTTTTGCAGTTTCAAAGCTTTTTGTCCTCATGCTTAAGCCTGCAACTCAACACAAGATCCCCAGAAACAGCCTTAATAAAAAAAACTGTGTGCATTCTTAAATAATAATAATGATTCAGAGATTGGAGTGGATGGTAATTGTTAGTAAGGGAGTGTAAAGAGCGACGGATTCATCCTTCAGTTCCTGAAAAGGATTTCAAAATGTGATGCATCATTGCGCTCTCAGGGTAGGGTAAACACCGAAATCGAGTCGTGACATCTTTTGAGAGGCAGATATGTCATGAATCCAGCCAAGCAGCCCGAGATAAAAGGCCTGTTTGGATCTGGATTAAAGTCTGAAGCAGAGCAGCATTTAGAACCGCGGCTCTGATATCCCTTTTCCCAGCAGGGCACAGTTCCACCATGTGTTCTTGTAAACTGCTTTTGTCAGGGTCATGGGACCTGAGAGATTTTAACTTCAAAATAAAATACCCCAGCAATATGAAATATGTTCCTACATTTACAAATAGTTAGTTCTACAAAACATGGCAACACCCCGCCAGGATATTTACATTTAGCCACACAAACCAAAACATTTACTAATTCAAACAAAAATCACAAATATCAGAGAAGATGGGCTCGCTGTAAAAACAAGGGTAGAAGGGACATTGAGGTTTAGGGGCAATAATGAAGATCTATCTCACTTCTGCGTGAGTCGGGTTCATCCGACTCACGCCACTCATCAATTAAGCCTTCACTCTAAACCAGGGGTGGGCAATTATTTTAACTCGCGGGCCACATAGGGTTCTAAAATTGGATAGAAGGGCTGAACCACGAGCAGATGGAGTGGGAATGATATAACATGGAATGTAGATGAAAACATTTGGATTGAAAATTATATTCTAAAACAGAGAATTCTAGAGTTCTTAGTTTAAAACTTTTGTTCCCATTTTAGATCAATTTTTTATTGAGTTGTAAAGTGCTATATGAATAAAGTTTCATTCATTCATGATCCTTTTAATAAAATAAATAACATTATTTATGAAATAAAACAACGACCAAAAAACACTATGATTTTCAAAGACAGAAATTCAGGAAAAGTATACTGATACATTTATTTTAAAAAAAAATCCAGGATCTTAGAATGAGAACAAAGATCTGATCGATCACAGATTTCTGATCTGAAGAGCTCTGTGTTTCTGTACAGGAGACACGGCACATAGGAGATTGATTGACAGGGTCTCCAGCCAATCAGGACACAGAACAGGATGTGCTGTTTAAAAAAAGGAGTATAATTGCTCTAAAAGAACGAGCGAAACCGGGAAAGATGAACTGCGACATAGAAAGGGAAGACTGTCTTCTGTTCTCTTTGACTGGAATTTTTAGAGGGTTTCAGGTTAGAGCACAGACTGCAGAAGGGGGGAAAGAAAATGCCACGTCTTGATCGTGTGGCAGGTTAAAAAAAAAACATGGGTCTGTGATATTGTTCAGTGGGCCGGACCAAAGATGGAGGCGGGCCGGATCCAGCCCGCGGGCCGTAGTTTGCCCACCCCTGCACTAAACCAATAGCTAAACTCCTGCTTAGTCAGTGATAATAACATAGACGTTTATCTCTATTTCTAGACGGTTTTGCCAGCCCTCCTCCACACTGTTCTCCACCTGGAACAGGGCTTTGTCACGGTCTGGCCTCTAACCATCATCAGCGTCTAGGCTCTGGGGTTTATTCATCTGAGCTCCGAGCTCATCCCACCAGCACACGGGGCATCATCAGCCCAGAGCCTAACCGCCCATGATTGATTGATTGATTGATTGATTGATTTATTTAAGTGTCATTCACTAATGTGCCCAGCCCACACAAGCTTATATGACACTGAAAAACAAAACAAAATACACAATACATAAAGATACATCCCCATCACAAAAAGAAAAAAGAATCCAATAACCAATAACCCCCCTAATCAGAGTCTAACAGAATACATAGTGTCCATTCTTATTGTCCATGCTTTTGACACAAAATTTGCCAAACAAAAGATTTCATTTGTTTGCCCATGATTAGGGACTCACTTCATGCACCTCTGTATCACAAACAGTCGTAATGCTACTCACATTTCAAGGATCTCTCCTCATTGAAACATGTGGACTAAGAGGAGGATACTCAAAATCAGTAAATGAAATGATTTTTAGAACAGATAATTTGTGGTTCACTTTGGTCACAAAGAAAAAAAGTGATGGTTAGTTAGTCCATCATAATCTTGTGGTGGTGCCAGTGCAGAGATTTATGGAGGGAACTAGATCAACTGAACCCACATTAGAGACAAAATCTACAGGATTTTAGACACAATCAACAAAAAATCCCAGACAGAATAAAAGTAAAACAAGCAAAAACCCGGCATGAACAACAACAAAAAATAAAATAAACAATTTAAACAAAGAACGTCTACGGCTGCTGGATCATATTTTTAATCAAAAATTAATGGAATGTTTGCTGCATTAAAGAGGTTTTTCGCCTAATTGAAAAATGGGAAGCATGTGTTTGAAGCGTGTAATGCGTCGGTGGTAAACAAGAGACCCCAGAATGATACCTTTAAGATGCTTCAGCCTGCCAGCTGGCTTGACTGTTTGACCTCACTCTACTTTACGCTCCCTCAAAGCCTTAATGGCTCACACCTTCAGAGAAAACACTTTTTGATCACTGGCAGGTTCACTGACAGGCCCAATCCCCCTCTCCACCTCTGCACATACCAACAGTCAAGTCAAGCCTACCAACACTTGCATTTATCCTTTTTCTGAGTGCACTGTTCAAACAGGCCTTGTGGCAGAAAATTACCATATATGGACTTCCTGTAAAATACTGCTCTAAACTTTTAATCGAAAACAGCTAAATGACCCTATTGAAAGTAAATGATAAATGTCATGGACGTATATGGTGCTTTATTACTTTCTCTGGAGGCCCAAAGTGTTTTACAGTCACACTTGCACACACACGTGCACACTAACATGCACACAACATGCACACACCCATGCACACAACATGCACACACCCATGCACACTAACATGCACACACACATGCACACTAACATGCACACACACATGCACAAACCCATACACACACACATGCACACACCCATGCACACACACATGCACACACCCATGCACACACCTATGCACACACACACATACACACACACACGCACACACAAATCACTGCTGCCAAACACTGGAGCCAACACATTACCAGGGGTGGAAGTAGATTTTTGTTTATGCAGGTACTATGAAAAATAACGTCAACGTAAATCTTTTTAATAGCCATAAATGTATATTACGGGTGTAAGGTTTAATTGATGAGTTTATTTTATTTATTTATCTATCCAAACAGATTGATGTGTCAGATGCAAGTAGTTAATTGAGCTAAATCAAACTTAATAATTATATATACATTTCATGATCTTGATGGAATGGAACAGGACTTCTGGACGGAACTGAAGCTCCATAATCTACATGACAGGGTGATTGAACTGCTTTTGAGGAAAGAAAGGAGGTTGGAATTTGTCTTCAAACAATCTGATTTTTGATGAGTGAAATGATAAATATTATAATAAATAAAATTCCAAATTTGGGGTTATTTTTTATGTTTTCTGCGGGCTGACGCTGCATAATGAGATTTGTTTACTGTTTTGTTTAGTCAGTTTATTCAGAGGCATTTATTGTGGCTACATGAATTTGCACAACTGGTTTCTGCATCTTAAAGCAGTTCATGAGGGGTTTAGGGGTTCTGACGCAGCACTACTGAAGGCCCAGGTGTGTTATGCACGGTCCGGCACTGTAAAAAGGAAAAATCAAAACACAAAGAAAAGCAGTTTCACTTAAATAACACAATTTAGAATCCAAAAAATTAAGATCAAGACAAAGGAATTAGACATTCACAAATCACAGATGTAGAGAGGGGATATTATGTTTACAATCATAATTTTCTCTGTTACCATATATTTCTATTAAAATCTGACTTACAGAAGCAGAACATTTAGAGACACTTGGCAAGTTAAGCAACAAAGAAAAAAAAGTTTAATCTCAACTGAAATAAATCTGAAAGACTATAGTATTTTGGTTGGTGGTATTTCTTGTTGTATTTTAGCACATAAAAATGTAACATTGTTTGCATTTTCACCTTTGTGGGATCACAGAGGAGATAAGATGTGATAGTTTGCTGTGTGATGCATTGACCACTGGTGACAGTGCAACCAGATTGTAGACCTGGATGAATGTCTTCAGGAGAAAAGTTGTAGATCTGATTTCTACTGATGTTTTGTGCTGCAACAGAAAGCCAGTGCAGAGATCTGAAGAGAGATGTGAGATGTTGCTTATGAGACTGACAGCGGCATTTTGGAGGCTTGATTCTGAAGGGCTGGCCGTCCGGCATTAAGTCTTTGGGATCTGGAACAATGGCCTGCGGTTTCTGATGAATTAAAATTAGTTTAGAAAAAATCCTTTGTCAGGAAAATGTTTTCTTTCTGTTCATAGAAATGACTTCAATCACTGACTTGCTGTGCACACAGTGGTGAGCAAAATGCCACATTTGATTATTTTTCTCAATGTACCATCTCTCTACCTCACACCAATGCACCATAGGTATGATAGGTAATAAGGTAGTATGAGAGGTAGAGCATCCCATCCAACAGCTTTACAGAGAGTTGGTTCATAGAGTGGTCTACGTGATATGCAGCTATATTCCCACAAAAAAATGGTCTACAATTTCTTTGAGATCACTGGAAAATACCCCAAAAATGTATCAACAGGATTTTGTGACTTAACCTTCCGTTTTTATTCATAAGTCTGTTTCTCTGTGTTACGAAGCGGGCAGCTTTGGACCATGTGCTAAGTGTGACGTAGACGCAATGTTCAAAAGTGAGGAATCTGGGAAGTTCCCTGTCATTTCAAAGGTCCATTAATTAGGACACATCAAGACGTGAACAAAATTTTGGATATCTTTCTAATAATATCAGCTTTTGTAGGAGAATTTGTGTTTCTTTTTCGTTCATTTTCCTAGCAGTGGCTGATAATTGTAGAAAATTTATAAATAGGTCTAAGCTCTGGTCCAAAGATTTTAATGCAAAAGGGAAAGAAGGTGTTGAACTTGATTGATGTTTTTTTAACATTATCTGTCTACAAGTGTTTTCTTCCTATCTATTCAAGCATTTATTTTCTTTAATTTGGAAAAGATTGCAATACGGTGCTATCCTGGTGTTCTGTCCCGCTGCTGTACTGCACCTTTTTTCCTGCTCTGTCATTAATTAACCTTGATCAGCACCTACCAAGTACATACAACCACCTGTTGTATGGGCTGCAAAGACAGTGGAGAATAGGATGCATATTGGGAGTAAAAGTTGGAAAGGAAAAGTAACATCCAGACTAAGGTTACATGTCGCAACAAGCAGCTCCTCGTGGTAGGTGGACACACAAGTGGGAAATTTGACTTTCTTGCTGTAGATGAGTCTATAAAACACGTGGTACTGCAGTGTGATAAGTATAATAGGCGAAGGACCGTTTTCATATAACAATTACAAACATTCAACATAAAATGGTATATATATATATTTTTTTTTTATTCCATGGAATGATGGAATGTATGCTGGTCTCTCTGAGAAAAGAACATAACAACCTCCCTGAACAGAATCCAGTAACCATTAAAGTAGCAGACATCCAAGAAAGAGTCTCAGGTATAAAGAGCTGGACAGCACCGGGCCCTGACATGATACATGCTTACTGGCTAAAGAAACTCACTGGACTCCAGGAGCGCCTGGCAGCACAAATGAACCAGCTGTTAAGAGATGGGACTCACCCCGAACGGAAGGTCCTGATCCAGATGGATCCCTGAAAGGGTGCAGTCCCATCCAACTACCGGCCAATAACCTGAATAGGTCTGAACCCCCTCAGCCAAATAATCAACAAGACTGGCTATGGATACCGACTCAGAAATAGGGCCAACATCAGTCACCTCCTCTACATGGATGACATCAAGCTATATGCTTGGAGCAAGCGTGACATTGACTCCCTGATCTACACCACCAGGATCTACAGTACTGACATTGGGATGTCATTCGGGCTCGAGAAATGCAGCCGGATGGTGACAAAGAGAGGTAGTCCACACAGGAGGGGTCTCACTCCCAGAAGGAACAATTGCAGACATTGAGGACAGTTACAAGTGCCTTGGCAGGCATGTGCCGCAGGCAAGTGTCAACCTGGAGCAGGCAACTGACAGTGTGCTCAGTGAATGTCTCAGGCAATGGAGAGCAGAGGATACAGTGCTGGAGGACAGATCCTCATGGGAGGACAAACCACTGCATGGGATGTACCACCGGACCATAACTGAAGTGGCTGACATCAAGAAGTTCTACCAATGGCTAGAAAGGGCTGGGCTACAGGACAGCACTGAAGCACTCGTCCTGGCAGCACAGAAACAAGCCCTGAAGCACCAGAGCTTGCAAAGTGGTCAAGAAGAAGGTCAAAATGGGAAACAGCCTCGAAGGTGGTAGAGAATGAAAGGGCAAAGATCCTGTCGGACCTCCAGATCCAGACTGATAGAATGGTAATGGCAAACCAACCAGACATTCTAGTGGTGGATAAAGAACAGAGTAAAAAGCCGTTGTGGTGGATGTGGCAGTGCCAAGCGATGGAAATATCAGGAAGAAGGAACATGAGAAACTGGAGAAATACCAGGGACTCAGAGAAGAACTGGAGAAAACCTGGAAAGTGAAGGTGACAGCGGTGCCTGTGGTAATTGGAGCACTCGGGGCAGTAACCCCCAAGCTGGAGGAGTGACTACAACAGATACCTGGAAAGACCTCAGACCTCTCAGTCCAGTAAAGAACAGGAACAGCTAAGATACTGCAGGACCCTCAAGCTCCTTGGCCTCTGGTAGAGGAGCCGAGCTTAGCTGAGATATATAAATATATATATATATATATATATATATATATATATATATATATATATACACATACATTCTATAGAATAGAATGTGCCGTATATGTGTAGATATAGTAATCCTGATCTACACTCCAGACCAGGTGGTGGCGGTATATGCACCAACCAGTTGATTGCCAACAGCCAAAAAAATGCTATAAAGAAGAAAATCTAGACAGATAGACAGACAGAGAGGGCAGAGTGGGAGGTTGAGCAGAAACAGGGTTTATGTTGGTGTTGGTGCTAACTTCACATGGCAAGCACTCTGTTTATAAACTTTTAGTCTGTCTTGAGCAGGTGAGTACGGATAATGACTTGCAACAGCAGCAGGCTTACAATGTTTGCTTGGGCTCTAGCTCGGGCACAGAACAGCAATGGAACCTGTTTATGTGATAAGCGTTTAGCACCGTCTAATTCTACCATGTCACACAAACTTAGTCTCAACTCCTAGTATCGCTTTACTGCACTTGACCAAAAAGAAAAGGCCAATAGTGGGTTATCTTATCTCTCAGAAACTTATTTGTGCTATCCTCCCCTGGGGAGTACTGAGTCCCTTCAGCTGTGGTTTCAGCACCTTGGAGGAAATGCCTCAACCCACTATGTGAATTTGTCAATAATGGTCACAATGTACTTGCTTCCAGAGCTAATTGTTGACATCCTTCTGTCTTGGGAGCCAATGGAATCTACACCACGGTCTGTTCCATAGAGTTACTGTGTTTGCTGTGGCTGTACAGGCCAATTCTTGAACGGCAGGCCCTTCTATATTTGCTGTAGATATAGGTTGCGTCTGGCTCTGTGGAGGGTGCTGATTCTGCTTTCTGCTGTCTGTGCACCTTTTTGACTTCCCACTTTTGCCATGTCTACTCCTCGCTTCTCTGGACGACCTCTCATATAGTCATTCTCCAGCTGGTACAGTCCTCAGCTGCCTGCTCCCATCCTGGTGGGTCGATATCACCTGCTCTCATGACTTGCTTGCAGACATCCTTGTAGCATAGGACAGGTCTTCCTGCAGGTCTGGCACCAGTGGCGAGCTCACTTTTCAGAATGTCTTTGAGAATACCAACTTGACTCTGCCTGGCATGGCCAAGCCACCGGAGACTTCACTGGGATGTTCCTGGGATGTTATGAATCTTCTATTGATAATTAAATGCTCTAGTAATGTTACGCCCCCTGCTTGCCAAACTGGGCAGTGTATAATTTTTTGTTTATAAGGATGTCTGGGTTTTTCCAGATATTCAAGCTGATATTTCTGGCCTTGGGCCATCAACGTCACCCCAAACTACACACTCAGATGATAGGGGTATGGTAGTAGTCTGACCCATACTTGAATAATATGACTTATTATTCAATGGATTATTTATATTCAGCTGTTAATGATTGTTGGATATATTGAGTTACTTACCATACATTTACATTTGAGTGATACATTACCAGCCTTTCATGATCTCAAACATGTGTCACTGTGTACTTTTAAACACTTGCCCCTACATGTTGCTTCAGGATGGGGGTGTACGAGGCTGAAAAGGGAAACATCTGAGTACACCCCCAAAAATTAGAGTTCAAAGATTTATGACAAGAGTGCTGAGCAACACACATTGTTGCAAATTTAAGCTCTGGTCAATACAAAAATCTTTTAGCAAAAGTCTGTTTTCATACTAAACATTAAAAACCAAACCTCCATCGTTCACCACGTGGAGAGTTAGAGAGCCGCCCTCTATGATGCAACCACAGAAGCACCAACAAGCCGGGGCACACAAAGAACCCACCTTCTGACGCACAAGAATTTCATTAAGTCCAAACATGCTTTTTTCCCCTCTTAGATTTGCACCAGGGCAACATATATTGGTTTTTCTAGACTTCTTTTTGCCTCACATAACACCCCTAGTGGGAGGTGAGATGGGATGCTGGAAAGGCTTCACTCTCACCGCCATCGTTGCTCCTTAAACCATGAGCAACAAGTGTGTACATGACTGCATATTTGTGGAGGTGGGCAAGTTTGCATTGGCTAACACAAACATTTCATGTTAAGAACAGAAGTCAATACCCCATGCTAGTTCAGAAAACAGTAAGTCTTTTGCAAATAAAGGATAATATATCATTTTTTTCTATTCACTGAAAATGTACTTGTTTTAATTATCCTGCATCTTTTCTTAAGAGTGGAATGGTTTTACGCTCCTGGTATCCTCCGTCATGCAGCAGGACAGACTGGCGCTATCCTGACAGCCCCTTCTAAGGCACAATTGGGCATTTAAAGTAATTTAGTAGACCTTGAAAAGAAACATTAAACTCACTTGGAACATCTTAACCTGACAGTAATGATTAAAAACTTCTAGCAGCTTGTTGCTTTCCGATGCTTTATGATTTTACCCCCCCAACATCCCTCTCTCTTCTTCCCTCCTCTTCTTCTCTGTCCGGTCCAACAAAAAACTGTTACATATATAATTAATATAAATAAAGTTTAGTCTAAATTACAAAAGGGGTTTATTTAAATATACACCTTGTGTGAAGATTCATAACCCCCTAGGGCAACAGAACAATCTGTCCAACACAAGAGGCCTACAGCTCTCATTGGTCTGCTCAGCTGTTGGACAGGACAAGTTAAAAAAAAAAAAAAAATACTCACTTGGAATTTAACCAGCTCTTGGCTGAGGCTGCATTCAAGCACCATCATCCAACGATGGATGAATATTGTCGCTGAGCCATGTTGCTGTACATTTACAGCACAATGATAAATGACTGAGGTGACTTTTCAAGGAAAAACCTGCCATTGTTCCCTTAACAATCCACAATCTGATGCAGGAAGTGATATGCAGGACATAAATACAATGACCAGCATGGCTGCGGCTCGGCGACAACAAGATCATGGCTCCACAAGGCAGTGGGAAAATGTTTCTTTGTGCTCTACAGAGCACTGGGAACGCACAAAGACTGGACCTAATTTAAGCATGAATTGAAAATCCGACAGCAAGTCGTTTCACTTTTTAACTGATGAGTTGTTGCTGTTGCTAAAAGTATCACAAAGTAATCTTGAGAAGGACACAATTCCATGCTCTTGTGACAAATCCTATAGTCTCTTGAACACCAGGGCGGGAAGTTTGGGTTCAATTCACACATGAAGGGCTTTGACTTTGCTCTACTTTTGGTTCATGCTGCTTGTCAAATGAGATAGTTTTGTCTTCTGCAACCTGCAAGCCCTCATACCTTCTATGTTGGCAATATTATGAAATCATGGTTTCAGGATTGTAAGTCCTGTTTGAGTAGTAGGGCGCTATTCTTTTTTATGCAATTTAGAACAGAATACAGAATTGAACCGTGCATTTTCCCCATCCTTTCCCCATTTCCCAGCAACTATTTGCACTTTGCTTAACTTGTCAGTGTGTGTCAGGCTCAGTCACATGTGATTGTCTTGCATTGTTTTAAAGGGCAGTCATTTGTCTTTTTTTTCTCATTTCCACTGATAGTCGTTTTTATTTTGCTACAAACAAACATTTTTTTGTCTTATCAAACCTTGTCATCACATTTGACAACACGCTTGGTGCTTTAAATGATTTATGCAGTTTCTTGTCAATATATCTTAAGCACAGATCTAACATGGCCTTGACACGATAGGACTGCCTAAAAAAGGGCAAGGAAGCAATCTGATAGGAATGCCACAGGAATTCCCCAGAGTCCCCCTCCTTCCCCGATTCCACTTTCCCCCGTTGCTGTTCACAAATCCATACGGCGTTTTAACATGTTGCACAATAGAGAGGGGGGGCTTTTCTGCGGCCATAATGCAAGGAAACGCTACCTCACTGCAAAAAATGTCAAGACTACAGAGGCCCCCTGCTCCTGGAAACAATCAGTGAGGAAGCTGAGGCAGGTGCCCACCTCTTGTAAAAATATCCTCCTGAGACGTGGAGGGAAGGGCTGGGTGTGTCACTGTCAACAGCGGCAGGGCAATTAAACCCCAAACTCACAAATGCTCCGCACTTCAGCTCCCACTGGGCTTGTAATTTAGACAAAACAGAGGCACCTGCATGGAAACATAGGTTCATGGGTAAAAATAAACATCTACGATGCACATTTTTCTACTGGGGGTCAAAGATAGTTCATGTCAGGCAGTTTGTGCACAGCAGTATCAGCATCATTCAACAGTGGTCCACCTGTGGGTCTAGATGACCCAACTCCCAATGTGAAAGTGCCTAGGATAGCACAAAGGGTTACTTTGTTATTCCTGTTGTTGTCTTAGAGGTTTTTCCCCTCAAACCCACTAAAGGAATCAGCCATCTGAAAAGTATCTGGAATTGAAGGACACAAAAGTAAACACCGTGTGACCCAATGCGACCGTGGGTGTGGAAGTGGGTTTATCACTCACCACAATCTCCAGTGGGAGCAGCAGCATTGTTAATAAATGGTCATTTGTGTTTCACTGAGTGACAAACTGGAGTTGGAAATGTATGCTCCTGGCTTTCTTAGGAAAGTGTGAAGGGGTGTGTTTGTCGTCAGGAAATTACACAATTTTCTCCTGCAAGAGCTCGACCCGGTAGAGCACCCTGCCAGCTACAACAAGGTAGTGGTGAAATTGAGAGTTGGCTAACATGTCCTGCTCCAGGTGGCCTGGTTCCAAGCCCAAGGAGCAATCCAGCTGGAGGGTCTGATAAGCACCTGCCATGCTTGTCCTGTTAGACATCATTTACTAGGGGTGATACGATTAATCGAAACAATGAATCAATTCATCCAACCAGATCAATCTTTCTGAAGCCAAGTTGTTCATCAAAGCAAATTGAATTGACCTAAACCCTTAAAAAAACGTTCAAAATCAAATAAATTTATTATATCCATATTGGAAAATACCATTTGGATTGAAGTACAGTTGGTAAAAACGATCAATCACAGCAACAACACACATGTGATGTCATTAACACGGATCAGTCCATCATTCCAGTCCAATGTGTGGACAGACTTTGAATAAAGTCATGTGACCATCCAGTGTCTAGAATGTTCTAGAATGTTCCCTTTGGATTCTTTGGATGTGGAAAAACAACAGTGGTGAACTTTAGGAAACTAATATGTGAATGGATTTGACATTCATTTTAGTTTACTTGTTTGTTTGGACACATGTTTCATTTAAACTTGATGATCTGGAAGAAATCCAAGAATCTGGAAAACTTCACTGTTCAGTCGCAGGAATTTCTGTCTGAAACTTCCAGCCGTCTCACTGCTGGAAGTTTGGATAAAGATGATCTGGATCGGATTTTAGGTCAATCAGATCCCATCAGAATGGACCGATGTGGACTATGTATCGTATCGTCAGCCACAAATAATAGAATTACTAACCACCAAATACAGAACCTTAAAACAGACAAGATTCTATGTCTCTGTGTGGGAAAGGGATGCTGCAATACTTTAACAATCACAAAAGGTGCTGGATCTGGCTGAACGGTTGAACCCAACACAACACAACAATGAGCGATACATTCAATAAATACAGGTGTGCTGTCAATTATTCATACGTTTCAAAAGAATCCTACAAGTTGGTACACGAATGTTTTCAACAATCCTGTCCATAGGACTTGTATGGGACTTAGAGATTGTGCTAGTGTGACGGACATCCACGATCAAAGTCAAATGAATTTAAAATGAATCGTTTCACCCTTGTGCTATCCTATGGGGTCAAGATGACCATTGACGTGTTCTCCCTACCATGACAAAGGTGGATAAAGGTGGAAAGATTTCATGTAATCCATGAACACCAGTGAAGATCACAAATCATTGAAGAAAAAAGGTTCAGAGCACTGTCTAGTGGGTCTAGATGACCCAACTCCCAACGTTAAAGTGCCTAGGATAGCACAAGGGTTACTCCCAGAATATGTAAAAAAAAATGAATGAAATGAAATGAAAGTTCCCTGTTCTTGTCTTATTTTCTTTAGGGGTCATTTAACTGCCCCCATCTAACTTTCTCCACTGCATCCTTATCACTAAGTCAGCCTCCCTCAGGTCCTCCTTCTCTCCAATTATGAACCTCCTCTTTGGGCTTCATCTCTTTTACGTAGCTCCAATCTCAGCATCTTTTTACCAACATCATCACTGTTCCTCTTCTCAAACCATCTCCATCTGCTTCCCTTCATTGATTTATAAAACATCTAAAGTCCCAACCGGCCTCACGTCTAGATGCAGGGATAAAATGTTCATTCATATTTTCCTTTACAGGCATGCTGTGAGCGACAGGTCATAGTTAACACTTATACAACAGGTAAGGGAAAAGAAGGTAAGATATGTAAGATTGATTGTATTTCTGTATTTCTGCACGGATGACACAGATGATGTTGAGAAATCCAGTATATTTATCTTAAAGAGCTCTACAGTACAAAAGTGTTAGTAAGCAAGTGGCCATTCATGATCACAAGATCAATCAGAGACCATTACAGTCTGGTGAGGTTCACCATCTGCTGCAGGAGCTGTGTCTGAAGGACCGACGCTTTCAATGGTTTGTCCATGTTTCTGGGATGTTTGATGACTGCCTGTCCCGCAGTAGTCCAAGGAAAGGAAATCATTTTTAAAAACAACACTGAGCAAAAATATAAACACAACATGTTTGTTTTTGCTCCCATTTGTCATAAGATGAACTCAAAGATCTGAAACCTATTCTACAAACAAAAAATTACCATTTATTTTTTAAATATAGTTCACAAATGTGTCTAAATCTGTGACAGTGACCTTTGCTGAGAGAATCCGCCCCACCTCACAGGTGTGTCAAATAATGATGCTGATTAGACAGCAAGAATATTGCACAGGTGTGCCTTAGACTAGCCACAATAAAAGGCCACTCTGAAATGTACCAGTTTGTTTTTGTTGTTTTTTTCTTCTTTTTAACCTGTCCTGTCCAACAGCTGGGAAGACAGATGAGAGCTGAGGGCCTCTTGTGTTGGACATATTTTACTTTAACAACAGGGGTTATTAATCTTCAGACAAACCAAAGGTATGTCTGAATAAACCCCTTTTGTAATTGAGGCCAAACTTGATTAATTTCAATCATGTTTGAAAATCTTTGGTGTTGGACCGGACGGAAAAGGAAAGGAGGGAAGAAGAGAGAGGGATGTTAGAGAGGGGGGGGGGGACCATGAAGCAGCGTAGAGCAGCAGGTTTACTGGTTGTTTATCATTACAGCCGGCTGTAAGCGTCGGTCCTTCAGCCTGCTGGCCCTAGCCTGGGTGTACCAGTTTGTTTGATTGAAAGGGGGTCTGGGAGCTCAGAAAAGCAGTCAGTGTCTGGTGTGGCCACAATCTGCCTCATGCAGTACAACACATCTCCTTCACAGAGTCCATCAGGTTGTGGATTGTGGTCTGTCGGTCCAGTCCTCATCAATGACTGTGTGAAGTTACTGGATATCAGCAGAACTGGAAAACGCCGCCGTATGCGCCAATCCAGAACATCTTAAACAAGATGGAGGACATGTCCAGGGAGGTTGCTGGCCAGCAAGACCTCGCATGTTTTCAGCATCCAAGATTTCTGTACAGATCGTCCCTAAATGGAGCCATGCATCATCATGCTTCAACATGGAGCTGTGCATCATCATACTTCAACATGGAGCCATGCATCATCATGCTTCAACATGGAGCCGTGCATCATCATACTTCAACATGGAGCCGTGCATTATCATGCTTCAACATGGAGCCGTGCATCATCATGCTTCAACATGGAGCCGTGCATCATCATGCTTCAACATGGAGCCGTGCATTATCATGCTTTACAAAATGGTTCAGGTCTTTGAGTTCACCTCACAAAAGATGGGAGCAAAAAAGCTGTGTTCATATTTTTGTTCAGTGTAATTCAGAGGACTTTTTTATTATTATTGTCTCAAACAAAGAAAAATAACAATAAAGTTCAGGAGGAGAACAAACTGTAACGATCAGATTCTCCCCCATGCTAGTGTTGGACTCCCACTGATCACATCAACACCTTCTGGGCCAAAGCCCATAAATTCATCACGAGTTCCAGTGTTTGATCTCTGGAAACATGGGAGCAACACAATGCCCAAAACGAGCTGCCGCTAGAGTGCCGGGCCTGAAGCTCAAATCACGCCGCATGACCTCTCAACGCGTCTTTACATTGACTTAAATCATGTTTGGTGTTTATGGAGCTTATGGCCTAACGTGAGCTGTTCATTAGTTGTATGCGTTCCTGAATGGTTTCATTTTAATTTCATCAAAACTCGAATGTGTTCAAAGAAACATACCAACTCCAAGGACCTTAAGGGGTCAAATGGACAATGACTAAACCCAAACCTTGAACCTACAGTGGACAATATTAAACAGGTCACACGCAGCTTCTTTAGAGGACCTGATGGAGATAATAAAACTTATTCTTAGACAAACAGTATAAAACGTAGCTGGCACAAGAACTCAAAAGCATGTCTGCTCACAAATCTGAAATCGTCAACACACATGATTTAAACTCACTGTTCACTGAAACCCTGATAGACATCACATTACCAGTAATTCAGGAAAATCTCAAAAAGTACAGAATTCAAAAAAACACACACACCTTACAGTAGATGACATCAAGGTTTGTTGTGAAATTCCCAACTTTCTTCTTAGAAAAAAATAAGATAAAAAGGCGGCTTCAATGGATCCTCCATCATCTACAATTAGCAGCTTCTTTTAGGACCTATAACAAACATGTACACAGCAACCAAAGGATGGGTTGACCCAAAAAACAAAAAGAAGCAAAAGAAGAAATAGAAAAAAACAAAACATACAACACAAAGGAGCAGAAAAATAATTGTTAGGGGACAACAGAAATACTCACAAGATAAAAAAAAAAGCAGTACAGCCAAAAACCCTAAATTAGCAACAAGACTTTGGTAAAAAAAACAAAATAAAACACATTACATCAGTGCAAAAGCAATGGAAACACAGGTTTATTCAATAAATGAAAGACAGATATCAGGAAACGCATGAAGAACATATCAAACTAGATGAGGGGCATCTCCCATTTGGGATAAAAAAACCAAAAAGATGAGATTGTGGAATTTACTGACGTAGCATTAAAAACAGCTGACAAGTGAACGTCTGATCCATCTGGTTTATCTAAAATGCTCGTTATCTAAAGAAGCAGTTGGTAGACGCTAAAAGTCTTTCTCCCATTCGTTTTTGTGGAATCACCATCAGTATGGAAGCGTATTGCATTCAATCAAACATTTTTTTCCGTGTATTTCGTGTTTTTACATTTTTCAAAAACAGGTGATCTTTGTTAGTGGATGAAGTCAGTAGGATGAACAAAACAGACTGGCGATGTGGTGACGAGCGCATAAACTAAACGGATCACGTCTGTGACACTGACACTTTGCGCCTTTTCAACATTTAATTGCAGATCATCTTAGGTTAGAGTCCAGCCTGTTTGGAGTTCTTTGCTTTTGTAGTTTGTAAAATTATTGAAACAAATATTTTGGAAATAATTTGAAGAAAGATCACCCGTTTTCTTTTATTTTCCTTTTAATACACAATGAAATTGTTTTTTTTTTATTGAATGCTATGCACTTCCATACATCGGCATCTTGCCTTTTATTTTTTTTAATAACAATAGTTTTCAGAACCAGAACCCTACATCTCGCCCCAGCTGAACTAACAGCTATTTGAATGGCTAACATTGACTGAAGCATGGTGAAAATGTACCAAACCAATAAAAGGCTCACAAGAACTTAAACCATCCTAACGATTTGAATCAATGAATCAAACTAAAATATATTTCAAAAATCTTTGTACATCAGGATTGCAACTGAGCCTCACCAATGCTGAAACAAACTTTGTGCTCATGGTCAGGAAAGGAACGCAAAGGTCCTGCAACTCCCAGATCTTAATTACAGAGGAAAGCAGTGGGAGAAAAAGACGAGGAGACACGTCTGGACATGAAGCTTTCAAACACTTCAGCTTTGTGGTAGAAACTCATAGCTGTACTGAGATTCACTAACTAGTTTCTGATCAAGTAAACGGTTCATGTTTTGTGAATGGCTTCTTGTGACGGCCGAGTCTCCAGAAGCAAATAAGTTACATTTACTGAGAGTTACTTTATAGTTCAGGTCACGGAAACTTTCCAAAAAGGACCACATGAAAAATATTAATATACTTCATCCACAGGTAAACCTAAAGCACGTGAACCATCCTTAACCTTAGACGACAGTCTGCCGTCACTTCAGCTGGAAGGTTACGCTTCCATACAAGTTTCTAAAAGCAGTTCCATCACTGACTATGTGAGAGTTTGTCTGATGTTGCAAAGTTATAGAAACATGAACTATGTTGATGTTTTAACAGCTTCTTTCATATGTTGGGATTAAACCCGTGTTGTAAAGACGAGCTTCTTCCAGGTCAGGGGTTACAGGTTGATCCAAAGGTTGGAGGAGGCTGTTTAGGTGATCTGGCCAGATTTTGGACATCCAAATACTGACCTCGTTCTTTCAGTTTGATTGTTGCAGGATGGTAAAAGGATTGGTTTTCAGGCTGAAAAGCAATAATCATCAGCCAGAAAAAACAACAACAAAACACTGCAGTCGACTCACTGTCTACTGCATGAGTGGTTAGAAATCTGTACAGTGATATTTCAGAGCACTGAACCTACGCAGCATCTCCCTTTGAGCATGTCTCTCCAAGTCCAGTCCTGCATGTGGGAGGAGCTACAAAGCAGTAACTGTCTGCTCAGCTGCTAGCCGGTGTTTTAACAAGACCCATCCATTCTCTGTTGAGTTTGACATGCACAACACGTGACTCGACAACGTGCATGTTGCTAAAACCTGCAGAGCAAGCTGCTAGCTGTCATGCTCATGACAAAGGGAGGCATGATTAGAAATCTGGGCATTTATGCTCCTTCTATCATAGCTTTCTGAAACTTCCTGTTGGTCACGTACACACTGAAACTTTCCGCTGCAAACAGCTTCTAGTCTGGCAGGATCTTGTTGTAAATGCATTACTGGAATGACAAACATTTTATATCTTTACTTATAATCCTTTTCCAAATGACACGAGAGTAAATTATTAGCCTCATGCTGGTTGTTCTGCTTTATTTAAGAGATGGAGGCTAAAGAAAAGCAATGAACTATGTTTCCCCTTTAAATTTACATTCAAGAATATATCTTGCAATATATCATGCAGAAATGTATTGGTTTCTTTTCTGCCAATTATTTGTGGATGGATGATGGGGTTCTCATTTTAAAACTTACTGGTGTTTTTCTATCAAATCATTTGTTTTCCTTTTGTATTCTAACTCTTTTTTTGGGGAAACATACACAATCTCTTTCTGCAGCAGCATTAGCATCAAATGTGTGCCGACATCCCTGCTATTTGTCCCTTAATTAAGACAACAGGTTGGCAGAGAACACATCAGTGAACAGGACAGTCAGTCTGTGAATCACACATGTACTTTAAAGCTCTTTAAAGACTTGGATGCTCCATGAAATGAAGTATAGTCAAAAGAGTTAACGTGGAAGAATTATCTAAACAGGACCCGTGTGTCTGCTGTGACACTAATATAATTGGTTAATAAATGTTGAAGGAGCTGTGATGGTTATACAGCATTCTGCTAACGGGGCAAATAACTTCCGATTAGTCATTACTTGCATAATCATTCGTGGCAGCCTAAACATTTTCTTTAACCAGTTAATTGGAGATTTGAAGTTAAAGTGGGTAAATTTTGAGCCTGTATGTGTGACGTTTATTTTGTATTTCTTTCCATCGTGTTGGGTCCTGTAATAAGTCAATGGAATTGACTAATTATTTAAAAGTGAATATTTATCATTTACTACAACTCTGTGGTGACAAAACCTTATTTAACCAGTCATAACTACAAATGTGTCAATCATAGGATTGGAAACAACAACTAGGAACTGAATTTTATCTCTGTAGTAGAGATTGATATATTATATATTATTCTTTTGTACTAAGTTGGCAATAACAAACAAAAATCACATGAGTCTCTAATGGGGTTGGAGGGGGGGCGGGGTGCCTGAAGAGGGTCTGCCCGCGGAGTAATTCAGCGTAGAACCACCACTGGATCTAACAAAAAGAGCAGCCACTAGACATGGATCCAATATGGACAATCAACCAAAGACAGACAGTGGACACAAATATTTTATTTTTCTGCCCTGTAAATGCAGAGCTTAGAGTTTGGACCCAACAGAATACAGACTCTGAGTGAAAGTTAGAAAGGTTTGAGCTAACAGGATGAGGAACCAGAGGTGGTGGTAGTACCGTCTTCTGAGCAGCAGAGGGAAAGGTGAGAGGCAGCTATGAGTGACAGCCTGGGCAGAAGTAATTATTATGAATGTTTTACTTTGTAACGGCGGCTTGTGGGCGAAGAACAGCAGAGAACCTCCCAGCAGGAAAGGACACAGCAGAGCTGTCTCTGTAGGAAGGGTCAGAGTAGGAGCAGGTTCAAAATCCAGATTTCAGAACCAGGGCTGATGTGGTCGGGCTGACAGAACTCACACAGCTTGCTCAGAGGTAGGACAATCATGAGAACCAGCTCACTTTGAGAAGTCAAGACGAACTGACACTGAAGCAGGTCTGCATGCTCTTAACCCTTGTGCTATCCTAGGCACTTTAACATTAGAGTTGGGTCATTCAGACCCACTAGACAGTGCTCTGAACCTTTTTTCTTCAATGATTTGGGAACTTCACTGGTGTCCATGATTACATGAAATCTTTCCACCTTTATCCACCTTTGTCATGGTAGGGAGAACACGTCAAAGTAAGGGTGGGGTCATCTAAGATAGCACAAGGGTTAACATGGCAGAGGCACAGGTGATGTCCCCACCTGCTTGCCCCACATGCTGATAAGAGGGTTACTTTTGTCCTCATGGCAGACATCCCCATGTCTTTTTGTCCTTTAACTTGAAGTTGGTTCTCTTCCTGTTCTTCCTCTGCTAACTTGCTAACTTTTGTCTTTGAACAGATCTTCCAGTGTTTCTGTCTGCCTCCGTCTTTACTCGTAGACTCCACCTTTCACAGCAGATCATCCCCCTTAGGTGGTCTGGTGCTGAAGGTTCTCCCCTTAGGCAGGGTTTCAAACAGCTTATTCAGGCCGATCCGGCCCGCCAGAGTAAACCACCTGCCTAAATGATTAAAAATGATTAAAAATGATTAAAAAAGAAAGCAAGTTTCTAGTCCATTCCTGTGGCGAGTTATCATTTTTAAAGAAATAACCGAAATGTGCAATTCCACCACTAGGGGGAGCAAAGGAAAGGCAAAACAGGTGAAACAGCATATCCCTGCATGTGCCAAGTGAAACATAACAGCTCTGCGTCTGGGTAGGATGCACTTTCGTTTCCCTATGAGCTCTTACCAATGTTATTTTGCTATAAGGATGATCTTTAGCGACACCCTAACGACCAAAAATGTTGTCAAATGTGAAGTGGAGTGAAGAGCTTTCCAGGAAAAATGGACAGAGTTTTTTCTTTCTTTCACAAAGCTGAATGCAAAACCTGAATGCTTTGTATGTCATCAACATCACAGAGCTCAAAGAATATGACATTCAGCACCACTATGAGACTCGCCATAAAGACAAGTTTCTGGATTGCTTCAGTGTCAGATGTAAAATATTCAGTCTGTATTAATTTGAATAGACCAATCTTTTTTAAATTGAAATTTATTTTATTTGAGATCCATTAGCCGCAAGTGATTAGGCTACTATGTTGGTTGAGGCATTTTTTCCAACTGAGTAAAAACTAAAACAAACCTGATATTTTGCTTTTAAGTAACTGGTCCGGCCCACTTGAGATTAGGGCGGTGAATGTGGCCCCAACCGTGCAATGAGTTTGACACCCCTGCTTTAGGGGTCTGGTTTTGCTACTGGTTCTCCTCTTAGGCGGTCTAGTTCTCCTGAAGGTTCTCTCCTTGGGGGTCTGGTTCTGCTGAAGGTTTTCCCTTTGGGGGTCTGGTTCTGGCGTTGGAAGGTTCTCCTTGGGGGTCTGGTTCTCCTGAGCTGTTCTCCCTTAGGGGTCTGGTTATGCTGAAGGTTCTCCTCTTAGGCGGTCTAGTTCTCCTGAAGGTTCTCTCCTTGGGGGTCTGGTTCTGCTGAAGGTTTTCCCTTTGGGGGTCTGGTTCTGTTGAAGGTTCTCCCCTTGGGGGTCTGGTTCTCCCAGCTGTCTCTCCCTTAGGGTCTGGTTGAAGGTTCTCCCCTTAGGGTCTGGTTTCTGCTGAAGTCTCCCTGGGGTCTGGTTCTGAAGGTTCTCCTAGGGTCTGGTTAAGGAAGGTCTTCCCTTAGGGTCTGGTTCTGCTGAAGGTTCTCCTTGGGGTCTGGTTCTGCTGAAGGGTTCTCCCCTTGGGGGTCTGTTCTGCTGAAGGTTCTCCCCTTAGGGGTCTGTTCTGCTGAAGGTTCTCCTTTGGGGTCTGGTCTCTGCTGAAGGTTCTCCCTTGGGGGTCTGGTTCTCCTGAAGGTTCTCCCCTTTAGGGGTCTGGGCGTTGAAGGTTCTCCTTTAGGGTCTGGTCTTGCTGGAAGGTTCTCCCTTGGGGTCTGCTCCTGCTGAAGGGTTCTCTGGGGGTCTGGTTCTGCTGAAGGTTCTCCCTGGGTCTGGTTCTGCTGGAGCTGTCTCTCCCCTTTAGGGGTCTGGTTGCTGAAGGGTTCTCCCTTAGGGGGTCTGGTTCTGCTGAAGGGTTCTCCCCTTGGGGTCTGGTTCTGCTGAAGGGTTCTCCTCTTAGCCTGGTCTTCATGCTGAAGGTCTCTCCCCTTGGGGGTCTGGTTATGTTGAAGGTTCTCCTAGGGGTCTGGTTATGCTGAAGGTTCTCCCTAGGGGTCTGCTGAAGGTCTCTCCCTTAGGGTCTGGGTTCTGCTGGAAGGTCTCTCCCTTGGGTCTGGTTCTGCTGAAGGGTTCTCCTTGGGGCTTTCTGGTTGCTGAAGGTTCTCCCCTCAGGGTCTGGGCTATGCTGAAGGTTCTCCCCTTAGGGTCTGGTTCTGCTGAAGGTCTCTCCTGGGGTCTGGTTCTGCTGAAGGGTTCTCCTCTGGGGGTCTGGTTCTGCTGAAGGTTCTCCCTTAGGGGTCTGTTCTGCTGAAGGTTCTCCCCTTAGGGGTCTGGTTCTGCTGAAGGTCTCTCCTTGGGGTCTGGTTCTGCTGAAGGTTCTCCCTTGGGGTCTGGTTCTCCTGAAGGTTCTCCCTTAGGGGTCTGGTTATGCTGAAGGTTCTCCCCTTAGGGGGTCTGGTTCTGCTGAAGGTTCTCCCCTGGGGTCTGGCTCTGCTGAAGGGTTCTTCCCTTGGGGGTCTGGTTCTGCTGAAGGTTCCCTTAGGGTCTGGTTCTGCTGAAGGTTCTCCCTTAGGGTCTGGTCTGCTGAAGGCGTTCTCCTTTGGGGGTCTGGTCTCTGCTGAAGGTCTCTCCCTTGGGGGTCTGGTTCTCCTGAAGGTTCTCCCTTAGGGTCTGGTTGCTGACATTCTCCCCTTAGGGGTCTAGTTCTGCTGAAGGTCTCTCCTGGGGTCTGGTTCTGCTGAAGGTCTCTCCTCGGGCCTGGTTCTTGCTGAAGGTCTCCTTAGTCTGGTTCTGCTGTCTCTCCCTTGGGGGTCTGGTTCTGCTGAAGGTTCTCCCTGGGGGTCTGGTTCTCCTGAAGGTTCTCCCCTAGGGTCTGTTATGCTGAAGGTCTCTCCCCTTATGGGGTCTGGTTCTTGCTAGCTGTCTCTCCCTTGGCCTGGTTCTGTTGAAGGGTTCTCCCTTGGGGGTCTGGTTTCTTGCAAAGGTTCTCCCTTAGGGTCTGTCTGTTGAAATATTCTCCCCTTAGGGTCTGGTTCTGCTGAAGGTCTCTCCCCTTGGGGGTCTGGTTATGCTGAAGGTTCTCCCCTTAGGGTCTGGTTATGCTGAAGGTCTCTCCTTAGGGTCTGGTTATGTTGAAGGTCTCTCCCCTTAGGGGTCTGGTTCTGCTGAAGGGTCTCCCCTTGGGGTCTGGTTCTGCTGAAGGGTTCTCCTTGGGGTCTGGTTCTGCTGAAGGTCTCTCCCCTTTAGGGGCCTGGTTTGCTGAAGGTTCTCCCCTAGGGGGTCTGGTTCTGCTGAAGGTCTCTCCTTTGGGGGTCTGGTTTTTGCTGAAGGTTCTCCCCTTGGGGTCTGGTTCTCCTGGTTTCTCCCCAGGGTCTGGTTTTGCTGAAGGTCTCTCCCCTAGGGTCTGGTTCTGCTGAAGGTCTCTCCTTGGGGTCTGTTCTGCTGAAGGGTTCTCCTTGGGGGTCTGGTTCTGCTGAAGGTCTCTCCCCTCAGGGGTCTGGTTCTGTTGAAGGTCTCTCCTCAGGGGTCTGGTTCTGCTGAAGGTTCTCCCTTAGGGGTCTGGTTCTGCTGAAGGTTCTCCCCTTGGGGGTCTGGTTCTGCTGAAGGTTCTCCCCTTAGGGGTCTGGTTCTGCTGAAGGTTCTCCCCTTAGGGGGTCTGGTTCTGCTAGCTGTCTCTCCTTTGGGGGTCTGGTTCTTGGCTGAAGGTCTCTCCCCTGGGGTCTGGTTCTCCCAGCTGTCTCTCCTCAGGGGTCTGGTTCTGCTGAAGGTCTCTCCCTAGGGTCTGGTTTTGCTGAAGGTTCCCCTTGGGGTCTGGTTCTGCTGAAGGGTTCTCCCCTTGGGGTCTGGGTCTCATCTGAAGGGTTCTCCCCTTGGGGTCTGGTTCTGCTGAAGGGTTCTCCTCTTAGTCGTCTTTGGAATAACTAAAGAAGCTCAGCCCCTGTGGGACAAACATCCAAAAGGTCAGCTATATAAATATATGTATTTTTAAAAGTTAGAACAAGTCCATCTATCCATTCAAATATGATTCTATGATCCATATTCTATTCTGGATTTTTTTATAAACAAAAGAACTAGGTGACATTCTGTAGAAACTATGCAAAAAGAAATCTTGTTCTCAAATTTTTAAGTACCGTGTAATTTGCCAAGCAACACATAACTTAGCTCAGAAACTACATTAAGTTTTTGTTTCGATTTCCTTAATATAACCCTTACATTTGACAGTTTGTAAAGGTTTTCAGAGCTTTTAGGAATGTTTGTCATTCATTTGTGGCTAAATGTGATTTTAAACCTTAACCTTTATGCTTCAGCTAATGTATACTTGAAATAAAAACCGTCGCATCGTGAGCCTCGCTGCTTGAGTCGTGTTCGTCTGTACAGGCTGCACAGAGGAGCAGCCTCTGACGGCCCTTCAAACCCATCTCCAATGATAATGGGAATTTGATCACAGGGAGCAGAGCGGGTGGCAAAGGTATGTGTGTGTGGGGGGGCTTTTGTGAGAAACTCTTCAAAGCACTAACCCTCACATTTGTCCATTGGAGCTCTTTGTAACCGTATCCTCCACTGTCATTTAGTCCCCTTTATTTTTAGGCAGGGGTATTATTGCTTCCATACTCCTCACATACCCACGGTCTTTGTTCGCAGAGATGGGGTCAGGTTTTAGCTTTTTTTCATCCTGTTCTGAAGTATCTTCTCTGCCCACCCACCCCCTTTCTCCCCCCTCCACGTTGTAATGGATTACAATGACCAGCAAGTGCTCCCTTAACTCCAGCTCTCAGCGGGGAAAAAACAGGCATCTGGTTTGTGCCTTCGCTCTAATCCTGCTGCATGCAGAAATCTCAGCTGTGGAAATGTCCCTAAAGGTCGTGCCACAAAAGCCGCTGGGTACCTTTTGCGCATTTCCCACGTATGAAATTTATGTCTTTCGTGATTCATGTGTGAAGTACGTCATTCATGAGTGTTTCTTGCGCAGAAGATGGTTTCAGCTGACAGGTCTGTAATGCGGTTCATTCCTGATACATTTGTGAAAATGTCCCGTAAAGACCACAACTTTTCTCACTTTTTCCACATAGATTCACATATGACCAGTTTTCATCCGTGCAATATGCGCAAAATGTAAGTAGTGGCTGCTTGACACGGTGCTAACTGTCAACACGTACAATCAAAAAAGCCTTCTCCTATATTGTTTGTGCCGTTTTAAAACTCTTGGGTTATAAAAACTACAACTTCAGCTGTGCATTGTCTTTCTGAACAGTGACTCTGATTTGGCCGATTGCACATAATTAGGAAGAAAGTCTCATTTGGCCAAAGGTACCCTGTCACAAATAGAAGATGAATTTATTTTTCACATGTGAACTGATCATACATTGGATTTTAGTACATTTTACAGCCATTTTAGTTTAATTGGGCTACATTGAAGCAGGGCTGCAGGTGAAACGTGGAGCTGACTGGGATTCAGGGGAAATCGTGAGATCATCGGCTGATAGACTGTTGTCCACCACAGTTGCTGCCCGTTTGTCTTTTGGGTTGGCAGAGTGTGTGTTCGCTCCCTGACCTTGTGGTGCAACAGCAAACACCACTCATCTCGCAAACCTTGTTCCTTTGACATGAAAGAAGCGACCAGCAGATCAGAGGTCTAAGCTTTTGGGAACATGTAAGTCAGCTTGAGTCGGCCGATTCACGGCCTCTGTAAACCTACAGTATGTTAGATACGGACATGATGACTGTTGAACAGAAGCCACAGTCACTTTGAAGTGCGGGTATGAATACTGAACTGCTCTGCATTAGTGAGTGTAGCCTCAGTATGTGTGTCCAGCTGTTCCGGTGGGGACAGCTGTGCAGTAAGACTTTTAGCTGGAACTTTTCTGACTCTGAATCCTGGCTTGAACTGTTCCTACCTCGTTGTGTGTTCTCCCTTCAAGCCTCGTTCTTAGATCTGTCTGTGCTGGTTAACAAAACACCGTGTAGCATGTGTATGCATGAACATGGGCATGTATGCAAACCACAAATGAAATGTTGTCAATTAGAATGAGGTTTTAAATGTTCAGTTTTAAAGTTCACACAAACAGAATGGACATTGATACTGGAGAGTTGTTGTTTTGAAAATGGCACATTTGTATTGCAGTTTTCTGCTTCTAGGTGTCTTAAAAACAACTTATAGAGGCCAGTTAGAATGGCACAGCCTCACTGGATTCTAACAATCATGACGCTTAACCCTTGTGCTGTCTTAGATGACCCCACCCTTCCATTGACGTGTTCTCCCTACCATGACAAAGGTGGATAAAGGTGGAAAGATTTCATGTAATCCATGGACACCAGTGAAGATCACAAATCATTGAAGAAAAAAGGTTCAGAGCACTGTCTAGTGGGTCTAGATGACCCTACTCCCAATGTTAAAGTGCCTAGGATAGCACAAGGGTTAATGCTGGGTGTCAAGCAAAGAGGCAGTGCGTCCCTTTTCAGTCTTTGATTAGACTTAGAGGATTCGCTTCCTTTGGGCCCCTGAGCTGGTCTAACATATTGGAAAGTCAGTTTATTTGCTGTCATTTACTAGAAATGTAAAAGGAGGTGAATGAAGAAAAATTGTAAAAGGGATTGGTACCAATTTATAGCTTTGGAGGCTTGAAGGGAATTTCCAAGCTCCGTTGTTGGAAATGAGTGGATTTACAAACTGAATAACAAGATTAAAGTAATTTACTGCAGTGACCTGAAAGGTCAACTTTACTACAGAAACACCACCACCTGTTGGAGGCAGGAAAATAGTTACCAAAGAATGTATCGTGTTTTTCTACAAGGAAAATGAAAAGCAGATTCAAATAAAATGTTGAATTCCTTGTGCTTTTCTTTTTTATAAAATTGTTTTATATTCCAATTCCTTATTTTCTGTACATCCACATGTTCAATATTTATGTACTTTCTTAGATTATTGTTTTAAGATGAAGAGATCTGGTCATCTTTGCTTCAGAAAACAAGAGAAGAAAAAGCCCAAAGTACTAATTCAAACTAACGAAGTTGAAGAAACTGCATTAACCTGGCTCCCACACACATCTAAATCCGTCTGTGCATTATCAACACGTTGTGTTCATGCTCACACACGACTGCTCGCGAAACAAGAGTCACAAAGAAAGGTTGTGTGGTATTGTGCCAGCACATCCTAAAAACTTCAAAGCAGACACATCCATCTTCCAAACCTGCTTAATCCCATTTGGGTCATGGGGTTGCTGGAGCCTATCCAAGCTACTATAGGTCAAAGGCAGAGCACACCCTGGACAGGTTGCCAGTCTATTGCAGGGCCAGAATGTTTTTGGACTGTTGGGGGGAAGCTGGGGTGCCTGGAGAAAACCCACACATGCATGAGGAAATCCCAGTTTGGATTTGAAGCAGAACCTTCTGGGTGTGAGATGAGACCACACGACCACACGGAGCAGCGTCTGTGACAGAACCTTGAAACGGAAATGAGATTTTAAAAAACAAAATAAACACAATAGGAAATCGAGTGGCAGTACAATTTAGAATCGTCCGAGTTAGGCATAATAGATACAATTTGAATATGAACAGATGTGCAGTGCCAAAATTCACCACTAGATGGAAATCACTGACTGTTCTCTGATTGAGTGGGGGACTCAAAGTGCAGACCATAATTCAGTAGCATGAGAGGCAGATGTTCAGGAACAAAAGCAGGAACCTTCGACATCCAGGAGGCCGACATGAACACGTGAGATGAACCGTGAATGCACGCCTCCCCGCTGTCCTGAAAGGGACAAGAAATAAGAACACGGGAAAGTCCTGAAACTAGTTAACAACCCCAAAAGGGTAAATGTTTTTAAAATAAAAAAAGACAATCGTGACAGGTTTCTTTTTATAAGGGGAGAGAACTGAATAACGAAAGCTAGTATTAGGTTGAGATGAGTTCATAAATTGCAATAATTTCTTTTCAAGTGTTTTTTTTACCAAATGGCTTAGAACCTCAGAGCTTTTTGACAATCCTAATATTTAATAGTTTCATTGTCTCTAACATGTGTATTTATGATTATAATAATTAAATACTAGTGTAAGTGAACATATGGATATTTTCCAATTAGATTTTATGACTAATTATGCTATGTTCTTTGTATAGATATAAATTCCTGTTGCTTGTCTTGTTTTTGTATTTCTGCATGGATTGCTTGAAATAAACTATTAACAAACCATTTCCAAGAGTAAAGTATGATAGATTCTGTCAAAAAAAGTCCCTTGAATGGAGAATTTTGTGTTTGTGGACACTAATTGGACGAATCAAAGGTTGCAAACAAAACACAGAAACACAAAGTAACTGCATACAATTTCTGCTTCTATTTTACATTCCATTCATTTCTTTGTTTTCAATGCTGACTTAATGTTCATGTCTTAATAGTTTCTTTGTTACCGTTTCGTCTCAGGGACCTGGTCTGTAAACTGGCTGTTGGTTGGATGGCCTGTGGACACGGCATCGGTTATTCTTGTCCTGTCCCTTTTAAATAAATCAATTAAAAATAATAAATGATGTTATCAGAACGAATGATGGTTTGGGTACGGTGAGCCTCCAGTATTACCAGACCTAGAGGACTGCTATGTGTAAACCTAAAGGTCTGGTAGCTGAAAACAGTGATTTGAAAGCGACTGACTGTTTGGATTGATATCTGACTCTCTGCGGCGTGTGGGCGGGTCTTTCAGCCAGGGCCCACAATAAGCTGTCATTTCTGCTGTGTCTGGAGGTCCTGCCTTTGTATGATGACCTTTTGGTGGTTTCTAATAATGTGTCCGTGCTGGGGGGGGGGGGGGGTGACATGAGAGGAGGAGGTGATGGTACACTGGTGAAAGGCACTGTGGGGGGAGCTGTCTGTGAAGGACTTTAATTGCTTTCCTTTGCCAAGTGGGCAAGTGGGAGGGGCCAATTGACTTGTGGATGGGCCTGCTGTCTGGGGGGGGGGGCACCTGTCCATATGTGTGGTTCTATAAATTGTAGCGTTTTTTAAATTTGTGGGCGTCATTTTGATTCATCTGCTTTTATTTACAGATTGAAAAAACGTTTGTTTTGACACTGCTTTGTGTATGTTGGAGGTCTGCCTGGACCCTGTGTGCGTGTGTGTATGTGTGTGTGCGTGTGTGTGTGTGTGTGTGTGTGTGTGTGTGTGTGTGTGTGTGTGTGTGTGTGTGTGTGACGAAGCTCCTTTCTTGCTCCTCCTCCTCTTTCTTCCGCCTTCTGCTTCACTGCTCCAACAAAGAGGAGCCCTGACAGATGCGACGGCACCACAGACTTATAAAGGAGGCAGGAGAAAGCAAAGTGGCCATCTGACCAGGCTTTCTGACCTCTGAACTCACTCACAGATTAACATGTGCTCCTTATGAAGTCAGGAGGTGCAACACTAGCCTGAACACAAATACCCAGTCAGTTTGGGTTTGACCAATCTCAGTACAGATATGACCAAAGTGTGAAAGGTTTATTATCATCCATCCTCTAACGCAGGGGAAAACTACTCTTATAGATTTCATCTGATCGCAAACCAAAGCCCACCTGATTAGGAAGGCTTTTTCTTCTTCTCTGGGAGCCTGAAGCCAGTCTGCTCTTCTTAGAGTGCGTCACTGCGGTTTGTGTGTTATCCTTCTTGACAGCATGCAGAGAGTTGGCACTAGGCTGTCTTGTCCCCCAGACACAGAACTGCCTGACAGAGTCAATTTGTCTTCAGCTCCTGCTTGTGTGGTCCCTGAAGAGACGCAGGCCAAGAGCCCACACCTCCACACAAAGCAAACACTAACAGAGTCGCTGGGCTCGGATGAGTCAGTCAGACTGAGGCGTGAAATGACGGCGCTGATGTCTTTGTCTGGGCTCAGGAGCTCCAACCGAAGCAGACATCCCCAGGTGAAAGGAACAACATCCAGAATTACAGAGCCAGAAGCACACACATTCATGGCTGGAAAGGGAAACAACTCCACTGTGCTCTTGGAGTTCCATCATAATCTTCTTCTTCAACATTTATTGTTGGAAAGTCCCCAATTAATCCAGCTAATCTTTCTAGAAATCGTTCATCTCTGCTTTTGCTAACAGCAAAGTCAGAGCGTTTCAGTCATGTTTCTTGGCACCCTTTGCTGTGATTATGGGATTCTGCCAAACAAAGTGACTGAAAACACTTTTAAAATGGGATTAAAGTATTCTCTGGGACAAAGTGAGCTTCAGACTCACTGTGTGGGTTCCACTAACACATCTGGGAACAGAACAGCAGGATCGTCTGCCTGAAACATCAGGACTGAGTTGGAGGTCAAATTCTGATTCTGCTAACTCAAACCCGCTGTGTTGCTGCTGTTTTTCCAGCATTAAAACTGCTTGGAGATCGTTCTACAGCAGAGTTCTACGCATGAAAACCAGTTCTTCTCCTCCAAAAATGTGTGGCGTGTAAAAATGTTTCAAGAAAAAGTACCGTATTTTTCTGGTATTTCATAAGTCACGCCTCTTTTTTCACAGCTTGCAAAGGTGCGTAATTTATACTCCACAGCGACTTCATATATTAAAACCCTCCTGTTATGTTCATTTCAGAGGAACAGAGATGATGTTCCTGTGTCAATTTTGAGGTATGAGGTATGTTAAGTGTTAAAGAGTTTGTTATGTTACTCAGAATCAGCAAACTTTTTTACAGTAAGATCTTGAAGGCTAACAACATTCTATTCTATTTTTTCAATCATTTCATAGATTCAGAAATGCAATAAATGACAACTGTTTCTCCAAATAAAGATGAAACAGAATAAATAACAGGGTTTGAGAAAGAATTACTGTGAAATTATGAGACAAACAGTCTGCTGCGATTGTGTCATATGAGGTTGTGAAAGAAGGTTCTTGGTCTCAGATTTTGTCAAGCAAATTCCACAAAAATTCGACTTATGTGTTTTTTTCTACTTTATAATGCATTTTTGGGCTGGTGCGACTTATACTCCGGAGCGACTTATAGTCCGGAAAATACGGTACATATTTTATGGCGACCAAAAGAGTTTTTCACATTGGTCAGTGTCCACCCGGGCAAATTTGCAGTCCAGTGACAGAAAGGCCGCAGCCCACAATTTACTGATAGAGTGGTTCTGAAGGCTCTGCAAAATCGCCTGATGAGTGTCCATGGGTGTGTGGACAGGCTCCTTCTACAGACTGGCAACCTGTCCAGGATTTCCCCTGCCTACAAGTGGCCGGGAAAGGCTCCAACAGCTCCGTGACCCCAAAAGGGATAGAACGGTTCAAGGTGAATGGATGTAGCTGATTTTTTTAAAAATTCAGTGGCAGAAGGGGGTAATCTTTGAAGATTCTGCCAATGCCTACCTATATTTCTGACCGCAGCTTACATGCTTATGTGCAAGAACGACATGCTTATCATGTACCCAGTTTTAAGACAGAATATTTCAACAGAGTCCAAACCTGAAGTTTAGAGTTTGGACTTAAAGCAAACGGTGACAGACGGACGGCTGCGTCTGCAGACTGACGTCCAGCTGGGATCAAACCGAATCAGTCGCTTCCTTCACAAGACGGGACCAGTCAAAGTAAAAGAGGACGGTCTATGTGATCAAAAGTACGAGTAGCTTAGAAGTATCGTTGTGAGTACAGAACCAACGGACAAACAAAGCACTTCATCTGTTATAACACTTCTGATAGGTAAGAAACATCTTCTTTTATGAAACTGAGCTGATGAACTGTTGAGCTCATCTTCAAAATGGACTGACACTAAAATACTGAGTGGGAGGAGCCAAGACTTTCTTTTCTATGTAGTCATCAAAGAGGAAATGAACATTTACAGCGAGGCTAAGAATGACTCTTCTACTGAAATTAATCTTATTTCATGCTTCAGTTTGAAGGTATTATCTTTTAAGTGTTTTGCAAAATGTTTCTTACTTCAGCTTAAAACCTTTTTTTGTTACCACATGTAGTGGGTCTATTTTATAAAATACATGCATTGTTTGGTTTAAAAAAATGTGTGTTGTAAAAGTAGGTTAAAACAACTTTGCTGTGATTTGTTTGGTCAAGAGAATTTTGTATGAAAACAATTGCATTATTCAGTTTTAAAGTTCCATTCGCTGCAAAATGCATGTTTGAACGCCGAAGATGGTGAAAGAACGCACACAGTGAGGAAAAACGGAATAACATCCTTAAACTAAAGGACTTTTGCAATTTTAACTGCAAGAACGGCACGAAATGGTAATAAATATGAAAATAATTTGTTGAGTTAAAAATGCTTAAGGGAAGAGAATAAAAGGAAGACGTGGAGACAAATAATGGTTAAGCTATAGATTTGTGAATTTGACTGACTCACAACACATTTTTAGCACCAAACAAATTTACTTTTAAGGATTTGAAGCATCTCTTCATTCATGCTTAAATTGAATCAAGGTTAGAAAAATAGCCAAATGTTTGCAAATGGCTTTTTAAATAATCAGCAAGCTTTCTTTTCCCATTTCTAAAAGCACAACAAATAAGTTGAAAGAAAAGAAAGACTTCATCTGAATTCACACCTATTCCAAAAGTTTCTGAGTTAAACATGTGAAAGACGTCATTATTAGAGGAAAGTGGATTTCTTATCAATGATTCTGATTGGGTTTGCTTTGTTTCTTCTAAGTTTCTGCTGTTTTCTCTTATGAGCCGCTGTATGTAAAGAGTTGGAGAGTGACACCGCTTACCTTGTTCTGTTGAAAGACGCCTAACCGACGCTTACTGCGATCAGCAGACCAGAAGAGCCGCTTTCAGAACAGATGAGCTGCACAGCAAACGTTGAGCAGACTGCAGCTTCCAGGCTGAGCGTGAACAGCAGCTGCTCCCTGCTCATCAGAAACGTCACCGAGGAAGACGCTGGACGCCACGCCGCCTGTCGGGACAGACAGGATACGCCAACCACATCCCTGTGTTTCTGGAAGTTCTGACCAGTGAGTGAGTTCAATCATTCTGAGGGAGAAAAGCTCAAACCCTGAAGAGACGCTGAACTCATTGAATCATTTAGGCTGGAAGAAGCTCAAACTGATGACAGACATGTTTAGTGTGACAGATGGGAGAAAATGTCCCAAACTTCTGATCAGTTTGATTGATTTTAGTCAATGCTGTAAATGTGTCACACGGTAAAAAAAGGGTTACATTGAAAATTCAATGAAGAACAAAAAGAATCGACTAAAGATGTCTGTTCTCCTTCAGTCTTTTGTGTCTCCTTCAGATGTCGGAAGAGTCACTGGAGGTGCTCCTTTGCTAAGTTTCCATGAACCCACGTCTGTGAGGAAGCACCATCATCTGGATGAACCAGACGGATCAGAACCGTTCGCCAAAAACCTCAGTTTGAGCTTCAAAGACCAACAAAGTGTGTTTCTGTTCTGACTGTGGAGCATCAGAGTGGAAACCACCAGACATTCACCTGTCGGTTTGTCAAAGACAAGCAGGTGAATATTATAGCCGCCTTCACGCTCTTACAGGTAAGACGGATTTGACTCCATCGTTGTGTTCTTCCACAGCTTAGAAACAAAAAACCTTTTCCGTTCTTTCAGTCATTCCTGTGAATCTTCAGGATTTTCAGATTAAAACAAACTTTGACTCAACATCCCTGTGGATCCTTCTAAACATGACCAATGTCAATCAAAAATATCTATTTTTAACCTTTTCTATATACATTTCATTGTTGTTGTCATTTTTACCAAACTATCAGGAAAATAAAGTGAAGTAAAAACGTAAACTGTGAACCGTATCTCGTCTATGTTGGTTGTTATATACAGATTGATAATATTAATAATCATTAGAGATAAACAGTCATTTAATTTAATTTATCACAGAATAAGAAGATAAAAATAAACAAAATATCTTTTGAAACAGGAATTTATTACAAATAGAAGCAAACATTAAATTCAAGAAAACGCTGATTTTATATAACAGAACATGTTTGGAGTTTTTTAGAAAAACATAAATGAAATTACAACCAGCCAACAGGTTTAGAGGAACATGTGACGTTCAAGACTTTCTAAAAGGTCAACAATAAAAAACTGAAAACCTTAAAAACAAAACTCATTTCTGATCCAAACTCAATTTCTGGATTAAAATGCAGTAGTTTAGACATGATGATGATTCCGCTTGATTGAACCAAAGGCAGATGTGGGAGAGTGGATTGTTTCTGTGAAGAAACTGGATTTTCTAGAAAGGACTGTATTGTATTAGTTCAGAACTGGCCAGTTTCTTACACACAGAAATAATGAATAATGACTGAGACAAAACTTATCTTTTGTGGAGGTTTTACTTCGTACAAACAGGAAGGGGACAGACAGATGAACATGGTGCATCCAAAGTCCGAACCAACGAGCTCTGTAGAGATGGCCTGCAGGAAACCCTGCGCTTGCATATTCAGAAGATCGTCTGATGGACCTCGTGTGAAAATCACGCCCACAGGTTACTGCTGGAGAGAAGCTCCAAGGCTAAAGTGAAGATAAGTCTGAGGCCTGCTCAGCAGATCACACATGCACAGAAAAGAGGGAGTATGAGAAGAAACTGTTAGAACAATAGTTTGGCTGTGCTGTCTTCAAATGTAATATAATTTTGAGATGACAATACATGCTCAGTGAATAAGTTAACCATTGGGGTGTGGCCAAAAGTTAAAGGCAAGCTTAACTATTCTTCACAGTTTCATCTGTGGCTTCGCAGATGTCGTTGTGTTGTTGTGTGAGTCTCTGTGCTGGATCAGTTGTGTTGTGACTCAGTGATCAGTTGGTTGCTCTGCTGTCTGCTCCATGACCAGACTGACGCATGATCTGCTAGGAAGACAGGTGAATTCAGGGCTTATACAGTAGCTGTGAGCTTCCAGGTTCTACTTGATCCCTTGCTGTGAAGCTTTTGGAGAAGTTTTCACCTTGATGGCCAGAAAGAAGATGACAGGAAGACTCATAGAAGTTGTTTTATTAAATCTGAGAACAGCAAGGGTTTCCATGAGCTGCTCTCTCCAGACAATCTGTAAACTTTAAATGTTTTTTCATTCCTGTTCTGTCATTCTTTTGACTTTGTTAGCCATGTTTGATTGTTTAAAGTCCATGTTTGCTGAGAAACTTCAAAGAACTGTTCCTTTTTTATCGTTTTTGACTCATTATGTTCACCTTAGAATGAAGAAAATCTTCTTGAACGGATCTGAGTTCAATTTTCAAACTAAAAATGTGTTTTTAAATGGTTTAATGTCACAAAAATAGAAGCAAAGTCTCCCTTCAGTTTTATCTTTTATTCTCACTAAAGAGGAAATCAAACCCTCGAACTGAACATTTCTAACAGATCAGCTTCTCACAGACAGAATAACTCGTAAAGCAGGCTTGAGGAGAAATCCTCGTTTCAAATTCAAACACTAAATTGAATTAATGTCACATTTCAAATCGTCCAAAAGCCAAACTTTGATGTCAGTTATGAGTAAATACATTTTAATATTCATTTATTTGATGAAATTACCTTCAAAACCTTGCAGAAATAATGGTTTTAGTTTATTTCTGCAGTGATGTTGTGTTAAAGGTTCATCGTTTGCTCTTTTCTCTCCTGCAGACATCGTGACAAACTAAGATCTCAATTACAGAGTTGAGGACGTCCTTTACCTGCAGAACTACATCCTCCTCTTCCTATGTTCTGATGTTACCTGGCTGCACCAGAAAGTGTCCACAGATGAAGCACCAAGACCAGCGGTCCACAAAGGAGGTGTTGTCTGGACTTCAGCGTAAGCTTCTTGAGGTTGAGTGTGAGCAGCGACGCTCTTCTGCTCATCAGAAGCATCACTGAGGAAGACGCTGGTCGATACACTGCTTCGCTCGGCAACAAGAATGAGTTAGACGTGTATCTGCATATTTTGAGCAGTGAGTAATTCTGTCATAGTAATCCTGACTAATTCCTGACTAATTCTGTCACCACATGAATGTCAACGTTCTGATCCAACCCTGAAGAGACACTGACGCTTGAGGTTTTTTTTATTCAAATTCTCTTAATCTCCAGATTCTAAAAACATTTATTTATCAGTTTCATCTGAGACGAGGGGAGACTTATGTCACAAATCCAGAGCCTCACAAAGCCATCCACGTGTATTTCTGAGTTGATGCTGGTAAATCTCTCTGGTCTGCAGATTTTTCTGGTCACATCTTCATCATCCTCGCTGGAGCCGTGGTGAAGGTGGCGTTGGTGTTTCTGGGTCTGGTTGCTGCTCTGGTCTGCATGGCCAGGAGGAGAACCAAGGGGGAACGAGGACCAGAGAACGAGAACAAGTACTTTCACTCTTCATCATCTTCTGATCTGGATGATGTCATTTCCTGTTTCTCTCAGCTCCTAAAAATAAACTAAGTTGGTTAGTTAGTTGGTGACCTTAGACATTTTTTTTCACTTGTAGAAGTTAAAAACAAAGCTGCTTGATCTTTTAAATTCTGCCTCCCCAGGGAGAAGAACTGTGGATGCTGATGAAGACGCCCTGTGAAGAAGACATGCAGAAAACTCTTCTTAGAACAAATGTTACAATTTTGTTTTTTAAAAGAGTGCGTGTGAATTGTACTGTGACTGTTCTAAACTTCGGCTCTTCTATGAAGCTAGTACAGCTACATACATGTATGTACATGTATATGCAAGTATAAATAAACGCCGTTTACCTCTTCATGGATGTGTGGGACGGACTGCTGACATTGGGAGAGAACCTTTAAAAAAGAATAAAAGAATCTGGGTTCTCCAGATGACACATTACTGTCACGTCTTCTTAACTTTGCCTCCACATCCTTTGTTCAGGTCTGTTTCTTTCCCTATATTCCCACCCTTACATCCTCTACACTCCATTTTTCTGTATTTTCTGCCCCTTCCTGCCCGTTCCTGCCCCTTCCTGCTACTTCCTGCCCTTCGATCTGCATCCGTTCCCCAGCACAACATCCTCTCCCTCCTTTACCTTCTCCTCCCCAATTATTTCCCAAGACCTTAGCTTTTGGCCTTCCAGCTCTCTGGAGCTCCTCTGCAGTCGAGCTCCCTGCTAACAATAGCTCTGCTGCGGGCGACAACCTCCATGGAGGATAAACAGATGAAAGTGAGGATGTTGCCTCAGCACCGGCTTTATCTGCCATCTTCTGGGTTCAGCTAGCTTTAGGGTTACGGTGAGACTTTTCCTGCACAGTAAACGGAAAATGCAGCTACGGTCTAGTGAGGCTTTACCCAAGAAACGTTTAAAAGCAGGTCATGGTAGAAAACCTTTCATTGCTTAGACCAGTGGTTCCCAAACTGGGGGGCGCGCGGAGGTATTGCAGGGGGGGGTGGTGCAGTGAAGTTTTTTTTTCCTACTTTATCGACAAACAACATGATACAATAACAATGTGAATGTCTCAGGGGGAATTGAAATGTGTACATATTGCAAAAAAGTACATAAATATATACACATACATATGCAACATAAGACAAAAATAATTATTACTTCAAAAATCTTTGGGGTTTAATAAATTTTAAATCTTCCAAAAATTAAATTAGTTCGAATTGCTTTTTTAGTTTTGCAGATGTTTGATAATGGTACATTACTGATTGATTTCACTCAAAAACTGCTGGAATTTAGGTTTGGAGTTTGACCATTTGGCTTTATGGATATGGAATTGTGCCAATAATAAAAACAATTGTGGAATGAAGATACAATCTTTGTTTATTTTGACATTAAGGTAACCCAGAATAATGTTTTTATCTAAAAATGTAACAGTTTGTTTAGTTATATTTCCAATATAGTTTCCCACTTCAATCCAAAACTTATTTGTGTGTCTGCAGTCCACAAACAGATGATAAATAGTTTCCTCCTGAGTTCCACAGAATGAACAAGACAGGTCCATGTCCACAACAAATCTACTCAGAGTTTTGGTAGGATATATACAATGCAATATTTTGAAGGACACCTCTTTTATTTTGTTATTCAGACAGTATTTATTACTAATAGTCAAAGAAAAAGTCCATTTATTTAGTGATTTATTCTTGTACATTACTGTTATTCCAAATAAAACAAGTTGTTGGAGAAATTATGTTTATAAAGGAGTTTCCAAGCCAGCAGGGCTTCTTTGTAAAAGTTTGAAAGTTTTGTGGGTAATTCTTCTGTTTTATAATTACATTTTAGCAAGAATTTAATGCCTCCCATTGTGTCAAATATATATTTGGGAAATACATTCCAGATATTGTCTTCCCCTTTCAATAAATTACTTAACCACTTTATTTTAAAAGAGTTGTTTAAAGTTTCAAAGGTTAATACATCCATGCCTCCATGTTTTCTGGTGTTACACAAAACATTTTTCCTAAAGTAATGACATTTTTTCCTCCAAATAAAATCAAATAATGTTTTGTTTAATAGGTTACAGATGTGTTTTGGCATTTCTAAAGACAGAGACACATATACAGATCTAGAGATTCCTTCAGCTTTAGATAACAGAATTCTACCGTTCAGAGAAAGATCTCTCATTAACCACATGTTATAAGGCGCGGTGGAGCTTAGAAACAAGGATTTGTATGTTTGTGTCAGTGTGGGGGGGCTCGAAAATATTCTAATTTACAGAAAGGGGGCCCTGCAGAAAAAGTTTGGGAACCACTGGCTTAGCCAGTCTTCTGTTTTCTCGTGATGTCTGTTGGAGCGTTTGTCTGTGAGCTCTTTAGGCCACTCCCTTCTCGTAAACTTCCTCCCAATGGATGAATCTATGGCCGTACTCAGACCGGACACAGTAAGTGTAAAAAAGTTTAACCTGACGTTGACGTTCAAATTTGATCAGCAAATTATAAAGAGTAAAGTCACGCCGGGCCGACGTATAACGCCTTGTGACTAAACAAAGGGCACCAATGTAAAGCGTAAAAGCGTCATTTTTTAAAAAACGCCTCGGGTTCCTTTTTTTTTGTTTGACGCGCCGCATCAAAAACTATACGACCAATGAGAATGGCGCTTTTGCACACGTGTCTGGAGCTTCTGAAGTTACAGTAAAACACAACTTGGGGGCGCTCAAACACAAAACTGTCTTGCTGAGCACACATACGTAACGGCGAAGAAGAATTTTCGAACTCAATGAGGGACATTCTAAAATATCCCCGAAAACGCTCATGATACATTTTCAGCTCTTGTACCAGTCGATAAAACTCCCCATGTTCTTCTCTTCTCGTAACTATGGGATGTACCCAAAGTCGGCGTCTTTTCCGGCGTCTTTCATCATTCAACAGAACAATAATTTCTTCATCGCTGGAACTGGAGCTAGAGCTACTGGTGCTGGAAATATTCATGTTTTCTTTGTTTGATTCTGGCAAGCGCGTAAATACTTGCTCTCTTCTTCTGAGTGAAAAGCGACTTTAAGAAGCGTAAAGTTGTGCAGCACCACCTTGTGTACAGGAGTATTTTTGTTTTACATTAAGCGCCATCTAATGTCAGGGAATGAAATTGCATGTTCGTTCGGCTCATCGTCAGCGAAAATCGCCTGTGTGTGAACACAAAAAACGTGTTGAAAAACGCTGGCGAATAACGTGGGCCGATATTCGTCCCGGTGTGTACGGGCCTTAAGGTTTCCAAAGTGCAGCTTTGCCCCGCCCTCATAATTCCTGGCCAATAAAGGAAAGATCTTTAGTCATGTGGTTTTGTTTGCAAGCTTTGGCTAAATACAGACCAATTCAAGGTTCAGGACTCGATCCAGACGAAATGAAGCGAACGCAGTCTGGACTAACAAACCTTTTAAACTCCCTTATCGTTCCCCTCATTTAGTCTGCTGCCTCCCAGTTTTCCAACATGCGTTCATTTTGAAAAAGAATATATTATAGCAAAACACAGCAGATAATGTGTATGAACTATTTAGTCCACAGCTGGATTTCACTTCAGAGCTACAGGAGGAAGACCTTGGTCTTCATTTGGGTCGTCTATGCCACCCATGTCCAACTGCAGTCCAGACGCTGACCACCTGCTTGTTTTCCAACTATGGAGCCTCTCATGGTCAAACCACACCTGATCAGGTTAAAGACAGCAGGTGGGGCAGGCCTAAACCGGCAGGACACTGGCTCCTACGGACCAGGGTTTGGTGGCTGCATGGAAGGCAAAGGGGAGGAGCAAACGTCTTTACCATGTAAACAAATACGTTTGTTTGAAATGGGAGGAAAGCTACTCCTACTGCCGTGTTAATATGATGTTTGTTACAAATAGAGGCTGTGAGAATGAAGAAATACAAATACCTAAACTTCTCATGTTCTTGGTCTTTTGTCTGGAGCTGAATTCCAGAAAAAAAGTTGGTCATAAACTATGATGTCTCAGTCCTCAGTGAGGCTCGTTCACTAATCGTTTCCATGAATAAAAGCTGTTCAAGAGTTTTTGAAGCTTTGTTCTTAGCAAAATATAAAGGTTTAAGCATTTTTAAAGGGTTGTAATGCCAAAGTATTAAAAAAGTAAAGAATTCTTTCTTCAGGAATGTTGATCATTTCTCTTTTTAACTGCAAAACAGACACCGTTTGAGCACAAGCTAATGTGGGAGTGCTAAAGGAAACCCCTTTGTCAGACAGAAACTGATGGGAGCAAAGATTTCTGGGTGATGAGGATATCTCGGCGTGCACCCTCTCTGTGTTTGCCACAGTTGTGGTCAGTTTGATCACCTCGGGGCCCCTGTGGGGCCCTCAGCTGCTCTGGCTCAGAGTACAGTCCTAAAGATTAAGGTTTACAGCTCCTCCATTCTTTCAAAAAAAGAAAGGGGTTTTGTAAAACGTTTGTGAGCGCTGCAGAAAATCATCATGTCGGCGCCGTCTGTGAGTCCTGCAGGATTCTGTTCTCACCGCTGAATCCAAGCAGCCGGAAAAGGAGCCGGCTGGCCTCTCGGCCTGAATCTGCAGCCACAGACCGTGAACTTGTGTCGTCCGCCGGCCCCAAACATAAATCTACAGAGATCTTTGGCTCAGAGCGTGACTCGGAAAATTCACAGACGACTGCGAGTCTCTGGGCGGTTTCTCTGCAGCCACAGATGAGATCGGTGCTCCAAGCTTAGATTTGATGTATGAGTCTCCCTGGAATTGAATTCATTACAAAGGACCGAATCCCCATCTGTGGAGACAGCCACTGTGGCAGCCATGACACACACGTGCACACACACATGCACAGACATTAGTACAGAGCCATTTGAAATGTACCTCTGCCAGCTGCACCGTTTCAATAACACACAAACAACACCAGCTAATAAGGTTCAATGTGAACAAAGCAGCATGTACTACACTCACACGGTTGTACTACACTCACACAGTTGTACTACACTCACGGTTGTACTAGACTCACAGTTGTACTAGACTCACGGTTGTACTACACTCACAGTTGTACTAGACTCACGGTTTTACTACACTCACGGTTGTACTAGACTCACGGTTGTACTATACTCACGGTTGTACTAGACTCACGGTTGTACTAGACTCACGGTTGTACTAGACTCACGGTTGTACTAGACTCACGGTTGTACTAGACTCACGGTTGTACTAGACTCACGGTTGTACTAGACTCACGGTTGTACTAGACTCACGGTTGTACTAGACTCACGGTTGTACTAGACTCACGGTTGTACTAGACTCACGGTTGTACTAGACTCACGGTTGTACTAGACTCACGGTTGTACTAGACTCACGGTTGTACTAGACTCACGGTTGTACTAGACTCACGGTTGTACTAGACTCACGGTTGTACTAGACTCACGGTTGTACTAGACTCACGGTTGTACTAGACTCACGGTTGTACTAGACTCACGGTTGTACTAGACTCACGGTTGTACTAGACTCACGGTTGTACTAGACTCACGGTTGTACTAGACTCACGGTTGTACTAGACTCACGGTTGTACTAGACTCACGGTTGTACTACACTCACGGTTGTACTAGACTCACGGTTGTACTAAACTCACGGTTGTACTAAACTCACGGTTGTACTACACTCATGGTTGTACTACACTCACGGTTGTACTACACTCACGGTTGTACTAGTACTAGTAAATGTCTTAAGTCTTACAAAGTATTACTGTAACAAATAAATAAATAGCAATCTTTTCAGGATTTAAGAAAAATTATCTAAAATAAACCGGAATGTGGAAACTAAAATAAACTAATATTGGAGTTTTAATCAAATGTCCCTTCCTTTCATTATCACAGAGTAGAGATCGACATAAAAGTATTTGTCTGTCACCGGTTTTAAAGTCGTCCCACTTAAAAAGCTGACTTTGGTCTGTAATGACTTTCAGAGAGATTGTTAGAGAGATAATAAAATATAAAACTCCAGGAAATCACATTCTCTGATCTTCAAATAATTAGTTTGTAAATGAATTATTCTCTTATTACAAACAGTGGAAACACAGACCTGTTTCTTCTTCTGAGAGAGAGCTGGGACCACATTAAAGGTTACCACGGTGACACACGTCGTCGTCATGGATTGAAGTCCGGCAGAGCTCCAAAGGCTCTGGAGCTCTTCTGCTTTTAACTGCTTGGTTTTAATTTGAAAAGACTGTTATTGTTCATTTTTACTGTTCATCTCAGTGTTCTCCTCTTTGTGGAGTTCAGCAGATAAACCACAACCGTCTCTGGGAACATTCTTTTCCTGCATTTGTCAGGAAAACAAAACACAACCAAAAAGCAGAACCCATCGGAACGCTAAACGTATGGATTTTTTCAGGCAGCATTATTCATTCCTACACGCCTGAACAGGGCATCACTGAGCCCTCGCTAGTTGAAAATGACTTTATGTTCTGTTAACTTTGTGAGTTTGTGCATGTTGAGGCTGAATGTGGAGTCCTTCTCTTTGCTCAGATCTACAGGAGGATCTTCTCAAAAATCTCCTCCTGTTGTAGAGAATCTGGCGTTTTGATGTTATTCTGTCTGTTCCTGCTAAAGTAGACGTTCAACCATTAAATCTAAGAAACCTCTTTGTTCTTTTAGAGTCATTTTAGCCGGTGTGCAAATCAGTGATTATTCAGTCTTTTCTTCTTTTTCATAGAATAATCTGATTTTGTCAGTATAAACCCCCCCTCATATTCTGTTTTAATTTATGAGGTTTGTGCATCCATAATGACATTTTGTCTGTGTGGTTTGTGGATCTTTGGGGGTAAAGTGGAGACGGTTTCATTATCGCCCAGTAAACCGTTCAAACCGAATGCATTCGACACCCAAACACAATGTTTTTGTGTTGATCTCTTCTCTTTTCATGGGTTTCTTCGTTCCTGCCTTCTCCAGCTTTTGCTGCTGCAGCCCACACACTTTTTCAGCACCTGCTTCACAGGAGTGAGGTGAGACTATATGAAACAAATCACGACGTTTCTGGGAGCCGGATGTGTGAAAACAGAAGCAGAATGCTGTTCTGGAGCAGCGGGACACCGGGGGCAAACGGCGGCAGGTTTACAGCCAAACCCTGATGCTGAGAACCGAGCTGCATCACACAAAACCTCTGCTGATTTCATCTGCAGAGTGTGTGAGCAGCACGTGTGTTTGGTCCCCATTCAGCCCTGTCATTAGCTGGGAATCACAGGCGGGAGGCAGAGTTTAATGACACGACGGGAGTCTGCAGCTCACCTGCATGAATGTCTTTGGTATTTTGGTGCGTCTGGATGTAAATGATTTAGTCTGAATTTGTATGCCGCCTCGCACTGCATGGATGATGTGTGTGAAGGGCACTGATGAAGGAAGGCGTGAGTCAAACAGAAAGAGACAGAAACCGGCAAAGGAGAGGGGGGAGAGCGGCTGAACACCTGGCACCTGCTCAGAGGGAACATGGAGGCTGAGAAGCCCACAGAGGCTTTTCTCGGCTCTGTCCTTCTCACTTTGTGCTCGTCCTGTGGTTGAAACCAGACAAAGACTTTGTTCTTCTGCTGACAGGTTTGTCTTTTCCACTTAAACATCTTGCTGGCAGGTAACTTCAGGTGTTAGAACGTTCTAAAATCCAGCTGTGATCTTCCTTTGATGTGGTCTTTTCATTATGATTGACGTTTTTAGCTAACATTAGAAAAACTGTCGTTATAGGAGCAGCAGGAGTTCAACAGAAGTTCCCCTCTGAGTTGTGGGCGGGACCAATGGTATGCAGCAAGCCGTCCCATCATCCCTTCGTTTACACTCTCTCCCCCACTAGCTTACCGCCCCTCACAACCCCCTCCTAACATTAGCGGTGCAACAAAAATGGCAGCAATATCAGAGCTATCCATCTGTCCAGTTCTGATCCAGATTCCAGCTCAGACCAGGAAAAAACAAAGACGGTCATGGATCTGTTGGTCTGCAGGTGGATGATCAGAAAGGGGCGGAGCCGGGGGTCAGCTGACTGCATCAGCTGCAAAGTATTGGCTCACCCATCCAGATGATCAGGTGTTTTTCTGTAAAAACACTTTTCCACATGAAATCCTACAGTGTTCTTTACATAAGTTACTTGTCATAGAGCATCCTGCATGATTACATAAGTGCATTTTCATTAGTTCCACAACAGCTGGATGAACCGGCACGGTCACCCTGCTCCATAAAAACATTCTTCCACTGCCTGGTCAGCAAAGTAAAGAGAAGCGAGTTTCCTTCCTGCAGCTTTCTGTCTGTCCCTCTCCTCCCCTTTGCTCTGCAGCTCTACATCCTTCAGCTGCCTCCCTCCCTCTCAGCAGATGAATCATTCATCCCCGCGTGACTGGCTGCTCTGCACACTGCTGCAGACTCCTCTCATTGGAGCTGTACGTGTGAGGAGGCGTGAGTCCATCAGCCGGTTCAAACGCTCGCTCGTCCTGACTTTGCAGCCACTCTCAGTGCTCCACCTCCCCCTGTCCTCCCCCCATCCACCTTTGCTGACTCACACCGCCCCCGCAGGATTGTGGGCCACGATGTCGTCTAGAAGATGTCATTCTTCTGTTATCTGAGGACCAGAGGCAAAGTGCAGTCAGAGATAAAGAGGGGCAAGGAGTGATAGCAGAGCCAGACACTGCAACAAGGAACAGAGGAGTTTATTTTAGGGCTCAGGAAGAAATCACATGTGAAGAGACTGATTTACTACACAAAAATACATTCTAGGCAGAAAGGCTCTTCCTATATTGTTAGGAAACATAAAAAGCAGAGAGTCATTTATGGTCAAACAAATAACAGAGGAGCTTCAATCATTTGATAGAAGTCTGAAATATTCAGTCTTATTTTATTCAGAACAGCTGAAGCATTAAAATTTCTCATTTATTCAGTGACACGTCAACAGATTCTCTGATCGTAGTTGTTTGTATATTAATGTACTTTGTCACAATAGAAGAAATAAAATGTTTGTCCAATAATAGCAACATTTTGGGATGTTTCTCCTGCTTTAAAATAAAGTTTGATGTTGCTAAACGGCAATAATCTAAAAGATGCTGCTGAGAAGAAAATTCATCTCATTTTTCTGTGCTTTTATTAAAATAACATATTTTTTGTCTATAGTTTTGAGTAAAATGTTTAATTATTTTAAATTTTGATTCCAGTTTCTGGTTGGAACGACTTAAACCTGTCCAGTGGTTGGAACGGGTGTCGTGGCTGGAAAAAGGTCTTCTGCTGTCCTCGATGAGGAAAGACTGCAGAAATCTGCAAAGAGGAGGAGCCAGAGACCCCAGACCTGCAACCTTTGAAGGCCGTGTCACACAGTCTCTACGTCCATTCTGCGCATATCACACGGATGAAATTATGTGAAAAGGGAGAAAAGTTATGGTCTTTAGGTGAAATTTTCATGTCATTAAAAACCACAGAAGAGGCATGAATAAACACGCAAAGAACACGTCAATCAACATAGAACAAAAGGATTATTTCTCTGATTATGTGCAATTCATCAGTGAATCATGCATCAATTACGTAATTTTAACGTGATCTGTGCGCCGTATACATGATATAAAAGTTATATCAAAAGTCTGTTAGACAAACGTGGAACGGGTTTTTGTGTGCATCTCACAAAAATCACGCACAATTGCATAAGATTGTGTATAAAATACGTGTAATTGTAACTGTGTAATTCTCAACCGACTCAAAGTTTTTAACAGCTTTATAACCGAATTCCCTTAAAGACCCGTCGGCTGAAATCTTCATCTGTTCACATCGACGAGCGCAAGAAACACGTATGAATGACGTTTGTCACGCAGTATTCACGAAAGACTGACATGTCAGACATGGAAAATGAACAAAATGTAGGTGGCGGCTGTGGGACACGGCCTTTGGAGCTGCAGACGAAAGACGAGGCATTTAGGATCATATATTAGATTACTGAGATTAAGTTATTTATTCTGACATTTAATGTTTTGAAATCGAACCCGAAATAACTGGGTTACCTTGTTACCGTGGACGGCCTTTTTTAGCATGAAAGTGTTACTGACTCTGTCAATGCTCCAGAACTCAGCAGCCACAATCTGTTTTGGTGGCATCAGGCTTCCACGGCGGCCACTTGTCACACCTGTCAGTCAGTGTGAGATCCAGCAGACCACACAGGAGAAAAATAAAGCCTGGGGGGCTGATCCTGTGTACATGACAGTTCTGACATATCTATTAGTGGAACTGCACAGCCTCTGGAGAGGACAGCAGCAGCACCTCTTGTGTTTTATTTTCAGTTTAGACGTGTCCTATCTTAGATGACCCCACCCTTACATTGACGTGTTCTCCCTACCATGACAAAGGTGGATAAAGGTGGAAAGATTTCATGTAATCCATGGACACCAGTGAAGATGACAAATCATTGAAGAAAAAAGGTTCAGTGCACTGTCTAGTGGGTCTAGATGACCCAACTCCCAATGTTAAAGTGCCTAAGATAGCACAAGGATTAAGTAACCAGAGTTTGTAACCACAATTTTTAGTCTGAATACACCCAAGTGGACCCTGGTCCAGGACTAGGAGCCACTCTTGGACCCATCTTCCCCTTCCCTGACCTTGTTTGAGGGCTTGCTGTCTCGCGTTACCCCGACAAGTAAAAACAAGAATAACATTTGGGGATTGTTTTTATTATTGTTTCAATGAAAACAACAAAATATAAAGTTCGGGAGCCCGACCAGGCTGCCTTCCCATCTTCCAGCGGGGCCTGGAGACCGTGCTGCCCCAAAAGGGAAACGGCGGGTTAAGAAAATGGATGGAAGTTTAGGAGGACTATCAGTGTTTCTACCCGCTGATCGAAACACTGAAAATGTCCAAAGTTAAGTTTCTGATTGGTTGATGCGACGCGGCGACTTCGCCAAAGTTCTGATTTTTAAACTATTAACATTTTAAACCCACTGGACCTCAGATCACATCTGGATCATTGACTTAACCCTTGTGCTATCTTAGATGGCCCCAACCTTACATTGATGTGTTCTCCCTACTATTACAAAGGTGGATAAAGGTGGAAAGATTTCATGTAATCCATGGACACCAGTGAAGATCACAAATCATTGGAGAAAAAAGGTTCAGAGCACTGTCTAGTGGGTCTAGATGACCCAACTCCCAATGGTAAAGTGCCTTGGATAGCACAAGGGTTACTATTGAAACTGGTTGCCTCTACTGCAGAAATTGGTGTGAACACAGCTTCAAGATGAAAAAACACATTCATCCCCCTTCTAAACTTGTTTTGTCCCTTTCGGGGTCACGAGGCTGTTTGAGCCTATCCTGTCCACTCGTGGGTGAAGGCGGGGGACACCCTGGACAGGTCGCCAGTCTGAGGCAGAAATCACACACCCATGTAGACTCACATGCACACCTAGGGACAATTTAGAGAAACTAATGAACCTATGAAGGATGTTTTTGGACGGTGGGAGGCAGCCGGAGCCCCCGGAGAAAACCCATGCATGTAGGGGTAGAACATGCAAACTCCACACAGAAAGGCCCCCCATTGGTGTTCTGGTTCAGGTCTCCCAGCTGGGACTTGAACAAGCGGGCCTTCTTGCTGTGAGGCAAGAGCACACAAATTAGGTGTTAGCTCACCTCTGCACCAACAGTTTGTATGATTGAATGACTGAAATATTTCACACTAGTTGGTTTAAAGGCATAAGTATGCGTGTGAACACTATCTGTTTTGTGTACATGTTGACATGTGGACATTTGTGCAGCTAGCAGGTGTGTTGATAACATTTGAGTGTGTGTGTGGACAGGCCCTGCCCTTTTTGAACTACATTTGATCCTTACCGTAATGATAAACAACCAGTAAACTTGTTGCTTTGTGCTGCCTCAAGGTCTTATCCCCCCTCCCCTCCTATTATCACCCTCCTCCCCCCCCCCTCTCTAACATCCCTCTCTCTTCTTCCCTTCTTTCCTTTTCCGTCCGGTCCAACACCAAAGATTTTCAAATAGCATGACAAAGGTGGATAAAGGTGGAAAGATTTCATGTAATCCATGGACACCAGTGAAGATCACAAATCATTGAAGAAAAAAAAGGTTCAGACAGTGGTGGAATTCTACACTAATCTTACTCTGGGCGAGTAACCCCACCATTTCAAGACATTATTAAGGTTAAAATTTTGACAACATCCTGTTGTGTTCCTTATCTTCTATTTAGCCATTTTACTCAAAAAATGGATGAATTTTCTAGACTCAGATATAGGGGGTCAAACTCAGTCACACAGGTATGCCTAAGTTGTTAACATGCTTTAAGGTTTTGGGTCAAGAAGATAAATATTTACTGATTCACACTAAAGCTAAACTTTTAAAACTTTTTAAACTGAACTTTTGAACATAAATATGAATAAAAACAGGAACATTAATCCAGAATAACCTGCTAAACCTTAAATAACTTGTAATATTGTTCTTATATAGAAATATATTCTGTCACAATTATACAAATATGAATATAAGAGGACAAAACAAAGAAAGCCTGGAAATATTAATAAGAAATTACACATCAAATAATTCCATTTTTTTGCTCTTTCTCATCATTTTTTTAGAGCATTTTTTTAGAGCTGACTCTGCTTAATTTTTAGCAATAATTTCCTTAATGTGACGTTCCCCAAAAGTCTTTTGTGAAACATATCAGAGGGATTAGATCTAAATAATAAAACTTATTGTGATTAATATGTTTAGGTTTTATAAAACATTAAAGACTAAATCTTAGAACTCATCAGTGGGATTATCTAGTACATTACATTTCAAATTCCCCAGCAACACCAACAGTAGAAACTCAATAAAACTCCAATCCATGAAAATGTATTCATACCACCCCCCTTCCTCTGACACACGCTGTTCGTCTCTATGATTTAATATTTGAGCAGCTGCGCCCAGAGTTGATTGTCAGATAGAAAAAGACTCCCCAATCACCTGTTAGTGTGATTCAGCCAGCCACCGGTGAGTTGCAGCCCCCTTGAGTTTTTTTACTTGTTATGTTCCAAAGACTTCCGCAAAGAGGGGTGGGCCGCAAGCGCTCTTGCAGCAGAGGGCGTATTGCCGCGGCGATCGGGTCTGCTGCCGGAGCAAAGAATCAGGGAAATAATCCTCATTGCCTGCTTTTGTCGAAATTGCCGAGCACGGATGTTTGTTCTGCTCTAAATCTCTTTTCACAGTTTGTTTTACAAAGAAACACTCTGAATTATTCTTTTATTTATTTTTTTTTTTTTGTTGTTTTTTTTGCACCATAAGTGTGAAGAGGAAATAGATAAAGACATAACAGTCTGATGTGTCAAACAAAAGCATCAGGTGCCTTCTGCTGAAGCACTTCAAATTAAAAAGCTTCTGCTACTTACTTACGTTTATATAGTATGGTGTGACGTTAATGCATCGGGTACCCATAAATGCCGCTTTATGAAGTGTCAAATATTTCTGCCATCACCACATCGCCTATAAGTATCAAAAATCACACAGGGTTCAGAGCACTGTCTAGTGGGTCTAGATGACCCAACTCCCAATGTTAAAGTGCCTAGGATAGCACAAGGGTTAAGCTCACAGCAGTTGATCGTGAAGCTGACGGCACAAAGTCAAGCTCCTCTGTCCTCAGTGAACAACTACAGCCACGTCCAAGCTCTAAAACGGGAGTCCATCAAATAAATCATCAATATGTTTTCAAAATCAGTAGCTTACCGACCTGATTTACATTTTAACTGAAGCCATCAATGGACCTCCAAGCAGTTTTGAGTTGTGAAGGGTATGTGACGCCTGAGAGTCTGGTGGGGTAACGACTTACATCAACCTGGATGGCGTTCTCTTCAGAGGGCCGAGAGGAAAGCTGGGGTCCGTTCTAATCCTGGAAATGCACACTTTGTAGAACTAAAATGTATGCCAAGGTCACATCGGAAAGTTTCAAATAAGTAGAAATTAATACAGGACAGTTTTACTTAGATGTGATATTCCTGCTCAAACTATTCCTCTCTCCTAAATGTCTGATGGCAAACGGTTGAGTCAAACTCGCGGGCTTTGGCCAGAAAGTGGAAAGAGAGGTGTTTTTCTCCACAGAGACGCCCATGTTTTGTCTCTCTTGTTTCTTTCTTATGTTCCACCTTGCAGTAATGAATATTCACAGAGTAAACCGCAGTGGCTGCCAATGAACATTCTTCAAAAGTCTAGGAAATAATTTAGTGAGAGGAGGGAATTGGGTCTCCCCTAAGTGCCTCCTCCCAAGCACCAAAGATTTACTCATCCTGCTTCTGAATGGGACTTTAATGTAATCATGTCATATAAGCAAATAATGAAGTTATTTCACTTTTTCATCAAGGGTGATTCGACTTAAATTTATCAGCATCCTTCAAATGAGGAATACAGAAAGGATTCTACGAGTTCATGATGTGCATGTTTGCATCTTTTGTTTGAATGTAATTTGGATGTACGTTCAGGTCATGGCATTCTTCCATGGCAGAGAAGGATGCTTTCTTACTTCAATGAGACAACATTTCGACACAGGGAATTCTGGATTTGGTTTCTATGACACTTTCACCTGAGATCCTGATCCTTTCTTTGTCTAGGACGTTTCTTTCCAGGCAGTTCTCTGCAGCAGCCAAACATCTACAGATCTATTTTAAGACAGTGAGTCATTCCGGCCCAATGTGGAGCCTGGAGTGGGGGTAGGGATGGGGGGGGGCAAGGCTCCAGAGATTGACTCTGGATGTGTGCATTTTCAATGTGCAACTCAAGCATCACTGACAGCAGAGGAGAGGTCCCCAAAAATCCAGAACTTTTCAGGAGCTTCAGATTTGGGATTTTTGTGCTGAAGTTTGCAAAAGAAAATCAAACGGATCAAAGTCAACAGAGAGAAACCTGTGAGGATTAGAAAAATCTGTTTTCAAAAGTTTCAAAGCTAACTGGAACCGGCACAAAATGATTTAAAATGTGATGTAATAGTTATTTACAATGAGTTATATAGACTAGAGTGGCTACACGCTAGCTTCTTGCGTACACAAACTTGGATGCCATCTCGAATAGGTGAAATGTCCACCGCTGTGCTACAACTAGAGCAACAGCTGGAAAAGCAAGGATGTGACTTTCCACTAGTAAATTAACTGCAGCTAATGAAGAAGAAGTTCTAGAAAACATTTTAGGAAGATCAGAGTGAGTTTACGTGAACGTTCAGGCTGATCTTGTAGTCTATTCAAAGTCAGGTGTAGCATTAGACTTTGCATTATTTCCACATTTTCTGGCAGAACCACTGATATTTTTCTAAGTTTTTGGAGGATGACCTGTTTAATCAAGGCACTTTATTAAGTGGAGGAAAAGAAATTAACCAGGACTCCCTCTGTAGCGGTGAGCAAAGACTTCCAGATGAATCTCCCTGCTGCGGTGCATCGTAACCAGCTCCACAAACGCTGGCGTGCTTTAAGACCCCACCACACCAGGGCATGACTGTAGCGCTCACTGCGTCCTCTTTGCCGTCTGTGGGCCCCCCTCTCTGTGGGTGCTGCTGTCGACCAGGTTGCACTGTTCTCAGTCCACTCCGATCGCCATGTGCTGCCCTGGGCGGAGACCAGCCCATATACAACAGGGGAAAGCTACCCACAGACCCACCTTGAAACATGGACCGAGGAGTCTAACAGTTTGTGTAAATCTTAGTCTGTGTGTAGATTTGAATTGTATTTATTTATAGGAATTATAGTTATTTATATTTATGAAAGTTTGAAATGTCTTTCATCGGTTGCATCTTGTACTAAAAACATTAATATTATGGCCTGGGCTCATTTTTATGAGGATTAAAGTTTTTTTCGATTAAAAATCAAAACAAAATTGGACAATTTCACAATAATTTATATTTAGGAACATATTCTTTGAATAACTAAAATGCATTCAAAGGCTTTAGTGATTACTGAAAGAAACGAGCTAAACTTAGAGAAAGATCTGTTTGCTAAATCCGTCCGTCCGTCCGTCTGTCCGTCCACGTCCATTCATCAAAAACAAAACAAATACTGGTTATAAAATGTTAGATTTAATGTGGGACCGTCAGACCACCGTCAGACCGTTAGATCATCAGAGCTGATCTCCATGAAAGTTTCTGACCGTGGAAACGTGTGGGAGGTTACGCGCTGTTGCTAATTCTCAAAGTCAAACTATTCAATAAACTTCTTCTTCTTTTAATTTGAAAGTCTTTCTTTTGAGCTGCCCTTTTCCAGCCTCCTTTCTGTCCATCTTCACCTTGTTCCAGCTGTCTGCTGTTCTCTGCCGCTCCACAGGCCCCCTCATCAAAGACCCTTTCTTTGTGCCCGTTCTTCATTTAATTATAAAGCTGGAATAATCTTAGGTCCAATCATTCCTCTTTGAATTCTGCTTGTTTCATAGTTTTCTAATTCCATGTTAGGCTGACTGGTTAGGATTCACATCCTGCTTTCCCCCTAAAGTAGCCGTTTCCTGTTGTGCTCCAGCAACACCTGGAGTTTCCGTTTTGGTGAGTCATTCTGACCCAGATGGTACAGAACCACGACTGCCGTGTGTCTCTCACCTGGCTGCTCACAGCATGTGCAGCACAGGGAATTCTATCCCATGTTTTTATTATTAAGGATATCAAACCAAACTCCACAGACGCTGAAAGCAAGCAGACAGAAGAAACGAAACAAAGTCAGTCCTGACCTTCTCTGGAGGTGTGTCATGGAGAACAGGCACATCTGTGTGTCTTTGAAAATAAACCACTCAGTTCTCAGGAGGAACTCCTCAACTCCTGAGTGGCCTTGCTCTCTTTATCTTCCTCCCGTTGAGCAAAGCTTTGGTGTCATGCTGATTGGAAACGAGTTGCAGCTCTGCCGGCATCTGCTCGTTTTGTTAGGAGCCGCGCAGAAGTAAACACTTTCCATTTGTGACCATCTGTCCACGCTCAGATCTGCATGACAGTTGGTAAACTTGTCTGGAAGAGGAAGTGGGGGAAGAAGCAGAGCTGGCAGACGAGAGGAGGAGGAGGCGTAGGGAGGTTTTTTTTTTAGTTGTTTAGCTTTTTTACTGTGTTTCACCGTGTTTTGCCGAGCTATTTTGTCCTACTATGCTTACGTCTCTATACCATGAGTGAGAGTAAAGTAGGGGATGATGAGTTTATATAGCACCCCCTACCTGTTATTGTTGTTATGACAGCGGTGGGAAATTCGCTAGAGTTTTTGCACTCCGTGCATTTTTTCTCCGTTCTTTTTATTATTATAAAAATGAGCATATCTGCCGGCTCAAACTTAGACATATGAAAGTTCAAGAAATATAATTAATTAAGATGGAAAAAAGATTAATGGAGTAATGTGACATTTAGTTAGATAAATACGTAAAGTTGAGTTGTATAAACAATTATTGAGTTTGAATAAATTTAACTAAATTATTTAAATTATTTTTCAGCCGTGTTACTTTTTGATGGACTTATAATCTTCATACGCCGTCATTAAAATCTCAGACTCCGTCTCACTTCCGTCAAGTGTCCCGCTTTCTTTTTTTTTTCACCACGCGTTTCGATGGTGACTCCAGAAATCGGCGATCTATTGAGAATGTCTTTATGTACGTGCATTAACCCAGGGTTACCAAGTCGAGCGTAATTACGCCAACTCATATCTGGTCTTTTGGAACCGACATACCCAGAGTAAGCAAGTTCAGGCGGATTTCAGCCAGAGTTCAGGCTTAAAGTCAGGCTAGTTTAAACATGCTTCCTGGAATACCCCCCTGGTTTGAGTTATGGTTTTGGCAGTAAAGCCTTTTCAGTCAGACAACTCATGCAGTAAAGAAGATTTATTCCATATTTCTTTTAGTTTGACAGAAGATTTATTACACATTTCTTGTAGTTTGGCATAAGGCTCCGTTCAGATACATAAAACAAAGATCTCCATAGAAAACTTTGGGTATTAAACTACCAAATCAAAACCAACAAAAAAAAAACAAAAACAAAAGTGAACGTTAAGATCAGTATTCTGTGTGTTTAAGTCAGATGAAGTGTGTTTCGGAGGCATTCCATATTCAACAGACTTACAAGTATGACTGCTATGTGTGACCCGGCACCATTGACCGTAGGGCCGCTCCCATTCGAGTACAGCGCCATGAAGGGAACACACAATCCAGATAGAAGAGAAAAGGAGACAGGCAAACTGAACGTGGAGCCATGTCCGCAAAAACGCTGTAGGGAACTATAATTTGAAACCTACATGAACCAAACCTGTGAGACGACACAAAGCTCAACATCCAAAAATCCGAGGCTTCCACTGGCATACCATGATACGAGCTTAACATCCATTATTTTGACGCTTCCATCTGAAGTACTAAAATGCGAGCTTAACGGCCATAAATTCGATGCTTCGATCCGCATACTAATAATATGAGCTTAAGTAACATCCAAATTCCTGCTCCATTGGCATACTATAATACAAGCTTAAGAAAATCCAATTTCAAGGCCTCCACCTGGCAAAATATAGTATTCAAACATCCAAAATCCAAGAAATTATTTTCCTTTCTGCTGCTAACATATTGGTTGATTTAAGTTTGAAGTCTCTTTGGAACGCGGAGGAGGTCCACCGCCCCATCACTTCCAGTGGAGAAATAGGTACGTGGAGTGCAGTCGTCATTGCAGCACCAGATCAAGGAGTGCAGGGGCAACGATCTGCAGGGAAGCTGCCGGACGAGTAGAGACGGTAGAACTTGGAAGCCAGCCAACTTGTCAAAGGTTTTATATCATCCGCCAGAAAGTTAAGTGCTGACCGAGGAGTAGGGGTGGCAGGCTCAGGAAGTGATGCATAGATAAAGACAAAAGCAGTATTAGTCTTGGCAATGAATATATAAATAACTTAGAACTGATCCGTTTTTAGAATGCTTGAGATGAAGCGAATAAAAGTGCTTTTAAAGAACAAATCTGAGAAAGTGAAATCAAGTAATGAGTTTCAAGAGAGGGTGCTATTTGTGTATTTATCGCACCATAGAAAGCCATCAGAAGCAAGGATTCCAACAGGGAATCGACAGTGAAATATGGAACCTGCACGTAATCTTAACACCAACATTTTAAATGCACCAATGGTAAGAGAGAAGTAACCTTTGTCATTTCCGGAGGGACGCACCTCTAGAAGGCCATAGAGGAGCAGGTGAATGGAAAGGTATACGAGGACCAAGGAGATTCATAGATGAAGAAGGTTGACATCTCATGTAGCAATGGACTGCAGCTCGGCTGGATTTGATACTTCGTACTTGATATCAGTGTTTCTCAAATAGGTGGACAACAAGACTTAGACTTAAATAGTAATTGGCAAAGGGGTGTCTGGATACTGGCAAAGGAAGAACAATTTGAGATTGATGAGGGATCGTAGGTTTTGATAGTTTTCTAGCTGGACTGAACCTCATGCATTTAGAGGCGGAGTACAACAAGTCTCTAAATGGAGATGCTCTCAGTCGAGTGTCATCTGCTTGAAAGCAGGGAAGACTGAGGATTGGCTTGCAGACACTAAATTTAACTCTTGGAACTGAGGCTAGAGAGCGTCAATGATATTGTTTCTACGGCCAGGGATAAAATGTGCTCGTAGTATAAAGTTATTTAAACACTAAACCATGTCAACCGATGACGCATTAAACTATTTATCATCCCACTTCTTGAAACAACCTTTGTAATAATCTCCACGGCTGAATTCTCTCAGAACCACATGATCCGTTAGTGGACCATTAGAGCTGTGGATTTGGGTTCAACATCCTAAATTTATGGCGGACGGACATTCATGAACCACTCTTCATAAAATTCCCCACAAAACCAACAGAGGGCGCAGCCACAAAAAACAAGTGGAGGGAGACCGAAAACACGAATCAGTCATCGCAAAAGCAAAACACCACTCCAAGCATCGAGAAGGAGAGACCAGAAACGCAAGACAGAGAAACATCCAGAACAACAGGAACATGGAGGTCCGGGACCGAACTACCTACAACCAGAAAACAAGATGACGGATGACCGAGGGGAATAACGCACATAGCAAAATTCAGATGGCCCAACAGCGACAAAAATCCCTTTTTATACATCCAAAGACTGAAAAACCATGCGCGACACGAATGTGAGGGATTTTTATAGTGGGAAGATAGGCTTGCATCAATGAACCAGAGATCCACGGCAGAAATGAATCCAGATGGGAGGAGGAGCATACGTCTTACTTAAATAAAGCGGAAACATAGATTTGAAATGAGTCGTGACCACAGAGATGCAAAAGACCGGTGACGAAGGAGGAAAATAGAACACAGAGAAAACATCAAGAAGATGCAAAACGAAGGGGAGCCCATAGGATTACACAAAGTCCAGCACACGGCTTCTGACAAATGTAGTCAAAACCATGAGGACTGTTACGAAAGCCGAAAGGTAAACTGATAAACAACACTTTGAGCACCACCTAACGCCAAGAAGACGCCACTGGGAGGGATGGAGAGGCAGAACAGTGAGAACATCTCCGATATCCGCCTTCCCCAGCCATGCTTTGCGTCCGGTGGAATTAATCATGGAGACTACATGGTCAGCCGAGAGCAAAAGCAAACAAAACCGGAAAGGATCACGAGGTATTAGGCTGCTGATGCCCAGAATGGATAAACTGCGAGCCGCCGACAGGACTAATACAAGTCCCGTCAAACTTGAATACTTCCGAGAGGCCACCCTTAGGGGCTGACTCGAAAACGGGAAAATGGGGCCCTGGAAGGAGCCCATCACATAGCCCACACAAACCAGCCAGAAACCCCTAAATGAATCAGAGGGAGAAATTAACAAAATATTAGTTAGGAGGAGAAAACTGGGCCGCGTACAAAGTTGACACATTCCCAAGGGTGGACTTCCCACTGGGCGGGTGGACGGCTGTTTGGAGCGTGAGGTGGGTCTCCCTTTGGGGGCCCTGGTTCATGCCTGGGATTGGGGTAGGGGGGATGATCAGAACTCCCAGCTGCTGTTGGGCTACTTGTCTGAGCTGGGGGCGATTGGATTGAGATTGTACACATTGGAGCTGGTCTGTGACCCCCTGCTCTCTGGTGCTGGGGGCCCTTGTGATGGTTCTGCTGGTCCTGGTCTGGGTGGCTGACGTTGGGTTGACTGGCAGACGGATTCCCTTGATCTGCCATCCTAAGCAGGTGTCTCAGGATAAATAACTTATAAATTTATTGTGTTTGTATATCATACAACCACATTGAGTGCAATGCGGTCCTCTTCCGTTGCATTTGTAAATAAATAAAATCAAATAGACAAATCCAACACACACATCCACACTTCCAGCTCCTGATATCATGCAAACAAGTAAAAAAAAGGCAAATCTGTCCAACACGCCTGCGTCTCACCCACGTCACCCCTATTTCCCCTCACACAATCTTCAAGTGTTCACTAAAACCTGTCACCCGCTGTGTGCCCCCACAAAAAACATGTTTTCACAGGATTGTCAACAATCCTGGTATTTCCTGCGGGCTACCTATGTGCTCCACACAGATCTGCCTATTTTTCTGCTGCTGACACATCAACCTATGAGAGCTGTTTTAACGAAGGCCTTCAGTTTCAATCTCAAGACGATCCACAAACGTAAAAATGCTTCATTTAGCTTCTTAACAGGAGAATAAAGCTCGTTAACTGCTCCGAATGCTGTATTTAGGTGTGAACTGAAGAAGTAAAGATTTCTGAAACGATATGAAAGGCAATCTGCCTAAATCTGAGTGTTAGAGAAAGTCTGTTGTGGCCTTCGTCCATCTGCTCGTCTTCACAGCTGCTGTTGTGTGTCTGTGTGCTGATCACATCCACAGAACAAAGAGAAGAAACAAAAGCATGGAAATGAACGCCACACTTATTCAGAGCTTGCCATCCAAAAATGGGATTTTAAATCTCCAAATATAATCCTAACATCTGCTCTGCCTCTGAGCTTTCTCACAAACATAACCCTGAATATTTGTGTCAAACCCTCACCTGTTCCTCAAATTCATGCTGGCTGGTTCAGGTTAAAACATGTCTATGAAGACTCTGTCAGAATATACGTGTTTTTTTCATTCTCAGTAAATCTGTGGCCTCCCATGATTCCTGTTTTAGAAGTGAGGTTTGCTGCATCAGCAACATAATGCGTCACCTTTTTATGAGCTCTAAAAACATGCTGTGAAATCCCTCCTGCTCCTCTTCTGCCTTCTTCTTAATTAATAAATACCCTTTACACTCTCATTTCCCTCATTAGGCAGAACAATGTGTTTGTCGGCGGCGAGCAGGCAGCTTGTTTGGCGTGTGTGCACAGCTGCTGAGGTCAGACGGGGAGGGAAGATGAGTCACTCAGAGACGTCTGGTGCTTCTTTCTTTTCAGAAATCCATCCCAAAACTGCAAGATATTTGAGAATCCTGACACCCTGATCCAGTCATGGAGCCCCTCATTTTCATGTGACCAGGAAAACATTTTCATCTGGAAATGCAGTGACTGTCCCTGTGAGGCTCGCTGTTTGGAGTTTCCTACTCTTCAGACACCAAACTTCTCTCCTCCAACCATCTGAAACCGCAAAACAACTTCTACGTTTCAAAAGTCCCTACTGGTTTAGAAAAGGTCAGGAACTTTGCTGGATGGGTAATTGTTGATGCATCTCCATGCCGACGGGACCTTTTGTGGAAATGGTATTCATTTTAGTGACTGGATAATGCACTTTTATGTATTTTTTATTATTTATTTAGACCTTTGGTTGTTTGAGGTATGAGGTTGTACCTCAATGTACCTGAGAATGACAAACAAAGATTCTATTCTATTCTATTCTATTCTATTCTATTCTATTCTATTCTATTCTATTCTATTCTATTCTAATGTAGTCTGGTCTGGTGTAGTCTAGTCTAGTCTAGTCTAGTCTAGTCTGGTCTGGTCCAGTCTGGTCTGGTGTGGTCCGGTCCGGTCTGTTCTGTATATAAATGTGTGTCCTCTTGTTTAGTCATTTTGTTTCCGATGGTTGTTTTTTCAGTGAAGTTAAACTTCAGTTCATTTACTGAGTTGGTCTTGTTTCTCTTAACCTCTTTAGTACATTTACTATTTTTCTAATAAAGTATAATAAATGTCTCTGGATAGTGTTTACATTCGGCTGCTTGTCCGTCTCATACAGTCACAGCCAGTAAATCCGTGTCAGTGATAGTTCGACAGAAGGGGATTGGTTCATTTCACAGTCTGAGCACTTTTCCTGCAGGAATCTTTTCCACTATAGCCACAGGCAGCATGCCTGATTTGATTTACCAAAGACGATCAGAGAAAGAGAAGTTTCCTTTTTTAGGCTCAGCTTCACATCACTTTCACCGCGCTGACTGGATGCTGTGTCTGCCCTTGTTATGCAGATCGGTGGGTTTCCGTGGAAACGCGCCTGCGTCCCTGCTCCTATAAAGACTTGCTACTGTCGCACTTTGCTGGTGGTTCTGTCTGGCTAATGTGTGGACAGCGGAGCAAGCGGCTGACCTCTGTGACTCTGTGCTGTGAGCTGAGCTGCATGTCAACTCTGTCGGTAACATCTGCCTCAGCTGGAACCCACAGGCTGGCATCTGGAGGAACCTCATTCGGAGTGGAGGGACTCTCTTATGTTGTGTTTTACAGGTTATCCACGTGATTAATACATGTGTGGATGTTTAGTGGGTCAGTCTCATACAGCTACTAGGATGACTAGGCAAAATCCTTCAGTCCAGATGCCATGACTCCTCTTCAAGACGTCGTCAAATGGATGAACATCCACATGGTGATGCAGACACACGCAAAGGAAGAGGCTGAACTGACCAAACCACTATCATCAGTTAAAGACCAATTCTAAGCCGTTTCCAAGCCTACAATGATTTTTTCACTTTTTTAGGGGCAAAAGAAAGAAAAATGAGATGAAGCATCATTTGCTTCCATTGTGAGTAAAACCTCTCTTGAACTGGATGTGAGTCAACATTCCTTTTCCGACTTCCCACTTGCATTTGTAGTAAAAAAGAAAAAGAACTTTTGTTTCATGAACTTGTGCCAGAACTTTCACAAGGTGAATGGACAAGAAAAAGAGGGAATGTGAAGAGGAGGAGGGGAAAGAAAGCTCAGAGGAAGGCGCCCCGCAGTTCAGTACGACCGTGAGAAAAGTGGGAAGGATCGAGCTCGGCCGTCCACAGCTAATTGATTTAAGCTGTTTCTGCCGGGGGATTTATGCCGCCAGTAATTAGCGATGATTTCTGACGATGCAGCAGATTCCTGGATTGAGAATCGAATTTAAGATCAGGTCCAGAAAATGGAAACCTGCCTGCTAAAGAGACATAAAACAAAACATGGAACTTTAAGATCTTCATTAAACCCGGAGAGAAAGGCTGTTTCCCCTCGTCTTAACAAGATTCTGAAGCAACAATAAAGCTTTTCTAACCTCACCAGCAACACTTCCTGTTTCTCCATTTTTTTTAACTTCTGAAAACTCTTTTTTTTTTTTATAGCTTTGGGCAGATAAAAGCTGTGCAGTGAAAGGAGAGTTTTCCACTTCCACACTGTCAGGTACGTCTTCTGCATCCAGGAGGAACTTGACTGCAAACAGAAACAAAAGTAAGAAAGTGGAGAAGCCATCAAATAAACATAAATATGTACATAAATATAATGAAGGTTATAAATATACAGTGAACGTTACATGATTTGGTGCAGCTTTGCGGTGAATTTTAGCATCCCAGTACTAGTGAAAAAAGGTTTAGTTAATTCTATTCTCTGTATATGTTTTAGAGTTAAACTATCAGCGGTTTTGGATCTTTTAGACATAAAACACAAACTGATGTTTGCTGCCGTTCTTCTTACAGTGAATTTACAATCTGTACAAAACATCACAATGTTCATGAAGATGCAAAGAAAAAACTATTTTATAAAAATATCTTTCATGGAATCTCCATGATTCCACTCAAGCCATTATCAGAGAAGAACTTTTTTTATATTCATGTGGAACTTCAATTTTATTGTAAAAACTAGTTTTAACCAGAATGAATGAATTTATAATGTGTATGTGTATGAAAGTTTACAACATATTTTTAAATATAGATCATAAAACAACCAGCAGGTCGCAGTAGTCTCAGGATCTGCATTCCTAAAGTAAAGTATTTCTTCCATTCTGGTTTAAAGGATTTATATCCTGCATTTCTAAAGCCTTTTATGTTAAACTATATCCACATCTATCATCATAGATCTCCTTTGACACACTAAAGAACCATTTTTATGAAATACAAGTTATTTTTGCAGTTTATTTTTACAACCAAGACGAATCGATCTCTGAGGCTCCGCCTTTTTCTCCTTGTGGGTGCCGCCCATTTTATGACATCATCCTAGAATCGGCCTCAGCAGCGTGTCATAAAACATAACATCTGAACTTTTACAAAGATGGTTGTTCATATTGTTCATATAAATAAAAGCGTTTAACCGATCACAGCTAGCTCCACGGAGAAAGTGGGCGTGTCTGTTAGCCTGGGGGCGGAGCTGGCAGCTCAGACTCTTCCTGGAAAGGGGCGGTTCCTCACTTTGTGATGTCACAATGTGAGAACCCACTCATTTCTGTGGATTGGGAGGGGTTGGTGCTTAGAGAGCATTTTCAGAGGAAAACTCAGAGATGAATGGATCAAAATACCACTTTGGGGTTGTTTATAGTGAGGAATGAACATTATGATACACTTAAAGCTTGAAAAAGTGGATTTAGTGTGGTATAGACCATTTAAAGGCTTGATGTTTCATTCTCACTTTATTTTTTTTCTATTGATAAGTCATGATTTTGCCATATCTGCCTCCATAAACTGCAACACCAGAAAAATGTCTTTAGTAAAGTCAGAAAAATAACAAATTTGAATCATCTTTATCCTTTATCAAACTGTTTACAATAATAATAATTCATTGAAGTAATGAATGTTGGGATTTTTGGCGGGTGGAAGGGAATTCTGAATTCTGTTTATGTTGCTCTTTGACCGGGAAGCTGACTGTCTCCTCTGAAGGTCACCAGAAGATTAATGAGCCAACAGAGGAAATGTGTCTGACACTGTGGCCCCTCTGCCTCCCCCCATAATGACCAGCGTTTCCTCTTATCTGCACAGCGGCTGTCTCTCACAGCAGCAGAGGATGAACCTGTCCTCCAGCACGTGTCTCACTCTTTGCCCCACTGTCCCCACCCCTTTTCGTTTTCTAGTGTTTTTTCAATAAAGGTTCCTTTCTGAAATTCAAGAATAAAAGTCTCATAATTGATTACAGAGCAGAGCAGTGGTTTTAGGTTTTTGAACACAACATACACACACATGCACGCACACACACACATATACACACCAAACACACATGGGAAAAATCACAGACATACAGAAACACAAACAAACACACCACACAGACTGTGCTGTCGTTCTTTCAGGTTTGTTATAAACACAATCTCTTACTTATGCAGAGATGTAAATTATATTCTGAATACCAGTCCCTTCATGAATATTTTAATTATGTATTAGAATCCTGGTAAAAATATCATATTTCAAATATACATTATTCATTTGTTGTTTACTGTTTTGAAGGAAGACATTTTTTATTCCCTAAACAAGACTGATGAGACAGAGACTTTTCCCAGTCAGATCCTGATCTGCTTTAAAGAGAAAATGTTCACAGTTTATTTCTGCTTCATGTTATAGTTCAATCAGCCAAATGTGAACACACACTTGTGATATTCGTCAATGTCCAAAAACATTTGAGACAAAAAGACACTCAACATTTTCTAGAGGACAAATGTTTTAGACTTTGTCCTTATGGGTTAGAATCTGTGCTGTGAAATGGGAAGTGATCAGAGGACCAAACATTTTACTGCAGCATCGCACAATGTTTCATGAAATTCTCAAGATTTGGGGCCAAATAATCCACCAAGAAGCTTTTAACCCTTGTGCTATCATAGATGACCCCACCCTTACATTGACGTGTTCTACCTACCATGACAAAGATGGATAAAGGTGGAAAGATTTCATGTAATCCATGGACACCAGTGAAGATCACAAATCATTGAAGAACAAAGGTTCAGCGCACTGTCTAGTGGGTCTAGATGACCCAACTCCCAATGTTAAAGGGCCTAGGATAGCACAAGGGATAATGATATTTCTTATCATTTTTATGCTTATGATATTTAGCTTTAAGTATCTTTTAAACCCCAGCATGTTTTTATAGTGCAGATCTTACCCTCTGTCTGAATTCATTCATTCAAGAGTTGGATAGATAACAAGTTTCTCCAACTAAATGAAGCCAAAACTGAGGTCCTAGTCTGTGCTCCTGACAGTTGCCTCCCCCAGATAGTCCAGTGGCTCGGTCCACTTGCGTCCTCTATTAAGCTGTCTGTCAGCAACCTCGGGTGGACTCTAGACCTGGTTTTATCCCTTGACTCTCATGTCGGGTCACTTGTTCGCTCTTGTTTTTATCATCTTAAAAACATTGCCAAACTGAGTCCAACTGTGTCGCGTTCTGAGTTGGAGATGCTTATCCACACTTTTATATCTTCTCGTCTTGATTATTGCAACTCCATCTTCATGTTTAAGCTAGAACGACTCCAGGTTGTCCAAAACGCTGCTGCAAGGCTTTTAACCAATTCATCCAAGTTTCCCTACATCACCCCTTTGTTAATCCAGCTGCACCGGCTCCCCATTCACTACCGAATACATTTTAAAATACTGGTTTTAACATCTAGAAATCTTAACAACCAAGCAGTGGTCTATATAAAAGACCTTGTGCAGCCGTACACCCCCAGCAGGTTCCTGAGGTCACGTGACCAGGGTCTGCTGGTTGTTAATAGAACCCGGTTAAAGACTAAAGCTGACAGAGCCTTTGCAGCAGTGACTCCATCGCTCTGGAACTCCCTTCCTCTCAGCCTCAGATCTGCAAACTCAGTGTTTTCTTTTAAAGAACAGCTAAAAGCCTATCTTTTTAAATTTGCTTTTTTTTACAATTCTTTTTATTCCGTGTTTTACCATGTTTTACCCTTTGTTTAAATATGTTTTACTGTGAAACACGTTGGGATTTTTATATTGATAGGTGCTTTACAATAAAGTTTATTATTATTATTTTTATAAAATATTGTACGTACTTGTAAAACTAGAATTTTGTGTCACACAATGCCACATAATGCTTTCAGCCAATCATGGTCTTTTAGGTCTGTTTCGATGTCTACCTTCTGTTGTAAAGGAGACAAGTCGTCTGTTACGACTTAAAAGGTTGTCTTTGGTCACAATTGCACAGGAGGTACCATTTTTGTAAAAATCATTGGTGTTAGTCATGTTAGACTTTATTATTGTGCTAAAACGGTGTGTGTCTGGAGCCATTATAAAGCTCAGCTCTAGTTTGGTCGGAATTTTTTTTCAGTCCAAACATAAAATCTGGTTTGGAGGACATTTCCTCAAGTTCTTAGTAGTTTCTCTCTTTCCGTTGGATGCTTTCTGAGAACACAGTCAGCTGACGATCTTGTTTCTACCTCAGTCACAACTGCCCTTAAGGGTGGATAACGGCTGTCTGCGGGTGAAAAATGGGCAAATCTCTACAGGTGGTCCGCACAAAATTATACAAACAGATCGTAGTTTGTGTGAACATCCTGTGGACGAGTACCCTGCATTTACATTGGTCTGCCTGTGGTGCGTCTCCGTTAGGTTGCGTTTGGAAGTCTGTCTCACAACTGTCAGTTAATTTACATTGACTCCGTTGGGTCTCTGGTCTGTCCACCCTTCCCTCTGGATCCTGGAGGAGTGGTTTGTCCTGTCACCCCTGTGTCGAGTAGTTCCTGGAGTCGGAGTAGTACTGCACTGAAAGAAAAGATATTTTGGCCTTGTAAATATTATTTCAGCTATCTATGTAAATCCTACAAAATAATACCAATTCTGTGCTTTTACTTAAAAAAGCTTGTTTTCATGTAGTGCGTTAGTCTTTTTTGTAATTATAAGTCCTCTGTTTTGTATGTAAATTTTATCCTTCAATTCAAGTAATGTTTACTAAACCAGTTTGTTGGCTTAATTAGTTGATATTTCCCAATAAATGTGAATGAGTAACATCAGTAATTCTAACACGCCTCTCCGTACTGGGAGCACAACGTTAAAGCCCCGGCCCTCATTTGAGCGGTCTTTCGTCAGACAGACAGGTGCGCATGCTCCACATTTCAAATGTTGGCGGACTTTGTGGACTGCGACGTGGATCACAAAGGTAAGTTTGAAGTGAAACAAACAAACTGCCCATAAGCAACTACTTTGGAGAACTACATACGGTGGCCGAGAGGTGCAAGACAGGCTTACATTTAAGATACAGCAACAGTCCCAGTACAAATGAACAAATTGAAATACAACAGTAAATATTGAAACACAACAGAAATATTGAACATTACCAGCAAACAGAAATATACAGGACACAACAGCAAATCACGAACACAGCAAATATTGAAATATTAACAGCAAATCATGAATACAAATAGTAATCATGAAACACAACAGCAAATCATGAAACACAACAGCAAATCACGAAACACAACAGCATATGAATTGTGTATGATTTTTTAAATGTTATTAATTACTGTTTTCTTTATGTGGACATTTTAAATACATGAAAAGTCCTGAAGCATTCTTGCTAGAGTGGTCTTAACAGAGAGGGAATACCCTTAAAACCGGAAAAGAAAAAACTTGACCTTGTTGAACGTTGTTGTAATTTTTATTGTAGTAATACAATTGAAGAAATGCTTTTGGACTGTCTCATGTATTGAAAATGTCCACATAAAAAGACAGTAATAAGGAAATGTAAAATAATACACTAGTTTTGACATTATTAATCTGGATTCAGGACGCTCGCTTGCGTAGACTCGTCTTCCGCTTTCTCGGTTTTTTTTCTGGATTTGTAAATTTGGAAAGGGGTTGTTTTTTGTAATTCAGTATTTGTTGGGTTTTCACCCAAATTGCTTCTGTGTTTCCAGGACTCTATTGGTCGTTCCGAGATTGTTATTAGTGCTTTGTGATTCATTAGTTTGGGATTTATTGTTGGTTGTGTCCTAAATATAAATGTGTCTTGCACCTCCCGGCCACCGTAGGTTTCATGATTTGCAGTTGTGTTTCAGTGTTTGCTATTGTGTTTCATGATTTGCTGTTGTGTTTCGTGATTTGCTGTTGTGTTTCCGTATTTGCTGCTGTTGTTTCATGATTTGCTGTTGTGTTTCTGATTGCTGTTGTGTTTCGTGATTTGCTGTTGTGTTTCAGTATTTACTGTTGTGTTTCGTGATTTGCTGTTGTGTTTCGTGATTTGCTGTTGTGTTTCGTGATTTGCTGTTGTGTTCTCGTGGATTTGCTATGTGTTTCATGATTTGCTGCTGTGTTTTAGATTTGCTGTTGTGTTTCATGATTTGCTGTTGTGTTTCGTGATTTGCTGTGTTTCATGATTTGCTGTTGTGTTTCGTGATTTGCTGTTGTGTTTCAGTATTTAATGCTGTGTTTTCGTGATTTGCTGCTGTGCTTCGTGATTTAAGTGTGTTTCGTGATTTGCTGTTGTGTTTCGTGATTTGCTGTTGTGTTTCGTGATTTGCTGTTGTGTTTCGTGATTTGCTGCTGTGTTTCGTGATTTGCTGCTGTGTTTCGTGATTTGCTGCTGTGTTTTGCGATTTGCTGTTGTGTTTCAGTATTTGGCGTTGTGTTTCATGATTTGCTGTTGTGTTTCGTGTGATTTGCTGTTGTGTTTCAGTATTTGCTGTTGTGTTTCGCGATTTGCTGTTGTGTTTCGCGATTTGCTGTTGTGTTTCGTGATTTGCTGTTGTGTTTCAGTATTTGCTGTTGTGTTTCGTGATTTGCTGTTGTGTTTCGTGATTTGCTGTTGTGTTTCGTGATTTGCTGTTGTGTTTCGTGATTTGCTGTTGTGTTTCATGATTTGCTGTTGTGTTTCAGTATTTGCTGTTGTGTTTCGTGATTTGCTGTTGTGTTTCGTGGATTTGCTGTTGTGTTTCGTGATTTGCTGTTGTGTTTCGTGATTTGCTGTTGTGTTTCGTGGACGCTGCTGTGTTTCGTGATTTTGCTGCTGCCTGCATTGCTGTTGTGTTTCGTGATTTGCTGTTGCTCAAGATTTGCTGCTGTGTTTCGTGATTTGCTGTTGTGTTTCTGTGATTTGCTGTTGTGTTTCGTGATTTGCTGTTGTGTTTCATGATTTGCTGTTGTGTTTCGTGATTTGCTGTTGTGTTTCAGTATTTACTGTTGTGTTTCGTGATTTGCTGTTGTGTTTCTGTGATTTGCTGTTGTGTTTCGTGGATTTGCTGTTGTGTTTGTGGATTTGCTGTTGTGTTTCGTGGATTTGCTGCTGTGTTTCATGATTTGCTGTTGTGTTTCGTGATTTGCTGTTGTGTTTCGTGATTTGCTGTTGTGTTTCATGATTTGCTGTTGTGTTTCAGTATTTGCTGTTGTGTTTGTGTGACGGTTGCTTGTGCTTCGTGGATTTGCTGTTGTGCTCGTGGATTTTGCTGTTGTGTTTCGTGATTTGGTTGTTGTGTTTCGTGATTTGCTGCTGTGTTTCGTGATTTGCTGTTGTGTTTCGTGATTTGCTGTTGTGTTTCGTGATTTGCTGTTGTGTTTCATGATTTGCTGTTGTGTTTCAGTATTTGCTGTTGTGTTTCAGTATTTGCTGTTGTGTTTCTGTGATTTGCTGTTGTGTTGCATGATTTGCTGTTGTGTTGCAGTATTTGCCGTTGTATTTCGTGATTTGCTGTTGTGTTGTATGATTTGCTGTTGTGTTGCATGATTTGCTGTTGTGTTTCAGTATTTGCTGTTGTGTTTCGTGATTTGCTGTTGCATTTCGTGATTTGTTCATTTGTACTGGGATTTGCTGTTGCTGTATCTAAAGGCAAGATCTTGCACCTCTCGCCACCGTGAACTACAGGACACTCCGCACAAAGTAGTATTATAAAATAGTCATTCACATCATCTGTACATATAAAAGAAATATCAATCTACATCTTTGAGTTAGTATGGAGGTAAAAACATATAGATAACCCCCCCCAAGAGCATGGTACATTCAGACTGCTAACTGCCCAGTATTTGACAAGCAGTAAGACCAAATGATTAGGAGTTTATAATTTGACACAAAAAATTTCTTTTGTGTGTTGTGTTGTTTAATTTTTAAAAATTTAATTTCAAATGTTTCAGGTGCCAACATGAGATGGATGTGGAGAAGTGAAGATGATCAAAGAGTGTAAGGTATCTATGATCACTGCGACTATTTAAATGATAGTCTAGCCTTATAATCTGAGTTTTACTTGTGATATTTTATTGAAGGTAAAATAATCTTTACACTTGGGATTTTTTGAAGAGAAAATAGGTGCAGATTTTTTAGATTAGACTTTTAACTGATTTCTTATGCATTTTATATTCTTACCCTTTTAAAATTATTTGTTGTCGTTCATTCGTTTCCTCTCTTAGCTGTTTGATTTTCTTGGAGTCTATTCTTAATTATTTGTAATTACAGCTTATTTATTTTCTCAGGATATCAGCCAAGATGCTGTGAAAAAGGACTGAAGTAATGGCTTCAAGATTGTTGTGGTCCATCCCAACGTAACCCAGGACAACCAAGACCCTTTATGGGTCAGTCATCATTGAGCAGACAGAGGTTCTGCAGAAGGACTGCAGAAGGGTGACAAACGCCTTCTACTCATGGGTGTCATCTACACGTATGCTGTCAACCTAAGTTACCCAGTGAAATTGAAATATGCGTTTGAATTCTTTTTAAATATTACACTGCTTTACTTTTGTGGTTGATGTTGATCTCTGTACTTCCTTCTTGCATCTACTAAACTTATGTATATTTGAACTGTTTTGAAATGTGCTAACAAGGCCGTGTTCTATGGCCGTGTCTGTGTGCAATGTTATGTAGATGTTTTATCTATGCAACTTGTAATGATAATTAAAAATGTCTTTCAAGTATTCCTTAAGCTGCAAGTATGTGTTTTGGGAAAATGTGAAGAATAGTTAGAAACTGCCTTTAACTTTTATTACACTAATGGTTTAAATCTCTAATTCACTGATATGTATTATCATCCTTAAAATTATGATATTACATTTGAAGAAAGCACAGCCAAACTATTGTTCTAAACAGTTTGTTTTCATACTCCCGTTTTCTATGCTTTCTCGCTGAGGCCTGGACTTATCTTCACTAGCCTAAGTTTCTCCAGCAACCTGTGGGCGTTATTTTCACACGAGGTCCATCAGACCATCTTCTGAATATGTAAATGCCAGGTATATATACCAAGCCCTTTTCTGAGTGTCTTTGTTCGGACTTTGAATGTACCATGTTCATCTGTCTGTCCCCTTCGTTTGTGTGCAAAGTAAAACCTCCACAAAAGATAAGTAACTGTCTCTGAGTCGTTATTCATTATTTCTGTGTGCTGAAACTTAAAGTATCCTGCAACTGGAATATAATTATTATTTTTATTAATACAGTCCTTTCTAGAAAATCCAGTTTCCTCACAGAAAATATAGAATTATATTTAATAGAATAATAAAAATATGTACTGAATTCAATTAACATTAAATAAGAAGATATTTAGTTTAGAAATATTACTTAATAATTACATAGAATATAAAAAAGTAAAAATGAGTATCATCCAAAGAGACACATCAGTAACATTTACTTAGGTTTTGTAATTAGCTACAACAGTAATATGTGAAATTTACTTTTGTATTTTTTATAAACAATAAGTCGTTCTAGTTAGTAAATTTTACTTAAAAAATGCCTAAGTACCATGTATAAGCATTTTCGGCGTGGAAAAACTTTCCAAGAAGTAAATGACACTCCCAGTTGTTTTCACTGTGCACAGGTTGGTAACTTTATTGGGTCAATTCTAGTGAATGTACTTCCATGTCGGGCAGCTATTTGCCACTCAAGTGGTTCAATTCCAGGTCTGACAGTAATTGTGTCCTCGGTCAAAACATCCAGTCAAAATTGTTCTTATCTTTGTGTGCACGTGTGATTGTGCATGTGTGTTTGTGTGTGTGTGTGTGTGTGTGTGTGTGTGTGTGTGTGTGTGTGTGTGTGTGTGTGTGTGTGTTTGTGGCGTGAAGTTGCCGTGCCGGGAGAGTGAACTGCAAAACTCCAAGCTTCTTGAAGTTTTTTCTTTACCGCATCAGTGATTTGTGCACAGGTTAGAATTCAACAGAGCACAAAGATCATACCATTCACAGCCATTAGTGCGTTTGCATCACACACACAGTTGTCATGCGAGGATGCTTCCATCTGTTCACACTGGTTTCCTGCCTCATTACTGTGGGCATATTCTTTTCTTCAGAAGTCCACTAATTATTCACTAATTAGGATTATTGTAGTTGGCATTATTATAATTTCAGGGATTGTTACAAACTAAATGCATCTTTCAAAAAAAACATCTTTCAAACATAAAAACCAAAGCATAACAAAGACTGAAGAATGAAAATAACATTCCTTCTTTCATTTTCTTATAATAATGCCAATATATATTGGCATTATTATAATTTCAGGGATTGTTACAAACTAAATGCTTAACAATTAAAAGATAAGCTGTATTAAAAAATTATCTTTTTTTCCCTTTGACTTTGCAATAACTGTTGAATTAAAAAAAATGTTTGAGTTTTTTAAATCAGTGAAATCATGGATAAGTTTTACCCTGTGGTCCCGTTTCAGCCCATAAGGTTGTTGTTACCAGAAATGTTTTTGTGCTCAAAGAAACGGGATGTCACCGTCTCGTCCTGTCATCCAAAATCCCGCCCGATCACGTGGTTTCAGACCCGATTGAAATCAGATGTTGCATCCCGATCAGGTGTTTATTTTCATCCTTTTGATCAGGACTATTTATTTCAAGCTTGGTATTACAGATAAAAATCTGTAGAGGCCTCTAAACTAAATATCAAGAAGACGAATATGAGATCCGCTTGGACGGGATGCACACAAAAACACGTCTGCTGTGTGGAGACTTTACAGTCCACAAAAATAAAAACATTGTATGGGCAGCCATGGTGCAGCAGAAGGGTGCGCTAGGAAGATTGCAGAACAATGGTATGGAAGTACAGCCATTCCCCATTTACTTCCTATATCAGTCATTTATTATGCTGTTCTTTTTTATCGTTTGACTGCTAAACTTGCAGAAAAACTTGCATCTAGGTTGTGGCGCGTTGGCATTTTGGGAAATGTGACCGTAGTCTAACAGAAACTCTGGACTTCTCAGCTCCTCTGAACATGAAATAAAACCTTTTGCAGGTTTACTTGGCAGGAAATAAGAACAGAACTTTACCTCCTGATATAAGCAGAAAAATGTCAAAGTATTATCCCACAAAGCTTCATGGAAGTGTGAGTTTTTAAGCAACAGAGGAAATTACCAACATTTGAAAAAAGATTTCTTAAAACTGATGACGGCGGCATTTTTCCTTTTAATCATTTGTATAGAATCTTTGATCTATCGTTTCCTTTTATATTTTTTTGCATTCAGCTTTCCTTTCTGACACCTTCTTCTTTATGAATTCAGAGCACTTTCCTGTCAGCATCTCTTCCTCAAAACCTTTCTTCCGTTGTTCAATTCAAATCCAACTTTATTTATAAGCAGTGCTGGGTAAATTACTAAGGCCCTTTATATGGCACACATGGCTACACAAAAAGTGAATGAATAAAACATCTTTCAAATGATAAAACCAAAAGCATAACAAAGACTAAAGAATGAAAATAACATTCCTTCTTTCATTTTCTTATGCTTACTTTCATCCTTACCTCCTCCTCTCTGTGACTTGATCTCCTCTGGGCTTCTTGGGTTAGTAAGAGGTCAGCGTAGAACGTGATGTGCAGGGAAATGTTCAGGGGGCTCAGCGCTCACAAACAAACATGCACACTCCTGCAAGCAAGCTGGCATTTGGAATCCTGATCTCAGCTTGCTGAGTGCCATATGGAAACAATGCAGCCGGGCTGTAACCCTGAGGCACTTCCACAGATCTGCCCCGCTCTGGTGCAGACTTCGTCAGAGGACTGTGGTAAACCCATTACCTCCAATGTCTCGTTTTTGAGGACTGTTGGGGATCATAATTAAAATTTACTGGCTGATCATTTTACAGCTTTTATAGCTGGTTAGAAAGCTCAGTATTTTATTTTATGTAGTTTTATTTGATCATCGATCAGACAAACTGTAAGAAAGACGGACAGATGCAAAGTGAATGTTTAAGCTTTTTTATTTTGAATCTGGGTGCTTTGACTTATTCTCATACCAGCTTCATTTAGCTTTAGGATTGGAGTGCTTAGTTGCTTTTTTCTGTCATCTTCTTTTTCACAGTCACACTAGGTTTAGGCTAGCCCATTGTTCGCCCGCCATTCCCGTGCATCTGGCTTTCCGCTCTTGCCGCTCATCTGCTGTGTTTGTTTTTTTTTTGTCACATGTAAGTTTATTTATTAAATGTTTCTGCCTCCTGCATTTCGGTCCCGCACCTCTGGTTCTGGCCGCTGACTTTGTTTTCTTCAGTTTTAAATGAAAGGTGACATTCTGGAGAAGTGTGACTGTTTACCAACGTGTACCGATGTGTACTGATGTGTACTGACGTGTACCGACGTGTACAGACGTGTACTGACGTGTACTGACGTTTACTGGATGTGGACTGACGTGTACTGGACGTGTACCGACGTGTACAGACGGGTACTGGACGGTACTGACGGTACTGACGCAGGTACCGACGGTACCGACGTACCGACGCCATCGACGCCACTGATGTGGACTGGACGGTACTGACGCAGCACGACGCCGGCCGACGGGACTGACGCAATTTAGGCTACTGACGTGGCACCGACATGTACTGACGTACCGACGTGTACTCACGTGTACCGGACGCACCTATCGCCATCATCGCAAATTTCGGTCGTTTACTGGATGTTTACTGATGTTTACTGATGTGGAATTGACGTGGTACTAACGGTACTGAGGTGTACCACGCACTGACGGTACTTTGACGTGCATCGACGTCTACTGACGTGTACCGACGTGTACCGATGTTTACCGACGTATACCGACGTTTACTGATGTTTACTGATGTGGACTGACGTGTACTAACGTGTACTGACGTGTACCGACGTGTACTGACGTGTACCGACGTGTACCGACGTCTACTGACGTGTACCGACGTGTACCGACGTTTACCGACTGTTTACTGATGTTTACTGATGTTTACCGACGCAGGCCGACGGTACCGACGGCAGGTACCGATCGCCAAACAACCGACGCGTACCGACGTTTACTGATGTTTACTGATGTTTACTGACGTGGACTGGCGTGTACTGACGTGTAACCCTGGAGGGGTCTGCCATTTTCATCTTAGGTGCATGTCTACTCTGTGAGACTTCATCTTTAAAAAATTCGGCCTACAGAAACCTTTGGAGGGAGAACAAACTCAGGTTTTTTCTGCGACAGCCCAGAAACCAGACTGATCTAGAGGAGATCTGTGAGGAGGAGTGGGCCAAAATCCCTCCTGCAGTGTTTGCAAACCTGGTAAAAAAAACTACTGAACCAAATACTTACACTGATGTTCTCAGGGGTTGAAATACGTATTTCCAAAAGTAGCATACAAATTATTTAAAAAAGAAATCATACAATGTCACTTCCAGATTTGTTTATTTTAGATGATGTCTCTCATCGTGCACCTGCTTCTAAAATGAAAATGTCAGACCTCCCATGATTGCTACAGTTACAGTGTAATAACTGGTGCATAACAGAAGTAAAATATTAAAGACAGGATCAAATATGTATAAAAAAAAAGAATACAGCAGATGGTGAGAGTGTATGAACATAGAAAAAAGAAGGAAATGATCTGCATTTATAAATAAACAAAGATCTGATCTGTAAATTCACAGCAGACACAAATCACACTACAGACAAGCTGTGGGATGCTCTGAAGCAAATCTAATCAAAGTGGTTGGAGGCCAGTCACATCCTGACAGGCTGTACAGCCGAGGCTCTCCATTTATCAAACACTCAGGATATAGTGGATGAATGCAGATCCATCTCTGACATGTCTGTCTGTGCAGGGCAGACATGTCACTCTCATGCTCACAGTCATTAAGGAAGTACAAAACATGGAATTTGAACCAGCATTTAAATCAATATTATACCAGGAGCTCCAATGAAATATTTGTTCAACCCATAAGATCTTTTCCTCATCAGTCAAGCTCTAGAATGGGAATCTGTTATCATCCTGTAAACATGCCTGCAATAAACCTGCTGAGCCTCTTTCCAGCCCTGCTTGTTCTCTGCTCCCTCCTCACAGGAGTCATCCTGGTCTGATGGTCCATTTAGCCTCCTGCCTCTGCATCATTTAGTCCTCTCTACCACAGAGATCTTCTCCTTCATCTGATATTAAACATTCTCACAAAGGAGCTCCACTTGGCTTTTCGACACTTCAAAGAACACATCTACAGCATGATGAAGAACAGGAGGAGGACCCAAGTGCAGAAGACAGATAGTAAAGTGATTAAATGATATGAATTCTCTGGCACATAACTAAAAACAAACATCATATGGTGTGTCAGATTCTGACATTACATGGTTAGAAAACGACTTTTCCTTCCTGGCTGAAGACGAAACACAGAGAGCTGTCACTGATTTGCAATCAAAGGGCGTGGAGTCGCAGCTCAGTTCTGTGTTCCGGAAACAAAGGATGTGGTTGTGGTCATCAACGTGACCGCCTGTTGCTGCAGGAGCAGGATGACAGCAGCTGGGCAAACAGAGCAGCTGAGGGTTCTACTCAGTGGACCTTCCAGGAACATCTTCCTATAAAACTTTTTTGATTTTAGGAATAAACCTCCTTTCTTTTAACGTCACAGTAGGTTTTAACCATCAGAGAAGTCCTGGACGTAAAGGCTGTGGAGAGGTGCGACAAAGTTGTGTGTTGTGATGATAGTCCAAACAAAAATCAGAGAAGAAAAAGGGGAAGAATGAAAATCGTATGTGTCGTATAAAATAACAATTATCATGCAAAGCAACAAACTACATATAACAGCAACATCCACTTTCAGCACATTCACACTGCATCCGATACACAAACACGCACTGAAGGTCATGTCCATCCCGTTTTCTCCATCCACGATCGTATGAACCCTCCGACTCTCAAAGTGAACTTCATGGGTGGGCATTTTATAGCTGTACTAGCCTATGCTTCAGTAAGATATTGTTCTAGTTTTGTGTTGTGACGTTGTAGCAAGTTGTGCTGCCTGGAGTTCTTTCACATTTGTGTTTTGGAGTATTACAGAAAATATGAGGATCACACTTATTGCAGTTTTTCTCTACAGTGAAGTACTCAAATGTACTCGCAGAGGTCATGTGAGTCCGGTGTCTCCATCTCAGGCCTCAGTCTATTCAGAATCAGACCTCTGCCACTGGTCACCAGGCAAAGCCCCAACCTCCCTCATCCATTGGTAAGTACAACGATTAGGCTGCAATTGGCTGTGATTACTTTTGCACCAAGCCAAGATGTGCACGACCACTTAGTTTAGTCACAAAAAGAGGCATAGTCACTGTCTATTTAGCCCAAGCTCATTAATTCATGCAGAGGTCAGCCATGCAAACGGTTGAAACAGCCCATAATTCAAAGGGAATCTTGTGTCCACTGCATAGAAAACAAACACACGCTTATCCTAATCTTCATTTGGAGCAACACAACGATGTGCAAAAGGAGCAGAAAACAAAAGTTGTCACTGTGACTTTGGCGTATGATCAGTGGCTCTAGGCTACACTAAGTCATCATGATTATGTGTCGTGTTGTTGTAATGAATGAGCGTGTGTTGTGTCTCGTGGCCTGTGCACTTGTATAAGAACCCAGCTCATTGCCTGGCTTTTCTGCCGAGCAGATGGAAACATGTCACTATTAGAGAAATGGTGGAGGTTCTCATCACACGAGTCAGATCCTTCGCCATACAGATGATGTCTGATCGTGAATCTCAGGTTGTTGGCTTCTTGTGTCACAGCAATCTTTCACTGCTTTTCCGATATCTACCTTTGTCAACCTGCTTTCCTTCATAGCAAAAGAGGTTTTTCTGAACTGTTCTTGCTTACACACATAAATATAGTCAGAAACTGAGAAAATGATTTATTATAATTTGAAATATTAAAATGTTTAAAATACACCACAGTTTTATTCTTCTTGATGCTTCAACCTGCACACGTTGTGATTTCGATGAAAAAATACACGAGTCTTGACAGTCATTTCAATCAGCGGTTACAGGTTATTATCGGCTAACGAAGTGCAGAAATTATCAAATTAACGCACTTGCTGAAATGGTTGATTCTGGCGAACGGATTTCTGATCAAGCTCACTTTAACCCGCCATCATAGTGTCACTTGATATAGCAGTCCACTCCCTCAAAACGAGCGCAAGCTCCAAAAGTAAGACTGTACAATGGAGTTTTAGGGGCAGTTTACTAACTATTTTTTTATTAAATAACGACTTTTCTGTCGTAAATTTACGAGAATAAAGTCATGGATTAACGAGCCTTGTGTCATGAAGAACCTGATTCTTTGGCTCTGTTGATCTCCGAAACCCCTCCTTCCTGAGGTCTCCAAGAGTCAGGTGTGTCTAAATTATGTTGATTATAAGGTGTGCTCATTCATGCTGTGTCTGTTCTGTTTCTGGTGTCGGAGCCGCCTTCATTTCTATGCTCCTGATTTGTGTTGTGTTTTTGGCAGTAGTTTTCTAGAACAACCGATCTGGCTTGCTGCTCTGGCTTTCCTTGGATTAACTACACCCAGCCTGTTATTGAGCCTAGCTGAAGATGAAAGACGTTTAGAATGCCATTTTGTGAAGCTTTATTTCCAGATACGTTTAAAAAACAAAGACATGTTGGGAACTCAAACTTGCATTATCGCAGCGAGCTGCTTTTCCGGGTGTCTCTGTGTCGTGCAAATGGAGTGTCATCTGTAAATAAGAGCTTCAGAGACACGCTTGGGTGAAGGACTAATACTTTATTTTTCCTTTTTCAGTTCACATACCCAGTAAAAGTGCATTTGTTCATTACGTGATCATGTCATGCACAGAACACAATGTGTAAAACACAGTACATACGCCTCTCTAGTAAGAAACGCCTCCTGCTTTCAACATAAAAACAAACAAAGATGAAATGAAAATATTCCACAGTATTGAAAATAGAACGTTGAAAATGCCAGAAAGTGCTCCTCCTCAGACAGAAGCATAACACAGGTTTAGAGATCTGGTCTTTGGAGGAAGAAAGGATTATGGACATCTGCCTGCAGGGACACTGACGTCTTCATCAACGGCTGCAGAGATGCTGCAAACCACCCATCAATAAATAAAACACTAATAAATCATGTAGATCTAACAAAATGAGTCCAAACATTTGGAACAATAAACAGTCAGCCTACCTGTTCAGCTATTGTTTAGTGGCCCACGCTGAGCGCTGCGTTCACTTGCTGCTCTGTAAGATCACTTCCACTCGAATCTTTTTTCTATAATCACACTTTAACTAAGTAATCTCTATTTTTTTGATGGTCAAACCAGTCAGATTGAAATATTTAACTCACAAGGTTTTTAGATATTTTAGTCAAACAATGAACTGCTCTGCAAAACTCCACTGCACCATTTACTCTGTGAGAATAGACTGAGAATGAGGTCCATTCACTACTGGATCATTATCTTCAGTCTAGTTCAAAGGAAAAGAAGCCTGATAATGTGAATTGTCTGCAGTGACAACTGCTCTTTTCCTTTTTTTCCGCTTTCTGTTGAATCCAGTCCATCGAAAGCACGTTTATTCTTTCAGACAGAACATGAAGTCCTCTGTGTGTCGTTTGAGTTTGCTGTCATTCAGAGCTTTCGTTTGTCATTTAGAAGTTAAGTGTCTCCTGCATAATACCATTACATTGATGACATGTTGAGAGATGAAAATTGGTCACATGAATAATGCAAAGTGGAGAAAACGTATTCTTTATACGCATGCAGAGAATACAAAACTAATGCAGAATGAATGATTAGTTGTTTATATGCAACTATTAGTGATTATGAGTTAATTAGATAAATTGAATGAAATGTGCGCTATATACGTGATAGCAAAGTTATACATGAGTATCAAAAGTCTAAGATGAAATGGAAAGACAGCCAATTTGTGTATGCTTTCGCTAAAATCACGTACAATTGCATACGCATTTACGTAATAATTAAGTGTAGAAAGTTCTGAACTGCTCCAAACAGAATTCATGTAAAGACCCGTCGGCTGAAACCATCGATGAATAACTAACGCAAGAAACATGTATGAATGGTGTTTATCAAGTGCAACACACAGTATGGAAATCACATTTACACGTAAAATGCACACAGCGGGTTTGTAGTAGGCTGTGGACACGGCTCTAAGTCTTCCAACAAAGAATGACATGTATGGAAGCGTGATCTGCTGGAAGCAGGACAATAAGGCCACCAGGAAGACTTTTCCTCTTCCAGGACTCAGATAATCTTCAGCTCAGCCTTTTCTTTGTCTCTGTCCTCTGAGGCAGCATGCTGATTCATTCCTGATAAAATAAAATAATCTGATCTATATAACGTTGCTGGAAATACATAATCAAAACAATTGTTTGTTTTTTTTTAAGAAACACATTTTGTCTTTGAAACAAGAAGACTCACAAACATCTGGACTGATAGGATTTCACTGTACAAATAAAAATACCCTGTTACAGCCACTGAATATTTGCTGACCCATAACTCAGCTTAGTCTTTCAAAGCAGACTTCGTTTTTGCTGTGAGATCTGTTATTATGCTCTTTGTTCTGGCAGGAAGTCTCATCCATCCAGAGATAAAGTGCCCTGCCATTTTATCTTCAGTCCAGCCAAATAAACCTATTTTGGCTCAGGCCAAGATCTAGTCAATCACTCTAAAGCAATGGATCTCAAAATAAAATTAATTTCACTCAAAGAAAATCTGGCCCATTTAATTTTTATACAGATCTGGAATATTTGTATCTGACACTAATAAATCCAGAAAACTTTTCTTTTTATGGTGTCTTTAGCAGGTTGAATGTTATAATCTTGAACACCTGCAACCTGCTGATGACATATGCCATTCCAGTTTTATCAGTCATGAAAGAACAAAAAACTGAACATTTTTCCTGAAATCTCTTCCCACTTCACATTTGACAACATTTAATAATAGGTGTCATGGTACTGATCATCCTTATAGCAAAATTAACAGTGGTAAGGCTCATAGGGGAAACTAAAGTGCATCTTACAGACACAGAGCGCTATACATACAGATATTGACCACCTGTTTTGCCTGTCCTTGCTCCCAGTGTGGAATTGCGCATTTCGATTTATTTCTTGCAATCATAACCCCGCTACAGAATGGCCAAATTCTGCTTTCTTTTGCAGCTATCCTTGTGATTTACCTTCATATGTGGGCTGGACTTACCACCTTCAAGGGTAATGATGTCGACACTGTTCATTCCTTTTATATTCATTAATAATATCGTTACATAGTCTGGCCTTTTGGGATGACTTGGACTAGCGTGATGTTTAACAACCATAATAAAGCCATTAGTTTATGCTCTTCCTTCTGTAGTGCTCGAGGAACTTCTGTGTAGGGAACCAATTTTTCCTATACAAATGTAAATCGGAATGAAACGGCTGTAAAATTCTGGAAACCAAACGTTATGAAAAGCAACAAGGCCACAAAAGAGGAAATGGCTGACATTTAAATGAACCTGGTATTTGTTTAGAATTGAGCAGATTTGAATTAAATTACAATAATACAGTCATGACATGTTGCAATCCATTAAATGATGCTGAATGACAGTAAGAACTGTGATTTAGCCATCTTGTAAGATTTACGCTTCATTCAGCAGGTGGAAGTGAATCCCAACAGACTGCTGCCTAGCACGGAGGTGGCAGATCAGAATGGAGCAGATGGGCAATGCAGCCTCTGAGACAGCCTAGTTGCATGCTGAATCCATGATTGGCCCCATTGTTGTAATCAAACAGGCTGGTGGATGCAACTGTCTGTATGTTGATAAAGGTGACTAAATAAGTCAGAAGATATACATTTTTAAGCCTGAAAACACAACATTAATAATGTGATAGAAATACACTGCTGCATCAATAGGTACAAAGTCACTCAAACAATACAGCAAGAAACCAAGACACCGGCTGTCAACATTCTCACCAGTGTCCAAAACACAACTCAGATCTAAATGTCTCTCAGAAACATTGATGATTTCCAATTCAAAATGCTGATGGATATCATCAACAGGCACGCCTATATTCTGTCTTAAAACTGGGGGTACATCCCACATATTTCATGTCCACATTTTCAGAACATTCTTCATGGAAGCACACATGCAGTCAGGTCTTCTGGGAGTGATCCGCAAAATGTCTTTGACTGCATGGCAGCATACCCTGCCACACCACAAACAAATGGTGGGTGTAACCTCCCAAAGATTATACACATCTTCTTTTAATTTTATTATTTGAAGATTCTATTCTTAAATACAACATATTTCTTTATTAAAGATATTTATTATCGTTTTAATCATTTGTAGCATATGTACATCTGTTTCTAGTTTTCTTTATTTTGGCTTGTTTAATTAATGTCACCTGTTTTTGGAATACAAAGGAGGGTGCTACTGGTCCTACAGGTGTGGGCTGAGAGGTTCTACTGCTAGCTGTGCAGGAGGACGGGGCAAAGGATGGAGCTCCAGTCTCAGCGCCTGAAACACTCAGTCAGACAATTGGGTTATGTTTCATCTACAGAAGCTACCAGAGAAACCAATGGACTTATTTAATGTTTACTGTCTGTTTTCATTATCTATTATTCATTTTGTTCCACTTCTTTGATGATTTTTCTCTTTCTACTAGGACTTGTATAGCGTTTAGTCTCTATTCTGCATCTTGTTGAATGTGTAGTCATGAAAGCTCCCCATGTTTCTCAGGTGGTCTGATCAGCCACTACATATGTTCCCCTGTTGTGTCTTTGGTTCTGTTACTTGGTCTGTTCAGTTGGTTAAGTTAAAGCTGTTGCCTTGGTGTTAATTATGTGTTTGTTTATTCCTTCAAGGGCCCAGTTTATTCATCTTTTACATTTTTTGAGAAAATTAAAACTTTTTTATTTTTGATAAACTTGTTGTCCTCTTTTGCCGCTCGATCCCTCACATAGACAAACCAACATTTGTCATCTTACAGCATCGACTGTCCTGTACATCAGCTTTGCTGGTTAAACATGTTTTCAAAATATTAAGCCCAGATTCTTTTTGATTTTACTTTGTATCACTTTTTGGACTGAATGAAAGACAGAAGACAATGTGGAGAATTGCATTTTAGAGATGGGAAAAGGAAGAAATGAAGCACAAGTTTGAGAACGAACAGAGAAACACAGGAGGAGGATGACAAAGGAAAAGAAACTAAACGTGTCTCCATGTTTATCATCATAACTTTAACACCCGGATGTTTATCTGAACAACCGAGCCTGTTCACACACGCATTACGCAACGGACACCCAAAGGTTAGTTCTCGAATAAAGACGTTATTTCCTTTACGATCATAGTTTCAATGCGGGCCGGTCTCCAGATCCAAGTTATGTGTAGAGCTTCAAAACTCCTGAACGGTGGACCTATGTCACAGGAAAGCAGAGGACTGTGTGCTGCCATCCTTCAGGACAACATGGTCGCTACGACCTAAACCGCAGTCAGCTCGAAATACGCGGTCGGTGACACTGAACCAAACGCCACGGGTAAAGGCCTCATTCCAGCGCCGGGACAGGCCTGAGGATGGGAGGCCTTCATCCACTGAGGTTTTCAAGGAAAAAATCTTTAGTGGGAGCTTTAAGTAGTTCTACACTTCCACATGTTTCTTATGGATTTTATGGACTGTTGCATACACTGATATTAAGGAATTTTTATTCTCAAGTTGCTATATTACTGTTTATTTATTTATGTAAAAGAGGTGTTCTGGTAGCATGGTTTAGCATCTAAAATGTTGTGTGGCGCTTCTGTTGGTGTCAAAATGTTCTCCTGATGGCTGAGAGCAATCTCAGGCTGAACTCTTTCAGGAAACGACAGATCAGATCCATGTCAGAAACACCTTTTGCTGATCCCATAATCCATCAATTACTCAGACCTTTAGTCACATTCATTTAGAGAAATAAATCCCAGCCACACAAGGTTTTTGTGCATTTAGACACGTCTTTACTGCAGCAGCAGAGGCTCACATGATCATGCAGGGGTTCCACCCCGACAGGTACAGCCACAGATTCAGAGTTCAGGATGTGTCAGTGTTCACAAAGAACACAAATGTTCTCGTCTCCCAACAAAAGGATATTTAACAAAATATTCTAAAACTCCTGTGTTCAACTGGAGGAAGAGAACACTGCAGGATCTGCATGAAGTCGCAGTGACCCTACGCGACCTTTAGGCAGAAATCGAAATCCAACAAAGCAAAACCGTTTTCATACATGAGTCACATTAAAGGAGGGAAACTAGCCTCCAAATGAAAAACAGAATTACGTTTCACTATTTTCTTCTGTTATCAGATGTTTTCAATCAAATACATCAGAAATGGTAAAGAACACTGCAAACAGCAGGGAGTTTAGTAACTTATAAATAATCTAAATTTAAATAAGTAGAGGATGCAAAGTGCAGATGCAACGTTATAAAGTTATGCATTTCTAAATTTAGGGCTGAATGACTTTTACTACTTACAGAGAAAGTTTTAGCAAAGTGGCAAATATTAATGCAATACTTTGCAGTTTTGGTCCATTTTTACCAAACCACCGGAGCGCTGGCGGCATCAACACGCTGCTCCATAAACCAATGACAGCGTGAAAGCTTCACCAACGTGCAGCTCTTCCTGGTTTGTAGGTCACATCAGAGAGTCAGGAAAAGGGATTTACGCAGAAATGTTTGAGTTTTTGTGTCTGATAAAAACAGATTCAACACATGCAGTTGTTGAAGTGGGGGGGGCTAGTAGCCATCGTCGTCGTCTCCATCGAAGCCGTAATTCTGGAAGATGAGAGACAAACAGTTAGAGGAGCATTCAGTGCAGAGATAAGGCTCTTTATGCGGGGTTGCTCACGCTATATGCTGCACGCGCCGCCCCGCAAGCGCCGCCCCGCAAGCGCCGCCCCGCAAGCGCCGCCCCGCACGCGCCGCCCCGCACGCGCCGCCCCGCACGCGCCACCCCACAAGGCTGCTTTTTTGCCGGCTTTGCGGCGGTATGCACTACTTTATGTGCACGTCGGTAAAAAGCCACTTTCAAGGGTTGCTTACTGGCGCAAAGTTGGTTTTTCTCTGCTGATCAGCTGATTCACATTGATCAAGGACATATTAAAATTAAAAGTGGCATTTCTAGATATGGAGGAAAAGAACTTCAGGTTATAAAAGCAAACGTTAAATGAAAATATGTAGAACCCGAGCAAATCATGACGCTACGTAGTTTGTCCGGGTGGGGTTGACATCGTGTGACGTCATCATAGTGTGACGTCATCATAGTGTGACGTCATCGTAGTGCGACGTCATCATAGTTTGATGATCACCTTTTGCCGGCCCAACAGTTGACAACAATGAACGCAGACCTGTCCTTGGACTGACTGACACTAACTGTGGACAAGTAGAATGACCCAACCTCTGGCCTTGCTGAGGGGGGCGGGGCATGAGCAGCAGCCATTTCCATTGGTCGGGACAATTTACTGCAGTACATTCATGGACCTTAAAGTTTAACAGCCAGGGATGATGGGAAAAAAATGTAACCTAAGCCAATGCTCATTAAAGCTTAGAGGAAACCCTGAGCCACAGCGGCTGCCTCGCTAAAGGAGGGACTGTTCACGGTCCAGACACTCGGCGTCCAACGGAGGACGCATTACCAGAACCTACAGCTTCTGTTAGCCGAAAAACACTTGCCCCCCCCCTCAATAAAAAGTACAACAGTTAAACAAAGACTTAGGTTGAGTGGCTGGTTCATCTTTTGAAATAGCCTCCTGTTCATATAACATCAGCTGCTGAAAAATACTTTTTTATTCTATATTTATAAATTTCTAAGCGGACAATTACATTCCAAGTGAAAGATGATGCAGAGCAAGAAAAGTGACGAGATGACATGTTCAGAGTCAAGCAACAGCTTCAGTCACTCTGACTCGAGCTGAAGAGATGAAGAAGTTTACCGCCAGAGATGAACAGCATCTGCTGCTGACGTTTACAGCTGGTGTATGTATGAAAACGCAGATGATTTATAAAGAAAAATACCATCAAATGTCAAAATTGAGTGATTTTTAGAGGTATAAACGACTTTATATTTCATGTTTGTAGTTTAAATAGTTTTTAACTATCATGTAGTTTTCTACTGGTTCAGTATTCAGCTGTTCGTCTCATCACATGCACTCCCTCCATCAACTAGAGCCCTGCGCGGGACTATTTTCTTCATCCCGCTCCCGCCCGCATCTGCTGAATTTTTGACCAATCCCGCCCGCTCCCGCAACGTATGCGTTACACTCCCGCCCGCTCCCGCAATATGTATGTCCACTCCCGCCCGCACCCGCAAAACTCAGAGAATTTAGTCCCGCACAGTAATAGAGATGCATTGATTTTGTATCGTCTCCCGTCCCGCAGGAAAAAAACACGTATTTTTATTGATATTATTAAAGAGATTCATGACCTCCTCCAGCCTCATATTTTCATGCATTCCTCTTGTGTAATGTACAACTTAAATATTAAATATATTTTCACAAATCCTGTTCGGTTAAAAGTGTGCGTGTGTGCGCGCGCAGACAGACGGCCTGAAGCGCGCTCTAAGAGGCGGGGCGGGGCGCACCCCCAACAACAGGTTACATGACAGAGGCCATTAGGCGTCTCTACCTGGTGCCTTCAAGGAGCTTCAGTACATAAGAAACCAACAGCTGCACAGCCTAACGTAGTCCGCTAATATATATTCATGAGATATTCAAGCCAGCACTGATCCCGCGGGGTTTATTTTCTGCCGCCCGCTCCCGCCCGCAGCACAATCCAAACCGCCCAATCCCGCGAGATTTGGGTTGGGTCCCGCGGGACCCGGCGGGACCCGATCCCAATGCAGCCCTCTACCATCAACCACCTCACATCCTTAAACAGCTTCCCTGGCTCCCCATTCAACACTAAATCTAGCTCTACAGCAGGAATGAAACTCAAACTCAAACTGAGCCAAAATGACGCAGTGCAGTACGGTCACGGGCCAAACTCAATATTTACTGCAACTGATTTATAATGTTTCACCTTTTCATATAGTGTCTTCTTCTGTTATATTCTTTCCTTACAGCAAAGTTAGCTCCGCCCACAAGACAAACAGGTCTGTCTTTATATCTGTGAAGAGATCATCTGCCTCCTGCCTGTCTTCAAAGCTCCTGTCGTCCGTCTTTCTTTAGGTCATTTTTGTGGAGTCTGAAATGAATTTGTCCGATGTGACTGGAGCGTGGCTGTCAGTGACTGTCTACAGAAAAAAAGAAACCTCTTGCCAGTTTCGATTGCAAACCAACGTACCAGCAAAGCATTGTGGGATTTGAAGTATTAGTGGTACCGTATATACTACAGGCCAGCTCTAATGCATATTTGATATGATCTCGCAGGCCAATTATAATGACACTGCAGGCCAAATTTGGTCCACGTGTCTGAGTCTGACACGTAACCATGTGACCTGTAAGAAGAAAACGAAGGAAAAAAACAGACCGTTGCCCCCCAGGAGGTCCATGGCACTGACACAAGTGTCGTCCTCTTCATCCTCTTCCTCATCAGCCACATCATTGTAGACGACTGGTCCGCTCTCCACCACCACCCCCTCACTGGCCGGGGCTGCAGCCGGCGCTGGCAGCGGGTTACAGAGGGAATCCTGGGGAGACTGAGAAGGTCCTACACTTTAGATTTTCTTAAATGAGAAGCAGCAGGAAATGGAAAAATGAGATGGACGGAAGGCAGTGGAGGAGATCATCATTTGGATTTTTCCTGCATTGACCTTAACTGCTGTCAGACAAATGTCTGATGCTACGTTCACAACAGGCCCGGAAACGTGTGACCACGCGTTTCAGGCTAATGCGTTTCAGGCCAACGTGTTTCAGGCTAACGAGTTTCAGGCTAACACTAGGCTAACTCGTTTCAGGCTGATGCGTTTTAGGCTAACACGTTTCAGGCTAACGCGTTTCAGGCTAACACGTATCAGGCTAATGCGTTTCAGGCTAACAAGTTTCAGGCTAACACTAGGCTGACGCTTTTCAGGCTGATGCGTTTAAGGCTAACACGTTTCAGGCCAATGCATTTCAGGCTAACACCTTTCAGGCTAATGCGTTTCAGGCTAATGCGTTTTAGGCTAACACGTTTCAGGCTAACGCGTTTCAGGCTAATGCGTTTTAGGCTAACGCGTTTCAGGCTAACACTAGGCTGACGCGTTTCAGGCTAATGCGTTTAAGGCTAACACGTTTCAGGCCAACGTGTTTCAGGCCAACACGTTTTAGGCTAACGCGTTTCAGGCTAATGCGTTTTAGGCTAACACGTTTCAGGCTAACACTAGGCCAACGCGTTTCAGGCTAATACGTTTTAGGCTAGCACGTTTCAGGCCAACGTGTTTCAGGCTAACGCGTTTTAGGCTAACTCGTTTCAGGCTAATGCGTTTTTGGGCTAACAAGTTTCAGGCTAAGGCGTTTTAGGCTAACGCATTTTAGGCTAATGCATTTCAGGCTAGTGCGTTTCAGGCTAACCCATTTCAGGCTAGCGCGTTTCAGGCTAACATATTTCAGGCCAACACGTTTTAGGCTAACGCGTTTCAGGCTAATGCGTTTTAGGCTAACTTGTTTCAGGCTAACACGTTTCAGGCTAACACTAGGCCAACGCGTTTCAGGCTAATACGTTTTAGGCTAGCACGTTTCAGGCCAACGCGTTTCAGGCTAACGCGTTTTAGGCTAACTCGTTTCAGGCTAATGCGTTTTGGGCTAACAAGTTTCAGGCTAAGGCGTTTTAGGCTAACGCATTTTAGGCTAATGCATTTCAGGCTAGTGCGTTTCAGGCTAACCCATTTCAGGCTAGCGCGTTTCAGGCTAACGCGTTTCAGGCTAACACGTTTGTGACTATAGGAAGTCTTTTGCTTTACTTTAATGTAAATTTTAAGGACTACTTGAAATTTTGCTTTAGAATCGATTTATCAGAAAACCTTTCCATTGTTTTCAGAAAAAGCTGCTGATAGTTATTTCCTACCAATGTATTTTTGTCTTAAACACCTCAAACCAAACAGGAAAATAGCTTCAGACATGAGTCAGATGTCGTTTTAGCTTTAAAATCCAGGTGGCTTTTCTCTGATGGGCGTCTTCCTTTGGTAACACAGGTCCAAGACGCATCTCGTTTGTGCTTTTACACACATTCAGACTGCAGAAAACCAAAAATGACAACAATGACAGTGGAAGTCACTGCAGATGTCTTTGTTTCCACAAATATTTCTGAGATCTGCAAATGCAGACAGGAAACACACAGAAGAGAGGGAAGGAGGGGGCCACAAACAGAACAGCAGAGATCTGCACAAACAGCTACAGATGTACACACCACTCGTGTGTGCACAGACACACACATCGGCCTTCAAACACAGCCATTCATGCGTGTTCTTGCAGAGCTGAGGTGTGCGTCTGTGTGTGTTTTCTGGACTGTGAATGTAGTAGAAAAAATGGTGTCCCAACAATGAGCAGAGCATCCTAAAGCCGGATGTTCTGTTCATTTTCATCCACAGAAGGAAGGTCCAGCAGGTTGAAGCCGAAATGCTTAAGCACAGAGTTTCAACATCATCCAACAAGCACAACTTCACCTGTGCTGGAGGTACATGAATATTCACCATGAAAAAGAAAAGGCTGCCTACCCCCCCCCCCCCCCCCCACACACACACACACACACAAACACATACGACTAAACCTACATGCTTTGACTGCTTTCAGCCGGGCTAATTATAAAGATGAGGGGCGGCAGGTCCCCTGAGTGACGGCGAGATGTTTCTGCCCCCTCAACAACAGCCTGGTGGAGGCTTGCTTTGTGTGCAACCCCACTTCCTCCATAATACCATTCATTTCCTCATTCATCCAATGTTTTTCACTCTGACATCTCCCTTACTCTCCCTTTTCCTGTTCTATCCTTCATTCCCCCTTCAACAGAAACCCACAGATCCTGCTCCCATCATCTTCATATCTGTTTTCAAAGCGTCCCCGGTGGTCTTTTCATTGTGATTTAGCCAAAATGTAAAAATCCGTGTCGTCTTCTATGACATAGTTACTGCAGAGCGGCAGTAACTATGAAATTGAAATTCACCTCTCAGTTGTGGGTGGGACCATTAGTGCAAAACTACTTCGTACCCCACTTCCCATCATCCATCTGTATGCACCCTCCTGCTACCCTACAGCTCCTCACACCCCCAACCTAAAGACCGTGTCCCACAGCCACTATGTTTGGTGCAAAATGCAGGGATGAACATTGGTCATACTTGAACATCCGTGGAAAAAGTGAGAGAAGTTGTGGTCTTTACATTAAATATTCATATCAGGAATGAACCACGGAGAAAGTACAAATAAACCACGCAGAGAACACGTAAACCAACGTAGAACATGAACCGTGTGATTATTGTGCTGTTTATCTGCAATTCATCAGTGACTCATGCGTCAATTACATAATTTAAATGTGATATGTGCGCCGTATAAATGATAGAAAAGTTATACATCAGTGGTTCATGCGTGTAAACTCTGTTAGACATACGTGGAACGGTCGTGGAAAGACACACATTTGTGTATACATATTGCTAAAATTACAATTGCGTATGATTTATGTAATAATTGCTTATAAACTATGAAAAATATGCATAAACTGCGTAATTCTTAGCCAACCAAAGATATTAAACAGCTCTAAAGCGAATTCAGGTAAAGACCCATCAGGTGAAACCCTCGACTGACATCTGCGTATCGACAAAAGATTAACACAAAGAACAATCAAGACTTATGTCATTTCGGTATTTCGTGATACCTACAAATTTCCAACTGCATTTTTTTAGTCAGAAATAGTCAGAAATGCAATGTAGGCCAAATCTTTTCTGTATATGTCCTCAATCATCAGAAAAATGCTACAAGAACAAGTTAAAGAAACCCAAAACACCATTTGATTGGAGGGGAATTTTAATGACACGTACTTAAATATTCCTCTTTTACTTCTTCAACTGCTGCTGGACACAAGAGACAACTAGAGACGGACAATTTAACAACCACTTTTCTTATGTATAGTTTTATTTCAAACTCTGTTTTGACTTTCCTGAACAGACAAGACTGAAAAGCAGCATATCAACTTGATATTTAGATTACGGTACAACGTTGATTCATCGTCGATTTCTTTTTAAAGTCTTTTCTAGGTAGTTGTTTGTTTTTAGATAAAGAAACAGCTTTTAATACTTTGAGTTGTTTGAAGTCACATTCTCATTGAAAGCTGCTATTTTGGTTTTGGAGGAAAATGTGAGAAATTCATTTGAAATCCTGTTGAATCCTAAATCTGATCAAAATGTAAACTTGTGAATCTAATTGATTCTGCATTTTGGCAGCTGCTTTTCTCTTTTGGAAAGTCTCCAAACCTGTGGCTCAGAATCCAGGGTTGTGTGTTTGACGTGGGATTTAGACTCTAATGAGCCAGAAGTCAAATTCTCTTTGTGATACTTTGTTTTTACTTAGCTATGAAAAAGGAAAGGGTAAAAAAAGTCACACTTTGTTGTCGGGTGAGCGGGTGCTTGGCATGCAGCGCACACAACACATTTCTTTTCACTCTGGCGCTGTTGCTTTAATGAAGTGGAAACATTACATAACAGAACTGCGAGCGAGGAGAGCCCTGAACCAATGCTGAGGTCTATTTGTTTCCAGTTCCCATGGGGGGGTGAGAGGGTTGCTAAGTAACAAGCCTTGTTGCCCCAGCCCCTTGTGGCAGTGTTTTCTCTTCAGCTGCCAGGAGCATGTGATCCAGGGACAAAGGCAGGCAAAGATGAAGGGATGTGGACCGACCAGCGTAGGTCCAACCACCACAGAACCGTTCTTAATATAAAGCTGCACATCTTTGGATGACAACAAAAACAGGGGAAAAAAACAAACGTGACCCTATTTTAGAGTCTAAGTTGGATCCGGACATGGAATACTAGTCGGCCTTCGCAGAAACACACGACGACACACAGGAGCGTCAACAAATCCCTAAGAAGACTGGAGACGCCAATCGTTTGGAGAAGACAAACACGATCTTCAAAGAAGAGCGGCTCTAGGAAAACACTAAATTTGACCTGATTGTGTCCTTTTTAGAACTGTTTTGGTTCCTTTTCCAGCAGCAGGAAACGGCCTGGAGAAGGCTGGAATAGTGAGGAAAGGACGAGCGAATGAAGGCCAAGTGAGGGTCCTACACAGGAAGACGTTTGGACCCTCACCAGATCTGAAGGAGATCTGGTCCTAAACAGAACCTCTTCATCATCAATACGTTTTTACAATCAGTCCCAATAATATAGTCACCTGTCTTTTTATCCACTCTGTCCTGATCAGGACCACAGAAGTTGCTGGTTCTGTTCTGGACTACATCAACAGCCATGGAAGCTCACACAAACAGCTTCTCATGCTTCTTCTCAGTGTTTTGGATAAGGTCACTGTTTTTTACTGCTATGCACTGCTGTTTTAAATTATGCAGAGGGCATCCAGAACATCCTGGTCGGGTCCAGTTAGGCAGAACATCCTCTGCGATCACACAGAGGAAGCCTCCAGAAGCCCAATGAAAACCCTTTTATTTCCTGTTTCAGCCTTGAAGCAGTAGTTGAGGATGCTCCGACTGTGATGAGGTCCCAGGCCTTGTAGCAACAAGGTTGTTGTTGGCGATGTCAGCATTATTGCCACCTGTTCCTGTTCTGACCTGTATTCATCATGACATTCATGACAAAGTGGGACAAATATTTCCCACTGAGCCCCTTAAATCTCAGTGATGCTTGTGTTTCGTTCACCATCTGCAGTTTAAAGTTTCACCATGTGTATTTTACAGAGTAAAGAGATAAAACCTAAAAATATACCTGTGGACTGGATGAAAGAATCCCTGAGATGCCGCTAAGCTTTTTACGAAAGCGAAAGGCACGAAAGCATCAATGGACAGTAGAACTAATCAGACGTTACTGGAGTTCACCTCAGGGGACTCAACGATTCTGGGTTTGAAACGTTTGGAAATGAGATTCATGGAGACAGGAGTCCTGGTTTTCTTTTCCATCTTCAAGTGTGACCCTTTAAATGCTTTTTCTCTGAAAAATACGACTGGGATCTACAATGGTGAAAAGGATCGGAGAAGCTTGCGCCGGAGCACCATGAAGGAAATGTCAGACATCCTAACTTAAAACAGGAATTTCTGTCAACCAAGAGCAGACATGCCAACGCTGTAACAGGAAAGAACTTCAGGTGAACACAGACAGACTGAAAGAGAGCCTTCCTATTGGTTTATGACCAAGTGTAAGTGTGTGTGTGTGGGGGTCTTCAAAGACAGAAGAGTAACTTCAGCTCACCTCCACTGCCTGCTTCTTATTAGGCTGCCTGCTGATGAAGGGTTGCAATCTGCAAAAAAAAAAAAAAAAAACATGAACAAGAAGTCCCATTATTTTATTTTATGTTTTACAGAAATACAAAAAGAATGTCCATGAAAACATTTTAAACCTGTTAAACTTGAGCAGTTTATTTTTAATTGAACTTATTATCTTATATAGTCTTTGTGAACTCATTGAAGCAACAAGAAACTGATTCTGCAGATTGTTCCTCTTAGAAAAATGAAAAGAAAAGAAAAATGTTCTTCACGGAAACACAGGAAGTCATCACGTTTGAGTTTTAATAGTTAATGTGCAGAAAAAAGAATTTGGTCAGCAACCAAAGGTTCACCTCAAGACTTTGTAATGTGACCCTGGTTGTCAATGACTGAGGTCAAAGGTCGTTACCAGGGCTCTGTCTGAGCTGTGTTCTGATGAGGAAAATGGATACTTTATAAAAATAAATAACTAAAACAATTTCTTCACAAAAATCGTTCAAACGCAAGGCATTGTGGTCAATAGTTGTTGGATACTCTGTTGGATTGAGGTCTAGAGATCGACTAGAACACTCCAGAACCATGACAGGCTTTTTACTGAGCCCCCAGCGATGTGTTTGGGATCATTGTCCTGCTGGAAGATCGTGGTTCCTCCTCAACACTCTGACAGTAACTATAGCATGTTTAGCTGTGTAATGACAAATAAATAAATAATAATTTGATGTGAAGTTCAGTACTAGTGTGCTTCCCTAACTGAGCGGAATGGACCAACTTAAAATGAAAGTCTGGAAATGTGAAATGTGGCAAACAAAGGAGACGAAGGGAAACGGCCTGTAAACGATGAGCAGATTGGCTGTCTGACTGCAATATCCTCCTAGACGGTGGCAGAGATAATCAGTCCTGAAAGTACCACTGGAGGAATTCCTCAGCAGCCTCCCGAGCCCGACTTCCCAGTGGCTGGAATTAGCATAGTTCCCAGAGGCTGCTCACCCCCTTTCTTTGCCCACCCCGCCTGGTGCGGAGCTGTCTCTGTGGGCTGACAGCGAGCGCTCATCTCTCTGTGACAAGGCCAACGGCGCTAGTAAGCTTTTAATTAGTCTGCCTTAACCAGGGGGAAGGAGACGGGGAGGAAGAGAGGAGAATGTGGCATCTTCACCCCCAACACAGCAACCCCCTCTGTTCTCAAAGCTCATTATACATTTTCAGTCTGCCTGGCGGATTGCTTCCTGCTGGGAGAACTGTTCAGGGAATATGTATGACCGGGTATGGTGGGCCGGGCCCCAGACCACTGCCACGCCGGGGGAAGAGCACCGATGAAGACAAACGGCAGTAGAGGGTGGGAAGAAGTCTGAAGCAGAGGCAGAGAAAGACATGGCCGTGGATGAGACCATACCATTGGGAGAATGAGGGCTTAATAAACAAAATGGGAAGATGCCGTAGATTAATGAATCAAACTAAACTGAGAAAGAGAAAAAAAACAGGAAAATCAGCAGAAAAGGTTTGTGCTGTTTTCTACAGGCATGCTGTGACTGACAGGTGAACACTTATAAGACACGTAAGGGTATGTCAAGGTGAGGTAGGTGAGATGCGGATGAGTTGTATGGATCTAAGGAGTCAGTGTTCACACTTAACCAGCGCAGGAAGTGTGGCGTGAGGACAGCGTCACCTGTACATCATAAGTGTGTGGAGATTGCATTATCCTTGCAAATAGTTCACCTTACCCTTACCACACACTCTCCAATGGTACGTTCCACTTTCATGACGTCCCTTGAGATGGTCGTACGAGGCTAAACAAAACAGCAAGACACAACTGCGCTCCCCCCCTTAAGGCACAGCCGCTCCTCTCTACGACACTCCACGGACCCGGATAACCCAAAAACCAGCAGCACACGAAGAGCTCCACCCCATACAGGTACATGTGACCAAGGCCACCTTCACACCGGGCATGTGACGCACATTCTTGAACGCCCGTTTAGCCCGTAGTGTTCACATTGGACAAACGGGGAGGGGCTTCTTTCTCTGAACATTTAAGTTCAGATGCAGTCTAGAGGGGGGGGGCACAGAATAGAGGACTGTGTCATCAGCATAGAGGTGGATAGATGAGTCTCCTATAGAGAAGGCTATGTTGTTAACTTAGATTGAGAAAAGGGTGAGCATCATCACGAATGTTAACGGTCCAAAGCAGAAGTAAAGAAATACAGAAGATTTCAAAAACGATCATTTTTATGCATTTCACATTTTATAATTATTAGGCATGGAGGGTGTAACAACCAGTTATCTAGTAATCCAATTCAATTCAATTCAATTTTATTTGTATAGCCCAAAATCACAAAACAGTCGTCTCGATGGGCTTCGAAGTAAAACATGAAGTCAAAAGGATCACGAATACAAAGAGTTCAATAGGAAAATACTAAAATGAACTAACAAACTGACTAAGCTATACTGGCATCCCTGCCTTTAGACCCCCCTTCGCGGTAAGGAAATACTCCCAAAAAAAACGGATTCCGGAAAAAACGAAGAAACCTCAGGGGTGCCCACATGAAGGAGGGATCCTCCCCCAGGACGGACAGGCGGTTTACCAGAACTCTTAGAGAAGAATGAACTTATCTAAATCTACAACTACATATATAAAGTCCAGCAGACGAGCTTCATCCAGCCGTGGTTGGGGGGGACAGTCAGGGGCGCGAGTCGAGCCGGAGACAGGAACCACAGCCAGGTGTAGAAGTGGGAGCAGAGACGAGGTACTCGGTCAGGTAGTAATTATTAATCAACAAATCTTTAGTTGATACATTCATTGCAGAAGTGTTAGACTTAAATAATGTGCTGTTTTGCCTTTTTTAATCTCTCAGCTGATTGCAGCTTCTCTTTGTTTTTCTTTTTGAAATCAGCTTCTTTTGCTTTAACTAAGAAGAAGCAACGTAAGAGAATAACTCCACTTTTCAAACAATAATCCAATCAATACCGTAGAGCAGAGGAAGGAAGAGGCGGGGGAAGAGATAATCTGCAAACTGAGGGTTGAATCAAATTAGTTCTGCAATGAGCCAGGACGTAAATAAATGATGATAACAATCTCTGCTCCCAACTCAATTTTCCAGCTGGGGATTGAATCCTCGTTTATGCACACAAAAGCACATGCTCACACACACACACACACACACATGCACACACAGCCTACTTCAACTCTTTGGGACAATTTAATCAGGCACGATCACAAGCTCACACTCAAAACACTCATGACCACACGTACTTTCCTTGAAACAAAACACAATCTAAGTAACACACACACACACACAGACTCACTGTTCTATTTTTTACATTAATTACCGGTTTGTAACTGTTATTTATTTATTTCAGTGTTGTGTAACCATGTATGAAAAGTGCTATTTCAATAAAATTTGATTTGATTCAATCAGTGCACCGTGGCTGCCGTGCAGTCTGACAAAAACACATGCAAGTTAAAATAAGAACAGATTGTGTTTTCGTGTCCAATCTCCTGTGCAAACACACACACATGCAAGGTGTGTGAGTTTTAGTGTGCAGAAATACAAACAGGAACACACTGCAGTCTGATGAGACACTAAAGCCCACACTGCTGCTGTGTTAGGTTCACTAACCTGAAGTCATGCAATAGATTTATTTATTACATTTGTTTCAAACATTTTAGAATACAATCTATATGATACAAACATATAGATAATGATGGTAATAATAATAATAACACCTTGCATGTTTTCCATTCAGATCTTTTTTAATGTCCTCATAATTATCTTTATACACACTAGTATGTATTCCTTATATTGGGCCCATATGTTTGTATTACCCTGCGACAGACTGGCGACCAGTCCAGGGCATCCCTTGCCTACGCCCAAGTGGCCGGGATAGGCTCCGGCAACCCCGTGACCCCGAAAGGGAATAAACGGTCAAGAAGAAGAAAGAAAGAATGTTTGTAATTGTTTTTAAACTTTACAATATTTTTACACTGTTTTTGTTCAAATCCCAGACTAGTCATAATTTTTGTTGCCCTGACAAACACATAAAATCCCCAACGGTTGGTTTGTCACATTTGTAATTTAAATTTCAATGTTCCTCGTAGACTATTTGAATGTACCTAGTATAAATAACTGGATTTTATTTGGCAATAAGTATTTATTTTCTTTATGTGATAATAGTAAAGAAAATCTATGAGACTTTTTTTTTAGAAACCAAGACTCACAACACTGTACCTTTAGCAGAAGAATATCTATAAATGTAGATAACTGAATACAGTTCTGCTGTCCGTCATGTGCTGAACTGACAAAGCCGTACTGAGGTGCAACAGTGCGAATCACAAACAAGCTCTTTTCCAGGAAGCCATTGAGGCATTAGGGCTTCTGATTGTCAGTTCTGATAGATCAGGAAAGAAAAAAGAACTATCAATAACTGTCCATATTCACATGGTGGAGATAAAACTATCATGAGTCATCTGTTTGAGGCACAGTAACTATTGTGCAGACTTTACAATACGGGAGACGTTAGGTTAGAAACTTTTTTATAATTAAGTAAAAGGTATGCCAACTAATTAAACTAACCTAATATGTTGATGTGAGAAGCGTTTACTCCCCTTCATGTTAAACTCATTAAGAGGGTCAAGTGGAGGTAGGTACCATGGCCCCAACCTCCAACATTTTAGAAAACATCATTCAGTTCTGGAGTGAAAAGAGAAGCTCTTCCAAAACTAAGAACTGCAGGTCAGAAGCACTCACGACACCATCAACCATGCCCCTTCGAGGGTTTGTAAGGAGATGGAGGCATTATTTTTACCTCCAGGCCTGTGATATAAACAGAAAATGGACAAAGCAGCAGGTTTGCTAACCTGGCACGGCGCCGTTTTCTGAGCGCTGTGACAGTTTTGAAGGAAGGGATTTGTGGGTCAGTGAGCGCCTGGATGCGCACTGCGGCATGGAGCTTTTCCTTTGCAGATATTTTTGGGAGCGCGAGTGGTCTTGTGGAGACAGATTAAAGATTCAGTGAGACAGGAGGCTGTTAGCGGCTGCAGGCTCATCGCTCACACACAGTTTCATATCAATAACAGCTGTGGGACAAAGAATCCAGCTTTAGGTTGAGGGAAGAACCACTTTTGTTTGACCAAGATGTTCGTTTCATTTATTATTTTTCATGGGTTTTAATGAAGCCCTGCTCTGATTCAGTAAATGAAACTGGATTTAAAGTGACATGGTCCACTCTTGGCAATGCTTTAGTGTGTTTTCTTTTTTAATCTTGACCATATTTTTCTATTTTGGACTCTGCTGCACTGAAGAGTCACAAATCTTTCAGATTACCCCTGTACTCTTCTTTTAGTTGATCATTTAGCTGAAGGGGAACCATCCTTCATGTGGCTGTCGGCTCCATTTCAAGAAGAAAGTCCTGTAAAGCCCATGAACACGGGTCACTCTCGGATCCGCTAAACTCGCTGGACAATAAGCAGTAAAACAATCAACTTCCTGTATTATTGTATTGCTAGCGTAGTCCCAGCCATTGGCTCTCTGAAGGGAACAGAACCGCGGCGGATTGCTGCGCTGGTTCTGGGCCACTTGGTGGAGAACTTTCTATTTGAAACACACAGTGACGTTTGCTTCACATCAGCGTTCGGTGGGACTGGAGCTTAAATGAAACCGTTTGCTGATAAGACGTGTACTACTGAGTAAAAAAACACTTCGCAGTACGACGTCCTCTGCATGCCAACATACCTGAAAACGTCATACTCCTGGAAAACTTGGACTTGATTTCATTCAACCAGCAAGTTTCTTCTGGATTGGAAATGACGCCGGTGTCTCCCAGAGTAAAACAAGGCACAGGGCGCATTGCTGTGAAGACATCCCAGCATCATAGGGAACAGGGGTTTCATGGCCTCTGCAGGTGAAAATCAGCAGCTGGTTTGAGGACAGTCAGGGTGGAGACATAAAAGCTCCCTGAGGATCTGCAGCTGCTCAACAGTCAGGAAGGATCTCCAAATCCAAATATTTTCAGGTTCCAGTTGCTGCTGCGCCAAGGATCATTAAAAAAAGACACGTTGAGGAAAATCCCAGAGGTTGTGGTCGGCAGAGGAAGGACATGCCGGTGCCAGGAGAACAGGGAGAGAGGCGGGGAAAAAACAAGGATCGCTGTCAAGGCCATCATTGGGAATCTGGGCTCTGCTGGTGGCGGAAACCTCTAACAGCACAGACAACGGACGCCACCAGGTTCCACGGCGGAGGGCTTCAGCTTTTCTGGTAAAAACATGCGTCTAACGCTATTATCGGGAGTGTTTGCAGTAAGAGGCTATGAAGAAATGAAGAAAGCCTCCTGGATAAGAAGCAACATGCTTATCTTAAAAAAACTACATCTAGATGAGATTTTTAAACTGTATATGCTATGGATCCTGGATGAACAACAAGGACTAGACCAGTGTTTTTCAACCAGTGGGCACACTAGTGTGCCGTGGGAGATGGTCAAGTGTGCCGTGGGAAATTGCCCTCATTAACTGATTTAACAACATTTTCCATCTCCAGGATTTCAGATCTTTGTTCATCTCTACATGATAAAACACTAAGAAATTGGGAAAATGAAAGATCGTAAAATACTTTTTTCTTTGTGTTTATCTGATTCTATTAAATACATTTTGATAAGAATGACGATACCGCGATTTAGCCGCAGCTTCAGCTGTCAGGAAAAGTTCCGCCCCTTTAACTGTCTCCACCAATCATTCTTGGGATCTCATGTCATCAGTCTGACCAATCAGAAGTGGTTAAAGTTTTCACTTCCTTGTTCTGAATTCTGCTGAAAAAGTCGCTCAGTTCTAAGAAAAAAACCAGCTATAGCTCGTCTTTAGCGTTGTAGTTTTCCACAGAATCCGGTGTCGGACCGTGGAACAAGTGAACAAAACAATGAAGCTCAGAGTCTTTCTGCGTTTGGCGGATTATTGAACTACAACTCCCATGATGCATTGGGTTAAAAGTGACAGCGTGAGCGTGTCGGCGCACAACGAGTCTCTCCTCTTAACGTCTTGAAACAACAGCGAACACAATTCAAAAAGTTTTTAAATCTTCTAACTTAGCTTTTATTACATCTATTAAAAAAACAGCTGCAACTTCCAGCTTTTTCTGCCACAATTATCAAAAAAATGCATGTGAGATCATGGAGGGACTGTGGATCAATACAGACTATTTTTTTTATCTTTTTTTTTTTTAATGCATGTGTGCCGCGGGATTTTTGTCAAGATTAAAGTGTGCCGTGGCTCAAAAAAGGTTGAAAAACACTGGACTAGACTACTGATACTGCATTGAAGAGTATGAATGATTCTGGACGGCTCCCTTTTAAATGTAATAACAAACAGATTTTGTTTCCCAGTGGGTCGTCCTGCTGCCAGTGACAGTTTCAGTCAAGAGGAAAAAAGTCTACATGTATATAAGGCACGACAGGAATAGAGAAAAAGTTTGCATGTTGTAAAGGAGATTAGCTACAGACTGTAAGTAGGTCACTCAGACTTTTGGGTAGGGGAAGAAATTGAAATGCAGCGTGAAGCTTTTGTGGAGAACAAGAGCCCAGCGTGGCGTGAAGAGTCCTCAGATGTGAGAGTCTCACCAGTGATGGCTGGTGTGACCAGAGGGGAAGATCATAGTGCTACACGCCATTAATCACGCAAATGGGGACTATAACACTCTAGTAATCTGAACACACACACACCCCGCCATAGATCAAAGAGTCAACATCAGACTTTGTGGCCACAATCTCACACTTTGTTTGTTGGTCTGGGATGTAAATGTGGTCATTTAAGGTGATTATTGAGGACTCTTTAGCCACAAATATGAAAGTTAGAGTGAGCTGCAGCTCCCCGATGGGACACATCAGAAAACCCTCGTTTCTCCTGACGTTTCCACAGGTCAACGCGCTGTAGAGGAGCAGCGACGACAGGCTCCATGATGCCCATGCTCCACAGCGAAGGGTCACATGACCACTCTGCTGGGGACATCTATCGTAGCTCGTAACAAAATCACAAGGCAAAGTTAAAAGAGAGCTCTACAGCCCCACACGCGCAGCCCAACACGCGACCTCAGCCCTGCACACAGCTACAGCCCCACACGGCCACAGCCGAGTACACAACTCCACTGTGGCTCTCACACTTTGAGACAGATCGCCAAAGCCCAAAGATTTTTAGGAGGAGCAATAACAGCAGCATCCAATCCTGTGTGCACAGGATTGATTTTAAGATACTTTTAACCGTTTCTAAATGTCTTAACAGTCTTGCGCCTTCTTATTTATCCAATCTTTTAGTAAAGTATGAACCCTCGCAGACCCTGAGATCCTTTGGCACTGGTCTGTTAACCATTCCGACTGTAAAAACCAAAACCTACAGAGAAGCATCTTTTCAACATTATGGCCCCTGTTTATGGAACAGTCTGCCAGAGGACCTGAGAGCCGCAGAGAGCATTGAAGTTTTTAAGAAAGGGCTAAAGACCCATCTTTTTAACATGGCTTTCAGGTAATTTTTTACTACCATTATTTATTTATTTTTATTTATTAATTAAGTTATTTATTTTTATTTATTTATCCATTTCATATTTTTTATTAGTTCAAACTAGATTTTTAATGTGTTATTTCTATGTTTTATTGTTTATTGCTTTTATCAATATGTTTACTTTTTCATTCTTATTTTATTTTTCCAGTGCTTCCTCAGTTGGGACCCCCCCCTCTGGGTCAGATGCTGTTCAGCCGTTGCGGCTCTGGATGGGGACCTGCATCACCTCTTAGCTGTGGTGGAGCGGTCCCCGCCTGTGATGCTGCATTTGGCAGGTCGTGCTCAGCCTATTTCTTATTTCTCAATTCTCATCGTCTTTCCCCATCAATTAGGGGGTGGGAGATGTGTAAGAAGTGGGGGGTTGTTTAGGTACGGGGAGCGGGGCTCTATTTTTATTAATTTTTATTTTTTGTGCTTGTTTATTTTAATCTTCATTCTTGCTTTTATATTATTTATTTTGCTTTGTATTAATGTAAAGCACTTTGTGTTATTCTTTTATGAAAAGTGCTTTATAAATAAAGTTTGTTTGATTGATTGATTGATTGATTGATTGGTTGATTGATTGATTGATTGATTGATTTAACATTCAAACTGCTGTCATCTACACATTTATCAATCTGTTCTGAAAATGTGTGTTTGAGCTATAGTTCCACTAACATTTTGTAATAAAAGATCCACATCAACCAAAGTTTCTATCCTTGAACCTTTTCTGATCTGATCATCAGGGAAAAATCCAGACGCCCCTGAATGAGACCGTCAGCATCATTCATGCCGCCCGAGACATCTGAATCATTTCAAACACCCAAACATGGCTCAGTGCGGCATCTGAAGCTTTTCTCTGGACAAGAATCCAGACATTGTGTAGGAATGGAGAGAGCAGGAATCTGCTGACAGATAAACAGCAGTTTGGTGAAACCCGTCTAGAAAAACAGAGGATCAGCTGACGTGTGTTCTTGGCTCAGACAACAGTAGAAGTTTGTTTTACAATTTTTACAGAACCTTTCTGACTTTGCATCTGAACGTGCGCAGCAAACAGCATTTAGCACTAGGCGTTTTCCCAGAGGAAATTGACTTTTATTGTGACAGCAGTGATTTATCTGACCCGGCTGCTGTCGCTTTAAGAGGTCAAAGGTCAAACGGCCATCAGCACAGCAGGCCTGCAGAGGCAGACTTTTTGTCCCCGCGGCAACCATTCACAGCCACGGGGAGCGGCTCCCGACACCCAGTTAGGCCTCAGCGTGCGGCTCGAGGGCTGCAGGGCAATCAGGGGAAAACAAAGGAGCCATGTGCGGCGCTCTCATGACGCCACTCCATCAGAGAAACACCCGCCGTCACTCTCCTCTGGTCTTCTCAACATCTTCTGAGGAGTTTTGACAGGAGCGTTCAGACACGGCCGGCCTCCGGCTGCATCATATTCTCCATGTTTCACACACACTGGGATGTCCTCTGTACACCAACTCTCAAACTCTTATTTACAAAACTGTGCCTGGCAGAGCCTGCAGCCATGCATTCCTGCAGCCCTATATCCCTGCAGCCATGCATCCCTTCAGCCTTGAAGCCATGAATCCCCACATCCCTGCAGCCATATATCCATGCAGCCGTGCATTCCTGCAGCCATATATCCATGCAGCCGTGCATTCCTGCAGCCCTATATCCCTGCAGCCATGCATCCCTTCAGCCCTACATCCCAGCAACCATATATCCATGCAGCCATGCATTCCTGCAGCCATATATCCATGCAGCCATGCATGCCATGCAGCCGTACATTCCTGCATCCCTGCAGCCACATGTCCCTGCAGCCATGCATCCCTTCAGCCCTAAAGCCATTAATCCCCACATTCCTGAAGCCATGCATCCCTGCAGCTCTGAAGCCATGCATCCCTGCAGCCATGCATACCTGCAGCCATGCTTCCCTTCAGCCATGCATACCTGCAGCCATGCATCCCTGCAGCTCTGAAGCCATGCATCCCTGCAGCCATACTTCCCTGCAGCCATGCATACCTGCAGCCGCGGACTGTTGTGCAGACGCAGGATCAAGACCCGTCAGACGCTTCCTTCAAGGTTTCATGTTCTTTTCTGGAAGGATTGTAAATCAAATGAATTCATTCTCATTTACAGGAAAGAATAAACTCACCAATGTTTGAATGTGAGGGATTTTACCGTTTAGTTATTTATTTATATGAGCTCATATTAAGAATGATGGAAATGATAGATAAAACACATCGCTATAAATCAGTCAAAGGTCCGGACAGGAACGATGGAAAGATGAAAAAAAGTTTACCAAATTGAGAAAAACTATTGTTTTTAATCATAAATTGGTGAAGAGGAAAAAGACTGAAACAGCCTAAACTGAGTAAATCTAAGATTCAGCATAGCTGTGGTTCAGAATCAGATGTTTTCTAAGGAGAAATGACTGTACGACACAAAGTTTGATGCCCGATAACAAAGAGCGAATGGCGCTGAACAAGAGAAAGCTGTTTTATCATTCTGGTATCAAATTCAAAATGAGAACATATTTAGTTTAAAATAATAAAATCTTTTTGGTCAAACACCAAGTATGTTTTCAAAAACACTGATAGATAAAAGGTTTCTAGAATTTGTAAGTTGTCTCTGTTTAGAAAACTCCTGATTCACATCTATTTGAATAAAGAAATATTCAGAAATGCAGTTGTAATCTTGATTTTCTTTAAATATGTCCTCCATCATAAGAAAAATACCACAAGAAGATGTTAAAAACACAAAAACAGGTTAAATGTGTCTTTAAGGAAAAGTTCATTTTTCAGAATGCAGCAGTTAGATTGTTAGCAGGAACTAGCAGAAGAGATCACATCACTCCTGTGTTGGTTTCACTTCACTGGCTCCCAGTTGATTCTAGAATCAAGTTCAAAATCCTCCTGTTAACCTAGAAGGCCTTACATGGTATGACCCCATCCTATATCAAAGACCTCATAGGGCCTTACCAACCAAATAGAACACTTCACACTAAATGCAGGACTGCTTGTGGTTCCTAGAATTAGTAAAAGTACGGTTGGAGGTAGAGCGTTTAGCCATCAAGCTCCTGTTTTATGGAATAAACTCCCAGCTCATGTAAGAGAGGCCGACTCAGTTTCTACATTCAAAGTTAGATTGAAAACATTCCTCTTTGGACAGGCTTATTGTTAGACTAGTTAGTATTCAGAGAATATTTAACTTAATGTTAAGGTGTTTCCTGCCTGCATCTTAACCCATCTTCGACATGACTCGACCCGACTTGACTCTTGCACAACACACTTTATTTTCAAGGGACCTCCAGATCTCGCCTGGACTAGAATCTATCCACGACTGTCCCCAAAGACTACTGACAAGACTCCCCTCAATCCCCCCATACCCCCCCCAACCCCCTTAAGCCTAGCCCTGACCTGATCCCTGAGCTTAACCCTTACCAGAAATTGGGGAAAGTATGATAACCTGTGTGAATCTGGCATTGCCTGTCCGTCCTGGGGGAGGACACCCCTGTGGACACCCCTGAGGTTTCTTTGTTTTTTCCGGAATCTAATTTTGTTATTTAGGAGTTTTTCCTTACAGAGAAGGTGCTTACGGGCAGAGATGTCCAGCTCAGTTTAGTTAGTTCAGTTTAGAATCTTTCTATTGAATTGTGTGTGTTCACGATCCTTTTGAGTTGATGTTTTACCCTACATTTATCTGCACAAAGCCCATCGAGACGACTGTTGTAGTGATTTTGAGCCATACAAATAAAATTGAATTGAATTTAAAAATGCAGTTCCTTAAGTCCAGAGAGAAGAAAAGCACGGATGACACAGAAGAGGGAGCAAATCTGATCCCAGAAGGAGGAGATATGAAGGCCAACCTTTTTGACAATTTAATGCTTTCTTCTATAAATGTCTTCATATTTAACAGAAGGCTTGAAGCAGGCATCAGGTCATTTAAAGATGTACATATTAAATGTCTGATATGGTCATTGGAAATGGAAAGCTGCTTTGTGCTGTCAGTGCATTTGAAGCTGCATGATGAACATGGGTGTCTAGGTCTATTTTTTTTTCCAGTTATCTTGTTTGTCTCTTGACGGCGTCCATCGCTGCGCTGCTTTTCCTGAATCCTTCACCTCTGTGAGGAGGTCCCAGCTCCAGTTTTCCCTCCGGCTTAGCTTCTCCTTGAGCATCTATATTAAGCCAGCCGCGCTGCATTCGGAGCCCTCTGGTGATTCTGAAATCCACAGACAGGCGGCTGAAGGTCCTGCTCTGGAACAAAAGCTGTTGCTGCTTTTTTCTTTGTTTTGTATGAATGTGATGGGGGGGGGGGGGGGGCTGAATCGACTACCTTTCAGGAGGGTGAACAGAGCAGCAGCAGAAATCATTCATGTAGCTGTCCGTGATTAGAGATTAATTAATTCACGTTACTGCACCCCCACCAACCAAAGGAAAACCAACTCAAGCTTGAGGCATCAACTGTAGAAGAGAACTGGACTGAGTGACCCCGCCTCCTAGCCTTCCTTTCTTAGGTTCTTTTTTTATTTATCGCATGTCATTCTAGTTATAAACTGACCAATCAGATGCCTCAGTAAAAATATGTGGCGCCCTCTGGCCCCCACCTCAGTGACAGATTCTGCAGAGTCACTTTCAGTGGAAGGGGTGTGGCCTTCCAACAAACTCACTCCTGACTGGCGACAGTAGTTGCCATAGAAACTTTGACTCAAATCGACTCGGACCGATCGCTGTCGTCCGGCTCCAACATGGCGACGTCCGAATTGCAGAAAAATGGCGACTGAATGTGTGATGTCACAGCCCCTGAGTCCAGCTCTATACACAGTCATTGGTTTGTGGACGATACCTGAGGGGAGGGGCTTATTTCAGAGCCTGATGACTCTGCTAATCAGACTGACGGGGGGCAGGGAGAATCGTTTACTTCTTACCCTTCTAAAACTAAGAATCTGATGATGGACTTCAGGACGGTTTTGCCCCTCTCATCATTAGTGGGCTCTCTATTCAGGATGCTGTATGAAGGTTGAGGACTCTTTTTGGCAGAACACAGGGGGAGTGGGAGCGACTCTGAGATGCTTAAAAAGCCACTGTGAAGACTGTAAACCCCCCCACCCCCCCACCAACCAAGGGTGCTCCAGGGCAGCACAGACCCCATGGGTGCTACAGCAGGCCCTCTGGATGACTGCATACATGCATGCTGCAGCACTTTTATTCATTCCTATTCTCCCGTTTATCCCTTTCGGGGGTCACGGAGCTGCCGGAGCCCCTGGCCACTTGTGGGCGAAGGCAGGGGGCTTCCTGGACAGTCCGCCAATCTGTTGCAGGGCCACTATCACAATCAGACTTTCATTCAAATTTTCTTTATTGACTGAATTACTTTTGCTTAGCAGGGGGGGTTTTGTAAACCCAGCAGCTGAGCTAGGGGGGTGTGATAGGAGGAGCCAGTGTCTGAAAGCTGCAGTGAGACGGTGATGGACGGGTCTTATAAAGGAGGAACAGACCTTTTTTTTGTTTTACTTGTAGAGCTCCTGGTTGTTTAATATAACCAACAAACAAAAACCGTTAAAAAGATGGTTGCTGTCTCCCAGTATTGAGGTTCAGGTGTTTGAACATGTTTGAAAGTTTGTCTTATAGGCATCTGTGTAGTACGTTTAACACTTTGTTCATATAAATGTGATTCCATTTCCTTTTGGTTGAAGAGAGACGAAGACAGAGAGTGATTTTAGTAACAAATGTAGAAAAATATCAAAAGATGTAGGTCACACATGCTACCAGCGTTACGATACTTTTACTGCACAAGGACAGGACAGGAAGTAATACTGGATTTAGCATCATGGTATGTAGGAGGTCTGACAGGTTTAGCCAATGAATTGTGTCTCAGGCTGAGTAACGTTACAGTTACTGCCACAGATCAGATTTTCAATCCACAATATCTTCTCACTTGGTCATCACTATAATCGCCTTACCTGCATTTTTAGACATCTATGTCACACACAGACTGAGCTGCTGTGACATGCAGGATGTCGTGTCAAATGTGTGACAGTGTGTACTTCTATGGCCAGGTCACCTTCAGCACAGCTCTCCAATCACTGCATGTGAGTCTGGACATGGAGGGAGTAGAAAACAGCTGCACCCACACGTCCATGACGCATGAGTAAAGTTAAAACACAGGAAGTGGAAGACTTTGCTCACCAAATCAATACAGTGGGCACATACATTAGGGTTACTTGGGAAACCGCCAAGGACCATTGTTTATCCCTCTAAGACTGGTTTGTACACATCAGAACTGAAGAAATCTGTTGTAAAGTCTTCGGGGAACCAGGAGGTAATGTTCAACTCCCACCACCCGCTTGAACAGAAGCTTGGAGTAATCAGAACAATACAGCACCAAGCAGAAAGACTTCCAAACTAAGAAAGAAGCAACTAAGAAGAAAGCAGCATTAGCATCAGCGAGAGATGGGGAGTCACAGAGAACAACCCTGTACTTCCTTATGTGTCACGTGTGTCTAAGAAACTCAGGAGATTCTTTAACAAACACAACATCTAGATAGAACAGCCAACAGGAGCCACAACATCAGGCTAAGACTCAGCAGTTCACCCACGGTGAAGACAGCAGAGTAGCACTCTGGACGGAGAGGACAGATGGACTGACAGAGCCTTCAAGAACGCCATCTACACTCACCTGACACTTTATCAGTCACACCTGTCCGACTGCTCATTAACCCATGGATGTCAACATCTGATTCCCTGGCCTTATTTTAGCCCCAACAGTGGCTCTAACTCCTACATGAATCATTTTTCATATGTCATCATTTCATCTGTTCAGACAACAGCATCTACACAAACTAATCACTTTAACAGGCACACCTGACCAACTGCTCGTTAAAACAAATGTTTAACCAGCCAATCAGATGGCAGCAACTCAATGCATTTATGTAGACATGGTCCAGACCAGGAATGAAACTCAAACTCAAACTGAGCCAGAATGAAGCAGTGCAGTACAGTCACGGGCCAAACTCAATATTTACTGCAACTGATATGTATTGTTTCACCTTTCAATGTAGTGTCTTCTTCTGTTATATTCTTTCCTTACAGCAAAGTTAGCTCCGCCCACAAGACAAAAAGGTCTGTCTTTATATCTGTGAACAGATCATCTGCCTCCCGCCTGTCTTCAAAGCTCCTGTCGTCCGTCTTTCTTTAGGTCATTTTTGTGGAGTCTGAAATGAATTTGTCCGATGTGACTGGAGCGTGGCTGTCAGTGACTGTCTACAGAAAAAAGGAACTCTTGCCGGTTTCGATTGCACACCAATGTACTTGCAAAGCATTGTGGGATTTGAAGTATTAGTGGTACCGTATATATTACAGGCCAGCTCTAATGCACATTTGATAAGATCTCGCGGGCCAATAAATACACTGAGTTTGACATGTAGTCCAGACGATCTGCTGCAGTTCAAACCAGCACGGAGAAGAAAAGGGGACAGAAGTGACTTTGATCGCAGTTGTTGGTGCCAGACGGGCTGGTCTGAGGATTTCAGAAACTGCTGATCTACTGGGATTTTTACCACAACCATCTCTAGGGTTTACAGAAAATGGTCAGAAAAAGAGGAAATATACAGTGACCTGCAGTTCTGTAGATGGAAATGTCTTTTTGATGCCAGAGGTCAGACTGCAGGAACTTAAAGAACCACTGGTTACAACCGAAGTCTGCAGAAGAGCATCTCTGAATGCACAACACGTCCAACCTGGAGGCAGATGGACTACAGCAGCAGAAGACCACACCGGGTACCACTGCTGTCAGCTAAGAACAGGAAACTGAGGCTACATGGAAGATGAAAAACATTGTCTGGTCTGATGAGTCTCCATTTCTGCTGCCACATTCAGATGGTAGGGTCAGAATTTGGCCTCAAGGACATGAAAGCATGGATCCATCCTGCCTTGTATCAATGGTTCAGACTGGAGGTGGTGGTGTCATGGTGTGGGGGATATTTTCTTGGCACACTTTGGGCCCCTCAGTACCAGTTGAGCATGGTGGACCTAAGAAAGTGGCTGGGGAGCAGATGTCTAAATGGAGAAAACCTTTTCTCCACAGAGGGGGTTTTGAGACTTTTCTGTCTCCCGTGTATGATCCTGTTTTGACATTATTCACATCCTCACACATTAAACCCCTAATGAGAGCTCCTACCTCTGAGCTCCACCAACACCCCCACCCAGAGATAGGACACCAGCCTACAGTTTTGATAACCACTGGATTCCTGACATTTGCATCTGCTCACATGACATCTAGTTATTTCACTTTGTTCCACACGTCTGAAGCAGTCAGAGCATAAATAACCTCTTTTCTCCAGCATCTCCCCTGAGGTATCATGACCTGAATGACTGGGAATCCTCACCTGTATGAAAATGCATACCGTCCCTACTGATGTCTCCTAAACTACCTTCACATCATGGTCCAAATCACAGAGCCCGTCTCATTAAATGGACGCCTTGTCTAATAATCTCATTCCCCTTTCTTCCTTGAAGTCACTTTCAACAGCTTTCTTCCTCTATTCTCACCCTCCTCCCCTCAGTCACCCATTCGCTCACCCTTTTCTGTCGCCACTCTCGGTTAGGCGATCAGTCTCTGCCAAGCTTAGCAACTCGTTCCTAATCAGCTTACTGCCAATGAGACTAAGCCTGAGCTGAAAAGACGATTGAGGGTGGCCGTTCAGCCACTGGCTGACAAATGGCAATAGCTGGGGGGATGGTGTCAATATAACACTGCATGAAGGGAGAATCAAACATAAAGACGAAGCTAGTGTAAAATTTTTGGGCTTAATGGAGTGAAGACCAACTTGTGAGCAAAGATAAAATGGGACAAAAGTGAAAGTACTGCAGGCTTCCCATCTCAAGGAAACATTGGAAAAAGCCTTAAGCTGCTAATCTGGACTGACCTCATGATGCCACCAACTTTCACAACAGCATCGACTCTTAGTGTCGACATTTTTGGCTGCAGGCTGAGCTGTTATTTCTCTTTTTTACTTCATGCTGCAGCTAAGCCATGGATAAGGACTGGGAGCCTTTCCAAATGTCCCAAATTTAGAGTTCCCTAAATATTCTGGGCCTGGTTCTCCCATTAGTTCCAGTGCAGGGTGTGCACCAGAACAAAGGCCTGGCCGCTGAAAGCTCTCTGGATGGAGGAGGCTGCAGTGGGTAAGCTGCTCGCACTGCTATGAGCAGAGCCGGATGTCCACAATCAAAGAAATGTCATTTCTCAGTGCTTAGTGCAGAAATGGGGTTGTCTAAGGGTGGAGCAGTGCTACTTATAGTTTAATTCCTGAATGTCTGTAAATACTCTTCAACAGGCATATAGTCCTCTGGTTTATGTGGGAAGCAGCTATGGCTTCTTAAGAAGATACTCTTAAAAAAACTTCATGATCAGCACAAACTGGATCTAATCAAGCCTCAACATCCAGTGGGGCAAAACAGTATTCAGTCAGCCACCAATACTGGATGTTCTCCTACTTAAAAAGATGAGAGAGGCTTGTAATTTTCATCATAGGTAAACATCAACCATGAGAGACAAAATGAGAAAATAAATCCAGAAAATCACATTTTTAAGTTGAATAGGTTATATATATATATATATGAGTCACAATGAAAATAGAAATGAGATAGAAACTCATGCGTTTACTTTGTCCGTTCTTTTACTCCAAGCAGAAACTCTTTCTTTTGCTGATGATGCAGCCGTATTACTTTCTTGATAGTTGTATAATCTTCATACGCAGTCATTAAAATCTCAGACTCCGTCTCAAAAGTATAGCGCTCTCTTTTTTTCACCACGCGTTTCCATGGTAACTCGGGATATCTGCCATCCATTGAGAATGTCTTTCTGTACTTGCTGTGCACGTGCATTAACCCAGGGTTACCAAGTCGTGCATAATTACGCTAACTCATATCCGGTCTTTTGGAACAGACATACCCAGAGTAAGCAAGTTCAGGCGGATTTCAGCCAGAGTTCAGGGTTAAAGTCAGGGTAGTTTAAACAGGCCTTCTGGAATACCCCCCAGACCTACTGTAAAGCATAAAAAAAGTACTGAGTTGAACTTTTAATATTGACCAAATAATTATTTTCCACCATAATTTACAAAACATTCTTTAAAAATCAGACAATGTGATTTTCTGGATTTTTTTCTCATTTTGTCTCTCATAGTTGAGGTTTATCTATGATATAAATTATAGTCCTCACTCCTCTTTTTAAGCGGGAGAGCATCCAGAATTGGTGGCGGACTGAATAACGCATGTGTTTGTTTAAGTGGGACATTTGGACTTTTTAAGTGGACTTAAACAAATGGTGGGTGACTGAATAATTTTTGCCCCCCCCTGTATTAGGGACCTTCATTTAAACTGGATATGTGTCTGATATTTTATGCTCATCAATAAATCAAATATCTAACTTTCATTGAGACATTTGTCCACTTTACCAACAATTTGTAATTTATAAGTAGATATTAACCCTTGTGCTATCTTAGATGACCCCACCCTTGAATTGGCGTGATCTCCCTATGACAAAGGTGGATAAAGGTGGAAAGATTTCATGTAATCCATGGACACCAGTGAGGTTCACAAATCATTGAAGGAAAAAGGTTCAGAGCACTGTCTAGTGGGTCTAGATGACCCAACTCCCAATGTTAAAGTGCCTAGGATAGTACAAGGGTTAAGCTAATTTTTGAAATCATTTTCTTGATAAAACTCAGTTTCTCCTCTCACTTTTGAGGGTGGTCATGGTGCTGAGGTAGAGCGGTAGACCTCTGATTGGAGGATAACTGGGTCAGATTCCACCTCACCCACCTATGTGTCAAAGTGTTCTTGGGCAAGACACTGTACCCACATCGCTCCTGGTGGTTATAGGCTGGCGCCTGCATATGACAGCGGAGCCGCCATCAGTGTGTGGATGGGTGAATGTGACTGTAAAGCGCTTCGGGCCTTAAAGCAAGGTAGAAAGGCACTATAAGTATCCACCATTTACCATTTTGTAAAGCCCTAGACCCATTCTGAGTGTTCTCAAAGGTCCATTGACAGTATTTATCTTTTGTTTGTATTTCATAGGCTATTTTGTACAGAACTTTGGAAATCTAGGGTTGTTGTCAATGAGCGACACACGGACATCTCTCCATCCACGGTGGCTTAAACAACCATCTGATAAAGAATTGGCCCTCAGGCGTTCTATATCCAGGTTTAGAGATGATGGCATGGATACAACCACCTGATAATACAGCAGTCTAGCATCAACTGGTTTTAGACGTTCAGTGTTGATGTGTTTCGTTTTTTCCTTGACAAATGAGTGAAAGGAAACTGGTTTGTATGATGCAAACTGCAGGAACATCTCAGCCTATCTTTCCAATATTATGGTGTGCACGATAAATCAGAGAGCTTGAAGGGAAGAAATGATATCCAAGTCTAAAAGTGAATCAAGGCTGAGCTGGATGGGTAGGAACAGAAAAAAAAGGAACAAAAAAAGGGGGAAGCTCTTATTTTGGGGTGAGTCAAAGTGGGAGGACACGGACCCATTCAGAGGAGGGGTGGTAAATTTATGAGCGTTCAGGCGGGACATGGTGGGCATAAGAACAGATGGGTGTCAGAGAGGTGGATGCAGATGAGGGGGAAGATGTCTGAAGAAAGCAGCTACTCAACGTGTTTTATGTCACATTAAAAATAAATTCGTTTGGATGGCTTTACAAAGACATCACGATCATCAAACAGTTCATGTTTGGGGGGTGCTCAGAGGAAGGGGCTGAAGCCACATGCATTCAGACTCCCTCCACGGCCACAGCTGACTCCTAAGCAAGAATAACATCCTCCAGTGTCAAACGTCACTTTTTCCTGTTTCCTTTCTGGTTGCTGAACGCTCTGCAGACCTCCGGACCCCCTCCCAACGCCTGCCTCAGCGCCGAAGGCCCCCCATGGGAAACGGTCTGAACGCCTCGGAGGGATGTTGGCAGCAGCACTCATCGGGAGGGAAAACTGCTGAGGCTTTCTGTGGGGCTAACTCGGGTTGTGGGATAAATTTAGATTTCTGCAAAACCAACAAACTCCTGTTACGGCTCCGCCTCTTTTTGAACCAAGGTCAAAAAAGAAGAACAAGCTTTGGCACGGAAAAGAAGAGATGATGGAGCAAATAAGTAGACAGAGCAACCGAGGAGGGAAAAAAATCCACTGGAGGGCAATTATTTGGGCTATTTCTGGAAGGCGATTCTCCACTCTTTAGGAAGGGGGGGCAGGGAGGCCTGGATGGTAGCTGTCTGAAGGAAGTAAGAGGGCGTGTCAAAACAAAGATGTGTGCATGCTGTCTTACAACCCAAAGAGTCTAGTAAAGGAAGGGCAGCAAAGGGCAGAATGTCTCCACAAAGACAGGCTCAACGGGCAGTTAGAACAAGAATGAAGTTACAAGGTGGGAGGGAAGAGAGCTGAGGACATGGTCACAACACACTAACGCTGTGCAGACTCAGGGTCTGAATAGGGAGAACGTATAAGCTGAAAATTACCAGCAATGCTTAAAACCATTAAAACCGGTCGACTTGATTCCAGAATCAAGTTCAAGATCCTCCTGTTAACCTATAAGGCCTTACATGGTATGGCCCCATCCTATATTAAGGACCTCATAGCCCTTAATATAGTACAGTTGGAGGTAGAGCGTTTAGCCACCAAGCCCCTGTCTTATGGAATAAACTCCCAGCTCACGTAAGAGAGGCCGACTCAGTTTCTACATTCAAAGTTAGACTGAAAACATTCCTCTTTGGACAGGCTTATTGTCAGACTAGCTAGTAATCAGAGAATATTTAACTTAATGTTATTTTTTTTAAATTAAACTTAACAATAACAATAAAGTTGTTAGTAGGCTGCTAGAAGTTGAAGATGGGGTAACTATGGTGCACTGGGGTTCTGTCCTCTTTTCTCATCTACTTCTACCCTCCTTCTCTTCTCTATTCTTGATCATTATTCATCATTCAGTTCTCCATGCCTCTGTTTGGTGCAGTGCGATTCATGTACTGTCCCCCTTTCCCCTCCTGGTGAGTGGGAGTGATTCCAGATTCCAGTTGGCTTATTCGTGCTCCTGTACCTGACCGTGTACCTCATCTCTGGCTCGCCTCTACTACTGCTTCTATAACTGGCTGTGGATCCTGTCTCCGGCTCGACTCGCGCCCCCGACTGTCCCCCCAACTCCAACTGGATGAAACTCGTCTGCTTGAATTTAAATATGTAGTTGTAGCGTTAAATAAGTTAATTCTTCTCTAAGAGTTCTGGTAAATCGACGTTTTTTTTAAGGAGTTTTTCCTTACCGCGAAGGAGGGTCTAAGGGCAGGGATGACCATTTAGGTCTGTTTAGTTAGTTCAATTTAGTATTTTCCTATTTAACTCTATATATGCATGATCCTTTTGATTTTATGTCTCACTTTTTCAATTACCGATACGAAGCCCATCCAGATGACTGTTGTTGTGAATTTGGGCTATACAAATAAAATGTAATTGAATTGACCTCAGATCAGTTCCTGTGTGTCTAAGTGCCTTTGAGCAAGACACTGAACCCCACATTGCTCCTGGTGGTTATAGGTTGGACCCAGGGCCTGTGACTGTAAAACACTTTGGTCCTTCTGAGAGGGTAGTAAAACATTTACCATTTACCATAGTATTTATACTAGTATGCTAGGAGTCACTAAAGTTAGACCAACACTTCTTAATATAAAAACCCACTCCAATAAAAAATGCTGTTTTTGGTGTTTTAGTGTGTTCTAGCAGCATTTTTCTCATGATGGAGTACATGGATAAAAGAATGTAAGATCAAAACTGTGTTTCTGAATATTCCTTTATTAATATCACGTTGGATGGGAGCAGATGATATCGGAGGCTTGAAAATGCTCTGACCTTTTGACCCGCCCACAGATACTACTATGGTTCATCCTACAGTATTGTTGTTTACATCTCTTCTGCTGATTCTGCTAAAGCGCTTGCTCTCTAGCCATCGCAGCGTGAATTTCTCTCTCACAGTTTAGAGGTTTGAATGGATGTGAAAACGATCTGTGAGGCTGATGATGATTTAAAAAGGCAGCACACCTAAATGCTTGTGCCACTCTAAAGGTGAGGTCTTACTGGACTGGGAATAGTCAGTTGACTAACAGTAAACGTCGTTTTCTTTCACTTCTGTGGAGTTCAGATGATTAAATATGAATCTGTCCTTTTGCAGAGGAAACGTTTAATGTTTTAAAAATTCCAGCCGTGTTAAAGAACGATGAAGACGGCCTGCAGCGGCCTCGCTCACAGGCTACGGTTCTCCTGGACCAGGTTCTACTGGACCAACCGTCCCATATTGTAGATGAATTACTGGGGGAGGCTGTTCAGTTTCTACGCAGGACAAAAGTCTGCTTCGCCTGTTCAGTAGCTGCCATGACTTAGATAAAACAACACAATTTAAACAAATGTATCATCTTATGGCTGCTATAAAGCCAGAACAAGTTCCTGGAGTTCTCTGTGTCGTTAAGCAGAACCGGACAGAACCTTCCGTGGCCGTGGTTCACCCTGAAGCCCTTTGCTTTGGTATTTATTCATTTGTAAATGTGTTGTTTATGGATGGAGACAATCTTTTGTGGGGTTTTTAAAGTGGGGGCAAAAAAATGACCTTTATGTTGTGCTCCTCTAGGTCCCCTAGGCTTAAAAAGGGGCATAACAGGAGAAAAAGGCCTGAAACCTTTAGGAGCGAAGCCCCGGGCAGAGCTCCAGGAGGAGCAAGGAGCTGGAAGGAGCAGGCCTCCCAACAAAGCACAAAGGCTGCACTGTCAGCCGGCCTTCTCCTGCACCCCCCACCCCCCACCACCACTTTTCAATTTGCAGCACAACAACCTTTTCATGGAGAAGCAGCGGTTGGCTCCTCAGCCCGATGCTGAAAGAGCCCATTCTGAGTTTTCCAGCTCCCGTCTGCTGTTTTAGTGCTTCTTTTAATCCACAGCTACCACTACACCTCCATGGAGGGACTAGGAGATTCGCACTTCACTTCTGCTTGTAAGGTCCGGTGGGATTTCCCGCTCCCTGTGCCTTAACGGTCGACCAGCAGAGAGCTGGAAACTGTGGGGGGAGAAAACATTGTTGTGCATTTAATATGACAAAGTGTTGAGTTCAGCAAAGACTGGGTAAAAAGACGGAGCGGTCCATTCAGGGAAAAGACACAAAGACCCGGAGAATGAATGATTCAAGCCACAGATTCCATCAATGATTCATTGACAAGGATGGGATGCACTTTGTGAAGAAAAGCAGGTCAAACAACACCAAACTTTTCATTCTGAAAAACTGCACCCAGTCAAGAGGAACCTCTGAACACTGAGAATGGATTAGTCCGTTTTATTCATGGAGTTGGACTGCTCTCCCAGACCGGGAGCTTCCATTAACGCCGCCATCAGACAACTGGAGCGCCTAAAATCCAGCCGCATCTCAGCGCGGCAGCAGTTTAGTGGGGGCAGTGCCACCGTGATGAGGCGGGGCCTAATCATGAGACACTGACCAGTCGTGTGTGTATGTCTGTGTGTGTGCATGCGTGCGTGTGTGCGTGCGTGCGTGCGTGTGTGTATGTCTGTGTGTGTGTGTGTGTGCGTGCGTGTGTCCAGAAAATAGATGAATGTATTTTATATTCTTGTTTTGATAGTATTTTTAGTTTATCTGTTTCCATCTTCAAATCCACATAAATGAATAGAACACTTTTTTCTAAATAATAATGTGGGAAATAATAATAGCCAATAATAATAAATAATAATAATAGATAATAATAATACTGTGGGAGAGCAGAAACATCCGTTTATAGTGAAAAAAAAAAAAGAAACAGGTTGTGTCTGAATTCTATACAAAGTGCAGTATATAGAGCGTTCTCCATTTCTAGTGTCGTCTGAATCTACAATTCCAAAATCCAGAGCCCTAAAAAATTCCCAGAAGTCTTTGTGAAAAATCAGTGTTCATCGATGCTCACTAGATGAGTGAATATAGACCACAATGCATTGCGTCAGAACAATTTTTACCAAAATGTTTTATTTAAATGTATTTTTTTAATAAATCATCACCTTTTAATCTTCAGAAGACAGTGGACTCATAAATAATCGTCTCAAAACACTTACATTAATTAGATTTCAACTTCCTGAAATCGATGACATCATATCCACCGTTTAAAAATAAAATAAAGTAGTGAGCGTGGCGTCTAAATTACTTTTAAAACTCAGGGCTCTACATAGTAGCACTATCAAGTTTTTAGTAGTTAGGGGTTAGGGCAGGAATTCAGACAGAGTCTTTGTCTTGATTTGTCCTTTTATCTGTTTTTTTTGTTTGCAGTCGTCATTTAACCTTCTTCCCTCGTCGTGGTTGTTTTCTTTACTGTTCTGTAGCTCAGAGAGAAACCGTCCTCCTGTCGGCTCACATCCAAAGCAGACCATGGAACCCTAAACTGGGGGTTGATCCCAAAATGCTGCGTATGTTTGTAACGGCTGTTTCAAGTCAAAACTGGAGAGACTTATGGCTCTATTTTCCAGTCTCATCCGTCAGTGGGCATCATGTCTGAAAATATTTATTCTTACTTGAAGAGAAAATGGTTTCATTTTTCAAACTGCAGTGCATCAGCACCTCATCCCAGAACTCAGGACAGGATCTGGGTGGGCACCACAGACCGCAAACAGATGAGTGGAGCTCAGATTACCACAGCAGCAAAAAGAGGGGAACCTGGGGGGGTTTACATCACCTTCACAGCTGCCCCCATACAAGCCCTTTTATGCTCCATGATGCTGCCCAAAACCAGTATTAACAGGAAGAGCTTTAAAAACAGAGCCATGAAAAACCAAACGAACGGAAACCACGTCTGCAGCTGCAGAAAAGCCATTCCTGAAAGACTCAGCACCGATCCGTCCCAGCATGAATCCCTGAGAGGGAAGCGCTGGGACAAATGCTGGCAGACGCGCTGAACACAAGGAGGAGCAGGCCGAGCATCCGTCCGTCCGTCTGTCACTGCTGGTTACCTGAAGAGTCCTGTCCTCACGAAAAACAGCCAGCAAACCGTTTATGTGGATCTTAAGGAGGAGCTGGAACTGACCTGAGTGAACTCCCTTCACCTGTTGCTTTGGCTAAGCTCTGTATGGAAGCGATTCTGTAGCATAATTAGAAATAAAAGTCAAAACCAGAAATGCTTTTTCATTTTCAAAACGAAGCGGCATTTTTTTACTCAAAATTTAAATGGAAAAGCAATTGTGCCGCTACGATCTGAGAAACCATCATGTGAATTTGTGTTTCCAGTGGTGTCCAGAACAAAATAAAGGATGATAGTAATAATCACAACAATAAAAGCACATTTAGAAGATAGATGGTTGGACCAACACGCACTCAGTGGGAAGCTGAGTGCGTGTTGGTCCAACCAGCAAACATTTAGCATGGTGAAATCTGCTATAGCTGTTGATGGGCACCAGCTGTCATTGAACAGCAAAATCAGCGCCAAGCTGCAGGAGACCGTCTTCAAAGCTCCACTGCTCCTGTGCCTCTCTTAGCAGCCGGACACACGGAGATGGCACTGACGTAATCGCCCCGCCTCGCCGCTGGAAATGCTTATTCGAATTGAATGAATGTTCGCAGGGTGGACGTTAAAATGAAAATACCATCCCCTCTTTGCATTTTCGTTTTAGTTGATGACACAGAATAAGCGGGTTTTAAGTAGAAATGAAAAAGCTTTTGTGGTTTTGACTTTTACTTTTAATTATGCTACAGATTCGCTTCCATACATGTGTTCTTCACAGGTACGAGGGCTTTGGGGACTAACAATGGGCTGGGAAATCCCAGTCACCACGGCATTCCGATCGGTGGGAACAGGGTTTTAGGTGGCTGCTGTCACCACATCATTCATGAAACCATCACATTCATCAGACAGAAGGATACCCCACCATGCTTCCTTACCTTTTTCCCAGACTGCTGAGCGGCACACTGAGGCCCGTCGGAGTTTGAGCCGGTTTGGTGCTGCGCCGGGTCAGCTTGGCAGACGACTCGCTCTTCACCGACTCGGCTTTGCGTGCCGGGCTGGCGCTGGGTCTGATGTTCAGATCCTTCAGCACGTCGTAGTTGATCTTGGTGGAGATCTTCTTCTGCTCCAGCATTTTCCCGATGGCCTCATCCACCGTGCTCGCCCGGATTTGGGAGCGTTTCTTTCCTGAGGACTTTGGCTGTTGGAAACAAAAAAGAAAAGGGAAAATAGGCCTTAAAGCAGACAGGAAGACCTTTGAGTGCAGAAAATATAGAACACAGCATGAATAGGAGAGACACTGTGGATCCTGTCTGGGAAACCCCAAAGGCTGAGGTGCCCAGCAGCAGCCGTGAGAACAGACCTACTTACCTTCTTTTCTTTGTAGATCCCCAGCTCCTTCTCCTTCGCTATCTTTGCTTCCTTTTCTGAAATCAAGAAACCGTGAGGGGGGGGGGGCGTATCAGTTCCTAGGCTGGAAAGTCGGCTCAGCCCGAGGTTTAAGTCTGGTTGATAAAGTTCTGAGGCTAGTGGCTGCATCAGGGAGCGTACTAGTTTCTGCATGCAGATGACAGGTAAAGCTCCCCCTCACATGCTGTTCAGACATCAAGGTGCATCCTGAAAGTACCTTTCTGCTCTTTGAGGTAGTCGGAGTTTTCTGCCATCCAGAGCGCCGTCTTGATTTTGATCTCGCTCTCACTCAGCAGGTACTGCAGAAACGCAGAGGAAGCAGCTTTTAGGCTGCAGTGAGAGAAACGGCTGCGCCTCGGCTTTTACCCAAAACGACTGAGCCACATTTTTTATCTGTATGCAAGGACACATTTTCATATCTGGGACATTCACTCATGACATGCTGAAGTACTGATCCTGTTTTGTTCAAACTAAACGGAACAGAACCATTTCCATAATGGCTCTGAACCTCGAACCGCTTTATTAGGAGTGAAAAAGGTCGTGCAGCAGGATCGGCTCCTCGGTGCAATAGTCTGCAGCAAACCTGCACCACATTTCTGTAGATCGTGGGGTAGAAGAAAGGGGAGCGGCAGTCTGCACTGGTGTGCCGCAACTCCGTCCACATGCGGGTAATGAAGGCCTCACTTTACCCAACATCTGCTGGGAAAGGGCAAACCCTTCCTGCTGCCACGACCTTTGACATTAGAACTGATGGCTGTGTCTTCCAGCCACCTCTATAGACAAAAGCTTGAAAGATTTGTCAGCAAAAAACAGACGTTCCTGTTTGGATGGCAGATTAAGAAGAATTTCGAGGATTTGTATGTTTTAGCAAATCAAAACAGCATCAAACCTAAATTATATTTAAATTAACATTTTATTTTCTAACCCGTGTTTCATCAGGCCTGCAAACCCTGGCTGTCCTTCGGTGGGAGTGTGTTGGAATGGACTGGAGCGCGTTAGGCAGCAGGTACGCACCAGTTCGATCTCGCTGTCCTCTATCCCGCTCAGGTCCAGCTCCCCGCTGTCAGCGGCGCCATCTGTCACGGAGACAACAACCAGAACGGACATGCTCACAGAATCTGCTGCGATGCACATTTCAGCTGCAGCTTCCCACCCCAGAGGACAAAGCAGGAAACATGGGCTTATCCGGAAAACAAAAACACCCACATTCAGCTGCAATCCACAAAGAAAACACACGGCGACCCCGGGAAACCCCTAACAGGCTTTAGAGCCGTTTAAGTGGATCTACCTGAGAACACTTTGGTTCCAATTACAAAACACTTGGAAGATTGAAACCTGCTTGATGGTGAGGGGCTGAAACAGCAGTTTGCATTTTTCATGCCGTGCCGGAGATGCTCTCCGCCTCCTGCCGGCGTCTGCCTCAGATGGAGAAAATAACAACAGACTTTGAAAGTGCTGATAAAAAGAAAAAAAGCATTTCTGCGTTCACAGCTCAATCTTAGGAATGACGGCTTCTAACGAAGCGGGAAAGATTCGGATAACGTAAACAAGGGACTTGTGGAGCGGCTGCTAGCTTTGGCGGTAGAAAACAATTGGCGTCTGTCCAGCAGCCTTCGCTCCAGAAGATCCTCCACCTTGATTTGATGCTTCTTTCACAGAAAGAAGCCGGTCCTGCGGCGGCCTGCAGACTTCAGAAACTCAATCAACGTGGGCAAGATGGAAAAAAGAGCTTTAAAGAGACAGAGAACCAGGCTTATGGCAATCATTTAACTTCTAACAGGTTTCCTTCTTTGACATTTTCACAGCGCCGCGCTTCCAAAAGTTCAAAATCCCGACAGGGTGAGGGGCTTCAAAGCCGAGACGCCCGAGTCCACAGGCTGCTTCCTCTTCATTAAGGACTGACAGGTGCCGCTCTCACTGGAGCAAGCGGCGGGCTCTGCAGCGGCGGCGGGGCGGTTCATCCAGCCAGGGATTTGGGTTCACGGAGGAGATTGCTGCCTTCTTTAAAGAGAGGACAGAGACGGTCAGCTGCTATCTAGCAGGCCCAGCCCTATAAGAACTTCCTCTGCAGGAAGTGTGAGGCAGAGATAAGAGCGGGAAGAGTCCTGGGAAAGATCCAGCTTCTGCAGACAAAGAGCTGAAAACGGCCCTTCAGCCCAGGAGACTGAAGGGGGAGGGAGCCGGTACCTCCAAATTATTCAGCCGCTGCTTGGATAAACCTACACTAGTTAGTTGAGTGCTTTAAAGCGTTCAAACCATTGTTTTCCTGTTTTTCTTTCTTTATTATTGTATCCTCCGCCATTTTTTTGGGCGCTTAACTCCTTCAATGTTTCAGTTATTTCAACCATTCAACTATTCAAATATTCAGCTCCTTCAGCTTTTTCCAGCTATGACTTTTGGTCCTTCAAATCCTTGAACTTTTCCAGATATCCCAGGACTTCTACCTGCATTGAAATACAGGCGGAATCCTTGGTGCAGAAGATCGCTGGCTCGATACCCGGCTCTGGCATTTTTCACAAACATATCTTTTTTGTTATCTGTTTTCACTTTAGTCATGGTAAACTTGGATCATTTCTCTATTTTTTGTCCTAATTATTCACCTTTAAGTTTCATTTTCATTCAGAAATATAGCATCAACCCTGCAGTTTCTTCTAGAAATGCAGCTCCTTCTAGTTTGATCCAACCAGCCACACAGGAGCAGAAGAACGTGCACGCCCACATTTGAGAAGCCTGAGGCTTCCACGTAGTGCGTTCATTCTGATCATGCACACTTTGAGGGCCATTAACCTGCTTATATCGTGATCACTTACAAAATAAATACAAATTCAACCAGTTTTTAGTCCTTTATTTTTATTATTATCTCGGTTTGGATCACTTTTTTCACAAAAAGCGGACTATTTGGTGGTGCGGCAACGCCGGCTCAGTGGCGTTGACCTTGACTGCAGCGGCCAAGGAAAGCGATATCTATGCTGATGACCACGATGTGTTAAATAAAGCATCAGTTTAGAGAGAAAGTTCTCCTCTAACCGCTTGTTTTTGTCCAGATGATGAAGATAAGGTTTGTTTTAAAGAAGCCGGCGTAGTGATACAGAACATTTATGCTAGGTGACCGGAACTTCTTTTTTAGGCGTGCGGTAATCACTGTGGTATATCACTTTTGAATCCACACCCAGCAGCCAATCAGAATAGAGAATTCACCTGGACAATGGTGTTAGCGGAATTATTACATAACTCTTTCTGTATACTTTTTGTATGGATACGCAAATTTGTGGCTTTCCACTCCCGTTCCACGCATGTTTACCGGTCATATGGACCAATGATGAAAACAAGAAACTCTTAGGAATGAGGCAGACCACGCATGGATCAGGAAAGAATCAGGCTGTGTGACACGGACTTGGTAAGCCTAAAGCAGATCCTACTGAACCACGTGAACCATGGATCTGTACAGTAATGAGGAGATCTACTCTGTAAAGTTGTTCACTGGTATGATTTCATTTGAGAATAGGATTTAAAATCAAAGACACATTTTACCGTCGTCTGATTCTATGGATTCATGGTGGAAGATGATATAGATGGGTGGATTTTTCCAGTTTTACTGCTGCAGGAATGCTGCTGCCACGTCTGGAAGTGTGAAACGAGACGACAAAGAAAGCCGGAGCGATTTCCCGCAGTCGAAGCCGGTAATGAGGCTCCATGCCAGCTCCGCCCGGAGAAACAACCAGCCAGGCAGAGGTCCTCAGAGACGCCGGCAGACTGAGCGCGCCCAGTACAAGCTGACCTCCTCGGCCTTGAAGGAGCCCAGACTGAGCGTGGACGCCCACTCAAGCACCTGCTGCCCCCCCACCTCAGGCTGTAGGAATGGGGAGAGGAGGAACATATTCTTATTAAGGCTGAGGAACAGTGAGGCTGAGAGGCCCAGCACAGTCATGGTGTTCATCCTGAACGGCTCTCCGGTTTGAAACCGTCACCGGAGCACAGTCTGCTCTCGGTTTTGGAAATGCAGGGAAACTCCTCAGACCTCCGGCCTCCAGTCCGGTTAGACTATGGCTGCACTAGAAACAACTAACTTTGTGTTTGACGGATTCTAAAGCTTCAAAAGGCTGCAAAATGAACAGAGAGGAGATGCTAATTATGAGTCTAACACTGTTAATATGAGATTACACTTAGAGGTCAATGCTTTTTGTCAGCCTGTGTGTAGTATTTGTGAACAGGCATGAGAGCCTCCACTTATAAAAAGAATAACGTATTTGGAGAAAACGGTTCATTATGTTTGATAAAAGTGGAGTTTTAATGAAACGAGCAGGCTGAAAGCATCATTTGTGTCCAGATGAACCACCTCTGAGGTGAGCTCGCAGCTCAAGACAGCAGGTTGGTCCAGAGGCATTTCACAAATTACACCAACTAAAATGCCACTTAGTGTGTTTCTGAGACAGTGCTGGAGATTTCTGATAACACAGACTTATGAGAAAATGAAACGGGAACCTGTAAGTCCTGCCCAGCACAATCAATTCTCCTAAATGCACAAAAAACATTTGCATCAACCTTTGTTGATCATGATAGAATTCTCAGGACAGAACTAAACTGTAGAAAGAACAACGATGAAAAGGTCAGAGTTCACGTTAAATGTAGTAGACAACAGTTTCTGATCCGTTCAGATTCCAGACCGACTCCTGGTGACAAATCCAGCAACTTTTTCTGCACCTCATGGAAACTTCCGGAGACTTTTGATGTCCCAAACTCACCGGAGACGCAGGAATGCGACTGTGGTGGGTGTGCCGCTGTTAGGTGGCTACGCTAGACCCACAGCGCCACGCTTGGAAGGCAGCCCCAAAGGGACAATTCAAGTCTGCTGTAGAACAACATGCAGCATGAGAAGGGACAGCAAAAACCTCTGCAAACATTAAATACGAAGAAATCCAGATCAAAATAAAGCCAAGTTATATAAAGTGACAAAGGAATGTGTGTTAAAGTCATCTTTGAGCAACAGTTCTACCAGATTTCCTCAAACGCGAGTCTTTGTGAAATGTTGTATTAACGCTCCAGTCATTCATTCAAACACAGAAAGACTCAAAATGTCCGATAACTCCGTTTTGCTACAATAAAGGGAAGGTCTTGTTGAAGAAAACTGTCTGCGTTGTTTCTTTTGCACTTTGCCGTTTGGACATTTGACCTTCTTTCATAGCGGCCCTGACTCCTCTGGGGCGAAAAGATCTTATCGCCTCTTCACCTTAGCCAATCAGCAGCCTTCTCCTCTCCGTTAAATTACACGATAATCCGTTTTTCTCCCCCTAAGACTGCTGTGCACAAATCCTCCACCTGCCAAGTATCTGCTCCACATCCACCAGTCCGAGTCTCTTCCTATTCATCTGAAGAAGTTTTCAAAATACAAACTACAGTAAACAGGACTAATCTATTGGGTTTTAAAAGGACTCATCTGTTCACCCACCTGGGATAAACTACCAGAGTGTGTGTGTGTGTGAAGGGGGGGGGGGGGGTATGAGATCCAAACTTCAGAGCAAATGTCAAACTTCCTTCCTAGAAACTGCTGAAGTATGACAGAAGTTAGCCATAAGATTCAATTCCCAACTAGAAGGAGCTGCTTTTCTATTAGAAAATGCTGTATTGCTGAATGAAAATGACATTTAAAGGGTAATAACTGACAAAAAAAAGAAATAAAGGGAGAAATGATCCAAGTTGACCATAAATAAAGTGAAAACAGCACAATAACAAAAAAGATAAGTTTTGTGAAAAATGCCAGAGCCGGGTTTCAAACCATTGAAGTTGTGCACCACAGCTCACGTGTCATGCCACCCACCAGGTACAGTAGATAGGGCATATAATCCATATAATCCTGGAATATCTTGTCAAATTCAAGGATTTAAAGGACCAAAAGTCAGAGCTGGAAAAAGCTGAAAGGGTTGAACATTTGAATAGCTGGATGGTTGAAATAGCTGAAAGACTGTAGGAGTTAAACGGCAAAAAAAGGCTGAAGATACTAGAATAAAGAAAGAGAAACAGGAAAACCACGATTGGTTGAAGGCTCTATAGGCTCTATAGCCTTCAACCAATGACTGTAGAGTGACAGTGATACTGAGAATCAAAGGCATGAGACGAAGAAACGGGAGAAATATCAGTTTTCGATTTCTGTTCATGTCTGAAGGAATGAAACTGGAAGAAAAGCCAGAGTTCTGCTCAGGAAGGGGGATCAGAGTTGCCGGAGCGTAGCGGCCGCCGGCGAGAGCCCTGCTAAACGGTAGCTGTCACCTCTCGTCAGGCTGGCGGCCCCAGACGAGAGGCTCGCTTCGCCTCCTCGGGCCAGATGAGGGACGTCATCTTCAATCACAGCAGACTCCTGTGACGAGCATCTGCGGCGCTCTCAACAGACAGACTGACAGCTAAACGCACGCACGCTCCACACCACGCTGCTGCACACGCTCAGTTTGTCCCGACTCGCTGAACGCGTGTGACTGGACGGCCAACCAGAGCAGAGAGCTTCAGACGGCGGCTTCTTTCTCGCACGGCTCCGTCTGTCCGTGTTCTGACCCGTGCTGCTCACCTTCTCAGAGATTCTGCCCATCTGGCCATGCCTGCTGGGCTCTGTGGTACTGCCCCGGTACTGAGACGGAGCCTGGCCCGAGCAGCTGTCCTGAGCAGCGCAGGCCAAACAAATACAATGAAGTCATTAGACCGGCTGAAAGGATGATTGGCCTTAAATATTAACGAAGAGGGATTTTCCTGTTTTTGCTTTTTAGCTCAAGACCGACCCAGATTTTCTCCAGAACCAAAAGCAGCACATGAATAATTCATTCCACAGGTGCTGAGATGGTGTGATTAGTGAGCAGCAGCTACGCCTTAACCAGCCTGAGACTTCATCACAACTGAACATATGGAAGGACACCACAAAACGTGGCGCCGCAGTCCCACCATTGACGGTTCAGAGCCAGGTTCACCTTTCTTTATTCATTTTTGAACTGATCCTTTCTTCTCCAGTACTCATCAATGCACTCATAACTTCCTCCTCATTAATATTCCTAATTTTGTTTATTTCTGATGTGTCCTGTCCAACAGCTGAGCAGACAGATCAGAGCTGAAGGCCTCTTGTGTTGGACAGATTCTACTGTCACAACAGGAGGTTAAGGATCTTCTGACACACGAGGTGTTTGTTTGTATAAACCCCTTTTGGATTTGATAATTGAAGGAGCAGGAGGGGGTAGAAAACACAAAGCAACAAGTTGCTTTAGGTTTATCATAGTTACTGTCAGGTGTAGATGTTAGGCTGAGGGGCGGGGCCTGTCCACACGCACACTCAAATATCACACCTCCTCAAATTTGCATTTACATCGATCGCAAAAATCATGCACAGCTTGTTGCACAACAAAATTCCAGAAAGTTTCTTTTCAGTTGCGCATTCAGATAAAAGTAAACAACATACAGTAACACAATGTTGTAGTCACATTAAGGTAAGTTTAAACACAACACAGAAACAAAAAGAGCTTCCCTCACAATAGTCCACTATTCAAGCATGCATCACAGGGGTCCCTCTCTCCACGGAGGGCCCCGAAGCCAACACTGCTGACGGCCTGGTTACCCCCCCCAACAGGGATGGGGTTAACCATCACGTGTGTGAGTGTGTGTATGGTGTGGTGAGAAATCCTCTGATTTCTTAATAAATCAAATAAAACAAATCGTTGGCGCGGAGCAGGGAGCTCCTAGCGAACTATCTACGACAAAAATATGATCTTTTTCAAACAGCACTTTTCCGTCTTCTCCTGATTCACAACAATTTATATAAAGAAAGGGTCAGAAATGCAGCTTTAAGGCCCGTACACACCGGGACGAATATTCGTCAGGCGTTATTCGCCAGCGTTTTTCGCCACGTTTTTTGTGTTCACACCCAGGCGATTTTCGCTGACGATGAGCCGAGCGAACGTGCAATTTCATTCCTTGACGTTAGATGGCGCTTAATGTAAACAGAAATACTCCTGTACACAAGGTGGCGCTGCGCAACTTTACGCTTCTTAAAGTCGCTTTTCACTCAGAAGAAGAGAGCAAGTATTTAGGCGATTGTCAGAATCAAACAAAGAAAACATGAATATTTCAAGCACCAGTAGCTCCAACTGGTGCTTGGTTCGGGGATATTTTATAATGTCCGTCATTATTTCTTCACGGCAGTGTAGATGCTACTCGGCGTCTATCTTCTTCGCTGGTATGTGTGCTCAGCAAGACAATTTTGTGTTTGAGCGCCCCCAAGTTGTGTTTTACTGTAACTTCAGAAGCTCCAGACACGTGTGCAAAAGCGCCATTCTCATTGGTCGAATAGATTTCGACGCGACGCGTCGAAAAAAAAAAACGAACCCGAGTCGTTTGTTTTTTTTGACGCTTTGACGCGTGGCGTTTTTTCGCGTCGGTGTGCACACTCTCATTGGTGCCCTTTGTTTAGTCACGAGGCGTTAAACATCGCCGGCGAAATTCGTCCCGGTGTGTACGGGCCTTTAAGCTTAATGTTCTTTATCTATGTCCTTCATGAAGAAAATGTTACAAGAACATGCTAAAAACACCAACATTTAAAGGACTGCAGTTTATGTTGAAAAAATTACTTGGCAATCAATATTTCTTTCATCTCCGCCTATCATTATTGCTCAAGTACTTTTTAAAAATGAAAACTCAGTTCCCTGAAAGAGTGTGGCTGGAATTCAGATAATTTTATAAACGTAAAAAAGAACAGGTTCTGCATATTCTGAAGACTTAAACAAAAAAGAAACTGGGCCTGACTGACATACTTCTGCGATTACTGCAGTTTTCTCCTAAAGAGGAAAAGGTTCAAAAGCTGCTGGTCAGACCATGATTTCCTGCTTTGCCTTTTGCTCACATAGCAGGAGGTCAGGCAGATCTGCCTGAGGATGAGGGAAAGTGTGGTGTTGCAGAAACCCGCGCTGAGACTTGGCATCTTCTTTCATCGTCTCCTCTGTGGGTCGAGGCAGATGCTGCTCGTCTAAAAGACTGTAATTGACTCAGCAGAGCTGCTGTCAGAGCGCAGAGCTGTCAGGACGCTTTAGCACGCCTCCAGTGCTCACAGCCAAGATTTACTGCACTGATGGCTGACGGTGCAGACAATAGATGGAAGCAACATCCTTTAAGGCTAACAGCGTTCTGTCTGGGGAACGATGTTGGCATAAATGGACCAACACCTGGGAAAGTACCAAACTGGGGCAGGATCAAAAATGGGAGCTAAAAATAACAAGAAGAAGCCGCTAAAAGCTGAAGTTCCACACCCTTTCCAAAGTTGTTTCCCCAGACATTTGCAGTGAAACCATCAGAGTTTTCTGAGAAGAGGGAGCCACGCTCGCTGTGGTAGTTAAGGTCGGGACAAACGCCATTGATTGAACTAAGTGCTCAGCTAAAAAACACTGCTGCAATCGATGCCGCCTCAGATGGTGCAGCCCAGAGCTCCCATAAGACCTCGGCTATCGATGAATGTGACAGAGTCCTGCAGAGGTGCTGAAGTCACGCTGCGCTGTCGGCAAAGTGAATGAAAACGCCGTTAGTCAGACGGAGCGTCGATGGGCCTGAGGGCTTAGACGGGCTCAGAGATGCTAGGCAGGAATGCAGATGTCACCGTTTCACCTTCATCTCCATGCACATGCATTATTCTGCAGAATCACTTTGACGGAAGGAAGTCAAACCAACGACAACTACGACTTTCTCCTGATGAAAACAATGGAATCTACAGCCCCTCTCATCTCTACCTGTGAAACACACCTGGGTTAGGTAATCAGCATGAGGGGGGGCAGGGATGAAGAGCGAGTAGGCCCCTGATCCTGTGATCTTAAAACACATCACATGGATCTGTTTCTTTGTACTCATCATGACTCAAAAGAACAAAGTCAAACTTCTCAAAACCTGACACTATTGGAGAACTGACTTCTTAGGCTCTTCTGTTATCAGACACGGTTGGTTTTTTTCACATGCCTGAAATGTTTGGATGAACGTCTTCGTCAGAGTCCTAAGTCCTAATGAAAAAACATAACCGTGTCTTATAACAGAAGAACCAAATAAGTCAGTTCATAACACAGACACTATGAATGTTATTGAACTGGGCAGTGGTGACAACAATGACCGACATTTCCGGTCTTGCTGCCGGTGGCCTCTGGTGAAAATAGCTGCTCCGTATCACAACAGGAAGGCCACTGGGAAGCTCAGGAGGCATTTTGAAAATCAAAATAAGGGGACTGCAAAGGTGGTTGGAGAGCAATCAAACCTAACAGCCCCCCCTTCTCCTTCAAAAGTAAACCAGAAACAGTTTTCTTTCCTACAGTTGATTCCCCCCCCCCCTTTTCCTCCACGGAAAAAACTAGCACTGCTGAAGGGGCGAGGATGAAAGGTGCGAGCTAATCACAAGGCACCCCGCCCGCTAAATACTTCAAAGCTCCAGATGGAAAAGGGGCCCTCCCCCTCTTACCACAACTAGCTGAAGCCTGAACCAAACCAGGAGCCGTCTGAACCCGCAGAAGCCCACGACCCAACACGCCTGAAGGTACGGTGGGACACGTGTAGCCTAACACAGAGACGTCAACAGAATTACATTCACCAAAGCAGAGCTAGAGGACGGAAAACAATCGGGCTCCTTCGTGTCGACCAGAAATGAAAAGGATCAGCTCTGCGCTGCGGCAGACGCATGTCCAAACGGTCCATCCGAATGACAGCAGAGACCACGGCCATGTCCTCGAATGATCGAATGAACGGGTTTTTCACACGCATCTAGGCATGATGGGTAAAAAAGATGCGGCAAAAGCAGGAAACTGTAATTTGCAGCTCTTTAAATAAAAGCACAAATTAAGTTTTGAAATGAGGCGCATGAAGAAGGAGCAGTCAGACTCCTCTGTAATCAGACGCTCCTCTGTTGAGGACAGCCTGCTGCCCTCCATCAGGAGCCGTTTTCTTTGTCGGGGTAGGGTTGTCATCCACTCATGACACTTGGGCCATGAAGGAGGATTCTGACAGACCCAACCAAAACCACCCAACATAGGTGCTGACATTTGGACTCAGGTCTGCCCCCCCGAAGCCTCTCCGCGGTCATGTTTTCTCATGAGGATGTGAACTCACTGGCATTACAGACGACACTTTAAAGGTTTGTGGGATTTTCCGTAGACGACATGATGATTCACCTCAACCAGCAGTTTCCAACATTGCTCTTTCTCCAGAGCCACTAGTTTTGCTCAGAGACTGACATGACAAGCAAAAAATGTTTCTTTCATAATGAATACTTTCTACGAAAAATTACCTAAAGCAGTGATCCCCATCCTTTTTGTCACCGCGGACCGGTACAGCGCAAGACACGTTTACCGCGGACCGGTGGTGGGGGGGGGGGTTGAGGTGCAACGCAGGACACGTTTACCGTGGATGGAATTTTGTCTTTAGTAAAATAATAACAATAATAATAATGAACGTAAATCCACTGTGTAATCATGTGCAACTTTATTAGCGGTGTCCTCGTAACGTCACACCAACAATAGAACATCACATGAGCAACATCGTTTCTACCGCGACACAATCTGGTTGCAATGGTAAGTGTGACAGATGTGACAGAGAGAATCCGGTCACTTTTAAAAATAAAACGTTTTTTTCGGGGGGAAAAAACAATAAAAATCTTCTTTCTGTGCGTCCCGGTGCCAAGTGTCCTGTGGCCCGGTACCGGTCCGCGGCCCGGTGGTTGGGGACCACTGACGTAAAGGATTAAAGTTGACCTCGGCCTGAGCTTTGTGTAATTCTTTCTGTAGAGTTCAGGTGTGTTCACACTGGAAACGTGATTCGATCTGGACCGATGGAGTCCTCAACCGTGTGGTCTGTATTCAGTCTGCCGCCTACCGGACATTTCTGTTGTAAACAAAACCAGATGACCAAAGATCTCTTCACTCATTGGCCAGGAGTGACGAGGGCGGGGCAAAGCAATGAGAGAAAGAATAATGGAAGTCCTGCACTTTGCAGTCCTTGTCAGGATAGTTCACTGATTCAAACTTTCTATTTCACTGACCAATTCTGAACGTCTGTATTAACGTCAGGTTCAACACGTCTTACTTTGGTCCGGTGCTGCAAGGCGGTTACTGAGGAGACGACGGCTAAGAAGGTTCACTGATCAGAGTTTATGACATCTAGATTGTCGGAAAACAGAGAGAATCAATGTGGATCACGTTAAAAAATGTTTTAATGAGTCTGCATTCATCCAACCACATTTCAATGAACTGCTGCTTCTCATCGTTGCTCTGCTACTGCTGACATCCCATTATTCCCGGCTATGGTGGCCATTTTGGTCCAGTTGTTCCGCTCCGAGCATGGAGCCTATTCAGAATGAGGAAACTCGGAGGAAAGTAGAGCTCAGTCTGATTGGAAACGAACCGAGACCACCTGGAAAAGATGGGTCCAAGAGCGATTCCTGGTTCCAGAATCTGGTTCACTTCAAGCTAAACAAATGTGTCCAGTCTGAATATACCCTAAATTATGGTTATGATGTTTTTTCCCAGAATCCTAAAACTTGTGTTGTTTTCTAGGACATAGTTTCTGCAGAGCGGCAGGAGTTCATCAGAAATTCACCTGTGAGATCTGGGCGGGACTGTTGGCGTGGAGTTGGCTTCCTGTCATAAATCTGTGTACACTCTCTCCCTCTAGCTTACAGCCCCTCTCAACCCCAACATCACATTAACGGTGCAACAAAAATGGCACCAATATCCAACCTATCCAGCCGTCAGGTGTAGGTCAAGATTCCAGCTCAGACCGGGAAAACAAAGACGTTCATGGATCTATGTGTATGCAGGTGGATGCATCAGAAAGGGGCGGAGCAGAGAGACTTTGGCCTCGCCCGTTATTTTTTTAGTCAAAAACTTCTTCGAACAGTCTTTGTTTCGACCTCCACTGATTCACAGCTATATAAAGGGTTACTTAGAGATGCAATTTCATCTTAATTTTCATGAGATGTCCTCCAAAGTGAGAAAAATGCCAGAAGAATTTGTTAAAAACACCAACAACTTTCCATTGCAGTGGGTCTTTAAGTAGCTCTACTTCCTCGTGGTCACAGAGCCCAGACAGGCTGATGACCACCAGCAAAAACAGATGGGGGGGGGCTGAGCCAACAGACGCGAGTCCGTCTGCGGGTAGACAACGGCCGAGGAGGACTTCTGTAGGACTGAAGCAAAGAGGATGAAGAGGAGAAGTCCTAAAGAGCCATCAGTTCACACGCTGCAGCAGACGCTGTGGAAGAGCTCATTGACTCCTGAAATGTTCTCGTCTCTGCTCGCTTTTCTCAACACGTCTGTGGAGTAGACCCAACTGCATCAATGCAGAACGTTCCCACAGTCTGTTCTGAGGAATTAAAGGCAGAAGGTCAACCACATCCTCAGACGAGCCCGGCTTCCCTCTCATTTCCTCCTCTGGAGTGCTGCTTGTTGGCTCCTCCATCATGATTACAGACTCAAACTTGACTCACTTCTAACTCTGCTGTGGCGCAGATCGGACCTGCTTGATCAGAGCCTCCATGCAGTCTGGACGGAGTGGGAAGCAAGTCAGAAACAGAACCGGCTGTCTGGCCTCGGCCTGAAGTCTCAGGAGCTGCACTCAGAGCGGCCGGGCTGGACCTTCAGCACCAGGTCCGATTCCACTGACCGTCCGCTCCATTTCAATCTCAGAGTATTCCTTCATATATTGGTTGGTGACTCACAAGGTTCTTGCTTTTAATGCAGATTTAGCCGCTCGTGTTTCACCATGGCTGCATTTCTATAAACACGCTTCCACCACGGACATTACCATGACCGACGGCCTCTCTGAGATAATCTCACACAGGAGAATCAAATATACTCCTTCATGAGGATTCATCCAACTACCACTACGTTATTTGGATTTTTGAATCCAGCCTGCATGCAGATGCAGTAACATCTGCATGCAGACGTCAGTACCACAAACTTATCAGCTCCTTCTTTAGAACAGCTCACATGTTAAACATAAGAAACCTAAGAGAAAAAAAGGAAGATTAAACTGCAACTGAGAGAAGCATAAAGAGGAGCAAAGAAAAATAAAAATGATGGACATGGAGACTTGGAGACTGCTGACGTGTGTGCTCAGTCACACACAACTAGATACCACGACTGATGGGTGTGGGGGATACAGACCCCGTACCCCCCCACAGCAGGCAATGGGACCACCAGGAATGTAGAATGAAACTAATCGGAGGAGCGTGGCTTCAAGCTGTGAATGTTTCACAGCAAAAATCAGTAAACTCCTAACAAGTAGTCTTTTACTCAAACTAAACACACTTGACCCGTACTGATTTAGTGAGTAAGTTATCAAAAACTATAGAGAACCTTTAACTTGCTTTCTTGGAAAATGTTGTAATGGTTATAAACTTCAATGCACCTTCAACAAAGCAGCATAAAGCCTGCAGTAAAGGTCACAGGCAGCGTCTCTCCTCCCACTGCACATAAATCCTCATCGCGCTCAATCCCTCCATTTACCTGGATAAGCAGCCAAAGAAAACAGCACAGAGAAAAGCTGCTCACTCGGTTGAAAGGTGCACTTCTGAAGGAGGAGAACAAACAGGACCAGAGAAGCCAGAGTAAACCTCCTCTGGAAACACAAAGGCTTTAATTAGCAGGCTGCGGTCAAACACGCCGACGTGCTGCGACAGAGCTGCTCTCAGACTGCAGCTTTGCACGCAACAGCGACTGAGCAAAGGTTTGTGTCCGCCGACGCCGCACAGCTCCAGCTGTTAGTCGCCTCCACCTGAACGGAAAAGCCTCCACGCCGTGACACAGATGCCCACGGGGCTCCCTCTGCTGGCCACTCACCTCTCTGCAGCGTCTGAGCGCGGGACTGGGAGCCCACCCCTGGGTAGTACGAGTCCCCAAAAGATGGAAGTCTCTGACCGCCTGAGGGAAAAAACGCAAATGATTCAATAAAAAGGTTTCTCCAAACATTAAAAAGAAGAAAAACTGAACAAGCTGTTTTTTCTATAAAAAGGTGGCTCACACCTAAAAGTTCATCCATTTAAGCAACAAAGTTGATTTCACAGTAATCAACTTGCAGCTCTACATTTTTATTTATGATACTGCAGCTCCCTCTAACGGAAAAAAAGGTAAACTACACAAATGTGAAATGCTGAGAAGAAAAATATTCACTTTTTAAATAAACAGCATCTGTGCAACAGTAGTAAATATCTATGGTGTCTTTGGAAATAACAACTATTACCCGATTCCATCTATTTCACACTGAAGAATTTGATGGCAGCTCACATCCATTTGATTTTTCAGTCATTTGTCACCAAACCACCTTCAGTCCAAACTGATGACAGCACATTCTGTGGGGTTTGTGCTCAGTGAACTTCCACATTTGCTATTTTGACCTTTAAAACCCAAAACACACAATCGTGCAGAATGACTATCCACTGCAAAGCACGGCGGTGGAGGGGTAATGATGAGGCTTGTTTTGAGTCATTTCCAAAGGCAGAAAATGATCAAAATGTGGCAAAAAAAAATTAAAAAGTTTGATTTAAGTAAATAAAAAACTAGAAGGCACTGCATTTCCAGAAGAAAATGCAGGTTGAATATGCTGAATGAAAATGAAACTTAAAGGATAATAATTGGCAAAAAAGAAAGAAATGATCAAAGTTGACTATAAATAGAGTGAAAACAGGACAATGCTCTTCAATAAGGAAACTGATGAATCCATATTAGTAAATACATTTGTCTCTTTTTAAGTTGATAACAGTCAAAACAGAACAGCTCACTTTAGTAATGTCAGGATCCACTGTGGCCTCAACTTCCCTCCTCAGCAATAGAAAAGCTGCTTCTCCTTCATCTGTTGGACATCTGCCAATTGTCCCCGACTTTAAAATCCAACAGTTCAGCCTCTGAACTGTGGTTATTGAGTAAAGATGACAGGATTCCTGCAGCAGTGTGTGCTCAGTCCCACCACGGATCAAACCATTCACTACGCAGGGGTCTGAGTTCTGTAGGGACTGTTGAAGTTCTGAGATGCTCCAGGGGTTCTGACCCTTCCGCCTTAAATCCTGACCACCTTAACAATATGCATCTAGCTCTCTAGCATGGTTCTCACCCTCTGAGGACACAAACTGTCCCACAGCCAGCGACCCCCCGCCGCCCGTCTCCACGAACTCCACCTCCGACACAATGATGTTGTCATCCAGCACGGAGCCGCAGCTCATGCAGACGGCGTTGCCCCGCGCGTGGTCCACATCGATGGCGGTGCTGCCGCAATTCTTGCACACCTTGGAGCTCATGATGACCCTGAGAAGAACGCAGAAGGAAGGTCTGTGACGAACTGCATCAGGATGAACATTTACAGTGTTTGGTCATGACCCTCTGGACCCTGGAGATCCAGATCTTCCATTTAGTTACCAACAAGTGCGACTGCACAGGAGCATTAAAGCAGGAGGAGCAGCAGGTTGGTTTTGTGCGTTTCATCACGTTAGAGCCATTTTTCATTGTTTCAAGTGAAGTCTTTGCTAAGTTTTTATGTTATAAACATCTCTGCTCTGATCCGGAATGGCTTCAATACAAACTGTTCAGTGGGGGGGGCAGGAGAGACTTCCAGCTCACAGTTATGTTCAAGAAGACAAAAATGGGATCTTGATTATAACCGGACATTCTCGTTTTTCCAGGTGAATGAAGTGTTTGGTTCTGATGGCTCCAGGGACACTGAAGCAGATTCTTTACTCATATTTTCATTCTGGGCTTGAAATTTCTGTTTCCCATTTTTCTTTTTCCTCTGCTGTAAACTTTTCAGTTTCATAAATGTCTGAGGGAAAAGGAGAACCAGTCAAGGGGGGGGGGGGGGGTGCAGTCCCACCACCCGGGCCTATGGCCCCTCACTAAGAATGGGCAAACACCCACATGGAGTTTAACAATGGATTTTAACTATAGCTGCGTTTACATGGGCAAAAGTAATCGCAAAGAACGCCTGATCAGAAGAAAAATGTGTCCGTTCGGTATACTCTGCCCCGATCAGACTCGTTCAGATCAGAATTTCTTTCCGATCGAGATAGGTTAGTTATACTGATTGTTTATCAGATCGTTGTTCATCCGATCGTGTGTCACTTCTGCTCTGGGTTACGTCACGCATAGACGGTGTTTCGCTGTGAGACAGCTTTGGAGCGCATACGGACCGACCAGCTGCTCTGCGGAGGCCCGGTGAAAAGCGGTGAGAGCTGGCCAAACTCCACGAAAGCCAACCAAAACAAGTGCAAAAGGATCGGCAAGAAAGAAAGGAAGACAAAGAGGGAGTGGATAAAGAGGCTGCCGAAGATGCTGCCCCAGAGAGACTGAAGAATGTCAGAGAAGAGTCGGAGAAGAAAGATATGGAAGGAGTGGATGGGGAGGCTACTGAAGATGCTGAAGAGAGACTGAAGCATGAATCTTAGACTCAAATGCAGTATTAAACGATTTAATGTCAAAGTACTTAATTTTGTTTTTCTTTACAACACTGTAAGCAGTAAGTATTTCTAGTCAAAAGCTGAATGATCTCAGTTATTTAATTTTATTAAATTTTTCAATAATTTAATTTAATTAAGTAACTAAAGTAACTAAAAAGTAGGGCTGCACGATATGAGGAAAACTTGCGATATGCGATATTAGTGATCAATATTGCGATAACGATATAATTTGCGGTAAATAAACAAATAGAAAAATAGACAAAAACATCATTCCCATTTCATTGGAACAGTTTAAAATTATACTCCAAATGACCCTCGTCGACATGGGGGACAAACATCTAACATAATAGGCCTCCATCTGATTGGTCAACAATGGGAAGGCGTCCATCTGATTGGTCAAAGCATAAAGGGATTTATCTGATTCGTTAAATGCTTCAAGCTGTTAGAAGATTGTTTTAACACATTTTGGGTTTGCGATTTATTGCGATATTCGCCGTCTTTTGCGATATGCATATGGCAGAGCCGGATATTGCAAAAACGATAAATTTGCGGTATATTGTGCAGGCCTACTAAAAAGTAAATGTAACTTTGCAACTTTAAACAAGTAACTCTGCAAATTTGAACAACATAACAGTAATTAAGGATCTAAAAAGTAAATGTAACTTTGCAACAGTAACAAAAATTTTTTTTCCAAGAAAAATACCAGCTAAAGCTCGTCTTTAGCGGTGTAGCTTTCCACAAAATCCGGTATCAGACCGTGGAATTAGTGAACAAAACAATGAAGCTCAGAGAAGAGAGTCTCTCTGCATTCGGCGGATTTTGCACTACATCTCCCATGATGCATTGGGTTAAAGTGACAGCGTCTCGGCGCACAATGAGTTTCTACTCTTAACGTCTTGAAACAACAACGAAAAAAAAATCAAACAGTTTTTAAATCTTCTAGCTTAACTTTTATAACATCTTTTAGACAAAAAAGCTGCAGCTTCCAGCTTTTTCTGCCACAATTATCACAAAAATGCATGTGAGATTGTAGAGGGACTGTAGATCAAAACAGAGTTTTTCCTTTTATTTTAATTTTTGGATGCTGGTGTGCCGCGGGATTTTTGTCAAGGTTAAAGTGTGCCGTGGCTCAAAAAAGGTTGAAAAATACTGGTCTAGATGACCCGACTCCCAACGTTAAAGTGCCTAGAATAGCACAAGGGTTAAATTCATCCATAAGATTAGGAAGCACTTAAGAAAGCATATTTCCAAATTACATTTTATACTCTCTAATTATAAAAAGGATCTTGGTTTCAAAAAAGGAATTAAACGCTAGAGTATGTTACTGTGATTGCATTTTTAATAACAGAATGGAAAAAAAAAGAAAAAAGTCTGTTATTTTTACGAAAATAAATTGGCAGCAGTGGTTGCCAGAATAAAAATGTAGAAGATCATTACTGTGACATTCTAACCAAGTATGGCATAATGGACTATGAAAGTTATAAAATGTACATGGATGCCTGTCTCATTTTTAAAGTTTTGAATGGGTTGGCCCCTCCCCCCCTTGTTAGATTTTATAAGTAAAAAAACAAATGTTGGAATAGGCCCCCTGGCTTTAACTCGAGGGGACTGTAATGTTCAAAGGCGCAGGACTAAATTCAGCCAAACTGTGGTGTCAATTAGAGGCACACAGTTATGGAAGACGCTGCCACAGCACATTAGGAACTGTGAAAACTACCCTACCTTCCAAACAGCTCTTAAACAATGGCTGAAAACAAACCAGTCCTGCAGACATTAGTTATTGTGGTTTTTCTGTGACTGTCTTGGAATTTTTAGACTTGCTTTTTATTGTAATAACCTTTGTAAATATTTTTACCTCTAATATTTTACTATTTCATTGTGTTGTAAATGTAATTGTTGATATTTTTATCCTGCCCTAGGAAGAAATTTAGGAAATTTAGCTCCTGTGCTAATTCTGGCATATTTATGTTAAAGCAGCTGCTGAAACATTGTTTAATATGCATCGTCCTAATTCAAATAAATAAATAAAAAATAAAATAAAAAAAATAAAAAATACTTTACAGAAAATTGTATAAATTCAACATCATAATCTTGTAAATACAACAACACATGCAAGGCTGTTAAACATCAGGTTGCTGTTATTAAGACATTATTTTATGTGAAACAAATGTGTTTTTGCTGCTATTTTTACCTGTATTGATCAAATTAACCTTAAAATTCATATCATATATTTTCTATCAAATACGACTGTTAGAATTACATTATAGCCCAGCAAATATACAAAATATATCTGTAGTTTTTATCAGAAAAGAATTTAAAATGACAGTTTATTTACGTCAATTAAAACATTAAAGTATGTAATATTTACGGTGTGCCAGTAAAGTTTTTTACATAATCAATGTATTTTTACACGTTTATTCTGGCAACCATGGCTGCCACTGCTTACAACAGAATTTTTTTACAGTGTACTGTTGGCATGGCACAGGACTGATGGTACCTCTCTTTTTTTTTTCTCCGGACAAGCCTTCTTCCAGATGCCCCAAACAATCAGAAAGAAGCTTCATGGGAGAAAAGGACTTTGCCCAATTCCTCAGAAGTCTATGGGCCAGACTTTTTGCAGAAGATCAATCTGTCCTTGAAGTTTGTTTTTTAGAGAAAAGTAGCTTCTTTGCTGCCCTTCTTGCCACCAGGCCATCTTCCAAAAGCTTCACTGTGATGCAGATGCACTCACACCTGCCTGCTGCCGTTCCTGAGCACTGCACTGGTGGACCTCCGATCCTGCAGCTGAATCCTCTTTAGACTTTCCTGGTCGCCCGGACGCATCTTGACAAGAACTGAACATCTTTCCTTGAAGTTCTAGATGATCCTATCAATGATTTAGGTACAGTCTTAGTTGCTACAAAATCATCGCCTGTGAAGCCATTTTGATGCAACGCCATGATGGCTGCACGCATTTCTTTCTTTGAATTTTGGAAATCCCCATATTCCTGCAGATTTAAAGGTATTGATAACCATGTGGTGGAAAGAGAGACCATGTGTCAAAGGACACTTCACACATGGACAGGCAAGGCGGGTATTGAACCTGCCTTTAGAGGTCGACCGGCCAATCACTGCACCACAGCAGCCCATCTTACATAAAAAAGCTATTTGAATCGTTCATGGTGTGGATTATGGGACACATACTGATTTTAAAGTCTGGTTTATTGTAATGATGGTAACTAGATCAACTTAGAACAGCACTCATGATGTGTGAAGCCAGAAACAACTAACTTCCAGTAAAACACACGACAAATGTTCATGGATAGAGATATGACTTCAGAAGTCAGCTGAACTTCAAAAAGCCGTGCGTTCCTACTATGAAAAAGAAAATGTGCTCATCTGTTTGTGGATTTAGTGATGAAGGTTTTCAACAAAGCGTCAAAAGGTTTCCATGAATTAAAAACACAAGTAGTGACTGTTGGAATTTTACATGGTTGGAAAAGATCAATAAGAACTGATGAGCGAATGTTACTTCTGCATGCAGAAGATGAATGGAAGGTTTTGAGAATGAATGACTGTAAACAGATAAATGTACAATATAAGGTGCTGTAAAAAAAAAGTAGATGAGAAAATTCAAGACTTTAGTTTTTTTTCCTTCTACCCACTCTTTGCGAGCACATTAAGTTAACTCTTGTGTTTATTTTCATGTTGTTTCTCCTTAACACGTGGGTTTCTGTGTAAAAACTGAGAACCGCGTGGATCCTGAGCCGGCGGGAAGTTTTCCTGTGACCGCTTTCTGGGCCGTCGTGAGCGGAGCAGCCTCCTCTAACGTGGCACCGACTCTAATCCCGCAGCGGAACCGCTGAATGCTGGGAAAACGTCCCGCTGACAGGAGATGTCGAAGCCGCCGCGCAGGCGCCGTGAGTCCTACCTTCAGCAGGAGCGTGTCCGCGTCTGTGGAGAGTTTTTTCCCGCAGGAGCCGCCGTGGACGCGTCCAAACCCACTCTGCCGAGTCAGCGTGAAACTCCGGCTGCTGTCCCCACGCTGATACACCGGCGAAACAGCAGCACGTGCGGGGAGACCTGGACCAGACCAATGCCGGGTCAGCTGGAGGGGGGGGTGTCTCCGTGGTGGTTCATTCCAAAGACAGGCAAACTTTCATCAGAATTTCTGAGAGCGCTTTGGGTTCTGCAGAATATAATATTTACTGAATTCACATCAAAAACACATATTTAGTGAAACGTAGGAGATTAAAATTGTAATATTATTGTCTCCTGCAAGAAAGAAAAGCTGTCAGTAACCAGCATCCCAACACTATCAGAAAATCATTTTGTCTTATTCTCCAAATAAATGGTACAAAAATTAAATTCAATAATCAATGAAAACATAAAATGTCACTTCTGCATAAATGCAATGCAGAATATAATGTCAATGTTTTTGAACAAAACTGTAAATAGATACTATGAAGGTAAAACTGTGTCTGAGCTTGTGGATTTGATGTGAGAACTTGTAAAACAGAATGTAAAACTTGTGCACCAAAAATC